>VZTE01003567.1:0-110500 GCA_013397775.1 Eulacestoma nigropectus
GATTCTGTGTGATTCTGTGAAACTGGATTTACCAACATCAGTATAAACAGAAGTGATGGTGGGGATTAAGCTACTGTTCTGGGCCATATCCCAGCTGTAAAAAATACCAGGTTTCCTTCAGAAAACAGCATTCAGGAATGCTGTATGCGCATCTGTTTTATGGGCAAAACCTTTGTCCTGTAGCACTGTACAGGTAAGGGAAGCTCTCAGCAGGCAGGGGCTGTATTTCCTGCATCAAATCCAAAATACATTTGAGCAGCACAGTCCTACCCTGGCAGGAGGCTGAGTGCTGGCAGCAGCTATATATGCCTTAGTGTTTGTCTGCATCAAGCTCTGACAGAGGAGCAGCCAGTGTAAATCAGAGAGAAACAAAATTAGAGTCTGTCAAGAATTCCCATCCCATCCCATCTATGTCAACAGCCAACCATATTATTTTAGGGATTCCTCTTTCTTTCTGGGATGAACAGGGTAATATTTCATAAATCAAGGCTTGGTTATCAAGTGAAATGCTCATTTCTAACCACATGATGCTGAGGCTGCCAGGCTGTGACTGAAATGGCACACAGATAATGCCAGAGCAGCTGAGGTGCTGCAATCCCTGACGGTGGAGCATGGAAAGAGCCTGGTGCCTGAGGAGGATCAACCCCCAAAGCGTGTTTAGTCTGTGCTCTGGCATGGATTTGGAAAGGATGACCTTGTTTACCTTTCCACTGCAGTGAAATGAGCTCTTCTGATGGAAGCCAGCCCAACCTGCAGCACTCCCAAAGCTTTTCTGTAACATTAGAACAAAAGAGACGAGCCAGCCACAGTCTGTAGCCACCTAATTGAAAGTTTCTGAGCCTGTCAGGGCTGTGTTATCCCGGCTCTCTGGTGAAAACAGTACATTCCAAGTTTCCCCCAATTATAGCTACCCGCAGCACCAGCAGCAGCTCCTGCAGCCGGGCTCGGTCCTCCCACACACCCGCTCCTCGCTGGGTTGGTACCTCAGGATGGAGTTGCCTGGCAACAAGACTCTGCATCTTTGGGAGACAAAAGCTATTATTTCTGTCACACAGATGTGCTAATGTGATTATTGACTGGAGGGGGGCACAAACATGAGACAGGTCAGATTTCTGATACTTGAAAATTTCCAGGCAAGAGGATTTTAAGGGAGAAAGGCAGAGAACCTGAGAGAAAGGCATCAAGGCAGAGGGAGGAGGCATGGAACTGCCACGTACAGTGTGAGATAAGGTAAACCTGCTCATAGTTTTTCTGGTTAACCCAAAAAAAAAAAAAAAAAATCAACAAAAAGACCGATTTGGTGTGTTTTAACTGATGAACTTTTACTGAGTCCCTCCTGGGTTCCTGCAGATGGTCTGGTGGCTGCAGAGAGCTGACGGCAGTACCTGGGGGTACTGAGCCTGCTGCTGGTGGTACAACTGAGTGAACAGAAGCTTCTAGGACCTTGCAGATGCTCAGCAAGTTCCAACCTCCCTGGCCCAAACACTGCTGACAGAGATGTTCATTTCACCAGCTTCACGCTAATTTGGATCAAAACAAAACGGCAAAAAGAAAGAGAAACTTTCTTTTTTCCCTGCCACGTGTGTTTCAATGTTTGTAACTCACTTTTTAAGTAGAACCAACCAAAAATCTCCACTGTGAAAACCCCACTGTCCTACCCCTGGGATTCTATGAAGCTGGCTTGTGTAATGGAGGTCTGTGGGAAGAGCTCTGGCTTCTCCTTGCAGGACGTGTGGGGTGCTAGATGCGGCCCCTGTGCCTGCTTTGCAGCTCCATGAAACTCCACCCTCTGGCACCGCAGCTCCAAGAAGGACTCTACTTAATGAAATGCAAACTACAGGCCAGACAAGCATCTGGCCAACGCTGTTATAAATAACAAGTTATTCCCCAGTTACCTATATACCCCACTTACCTATATACCTACCTTCCTGTTCCAACCCTTCCCTCTCCTCCCCAGCCCTCACTTACCTCCAGCCAGAATATCCCAAACCCTCTACCCCCCCCAACAGTTTCCATTTTGAAAAACAAAGAAAGGGGAAATGGAAAGGGAGGAGGGAGGAAAAGTGAAGACAACCCATTGTCGACAGGCCTGGTAGGGATCAAGTCCACCAAATCAAGACTGAAGAAAAATCACCGACCGTTTCAACAACCTTCTGGGACAATGGGGACTCCAAGGGTGGGCACTTTCTCTAGTTAAAGGTGTTTTTTGGATTTTCGTTGTAACTCTTATTGTATTGCTCATGTTCTCATGTTTTTTACGCTGCTTTAAAAAGGCTGTTGGGGAGGTGTTCTTAGTAAACAAAGAAGGGGGAGTTGTGGAGGGCTGTGAGCCCTCAAGGCAGGAACCTTTTGCACTCCCCTGGAGGAGCCAGAGATAAGCAACCTTCCTCTGGGCCATGGTGACCTCCCAACATGCCTTGTTTCTTCATGGTAATAGCCTGTACGCTGTTGGCTAATGGGTTTCCACCCCACCCCCTGTTTTTCCCATATAAACCCCTGCTTATACCCCTGACACCAGCGAGTTCTCATCCCTGGCCTCCCCTTCGCAGGGTGGCTGGACAATAAAGGCTCCCTCTGTGGAACTGCCATGCGAGGCTCCTGTCTCTCTGTCCCCGAGTTTGCCTTGGGTGATTTCACAAAGAGCTGAATCACAAGAGCTGGAATCAGTTGTAGCTGAGAAACTGCTACACTTGCTGAAATCACCCGTGGCCCAGGGAGGCTGCCAGTGCTCCTGGAAGGGCTGCTCCCTGCAGGACGCTCTCTCTAGGAAGGTCGCGGCGTACCGGTGCTGACCAGCACCGGACCTCCAGCGACAAGAGGAGGGTTTGGTCACTCTCAGGTGTTAAAGTGCTGTTCATACCTGCCCTGCTCATGCTGCCCGTGCTCCTGCTGGTCGGGAGGTATTTTGATCTGTGCATAAGTCTGAGAACAAGTTATTTTTCATGGCTTTGCACATATTTGCTCTCAAGTTAGCTTATATGAGGGCTAGGATTGCTTGTCCTATGAATGAGTGGCCTAGGGCTGAGGCCAGTGCATGAAATGTAGGGTTTTATTTCAACTTCTATGCGGACCAGTTTTGTTTCTCTGAACTAAAGAGTTTCCACAAAAATGCATAAGGCAAAATGGATTAATTTTATTGATGCAGAAGTCCCGACCCTGTGGCTGCACACTCCCTGTGAGTTGTGCTGTTGCCCGTCTAACAAAGTCTGTTGTAGGCTACGCTCAGCTGAGGCTGACCCTGCCCATTGCCTGGATTTCTTTCATCATTAGCACTTTTTAAATGGGCAGGTAATTGACAATGCAACCAAAGTACCCAAACAAATATCAATGCAACGAGCAGGACTGGTTAAAACTGAAAGAAAGTCATTATTCACATCATGTTTGTGCTATTTTGGTGGGTTAGGAGCCTTGCAGTGACACTGCTGGTTTTGTTGCAGTTTCTCCTGCTTGCTATGTTTCTAGCATAAGTTGTGCTGCTCAGAGTAATGAGGCACCACAGGAACTGCCCTCCCGGGCAAAAGGGTGGCCCAGTGTTATTTCCCCAGCAAAATGGAATTCTAATGGCCAGAGCATGAAATGAACTTTTCTGCACTCTTAAAATGTGAATTAACAGGAGGGAGGTCAACGCAGGAGTAACAAATGTCCCCTCATCCCCACTTGAAACTTAAGTACGCCCAGAGCAAAATGCTGATTGAGTGTGTGAAGTGTCTGTGTTGAGGGCAATGATTTATCTTCCTCTTTTCCAGAGAAATAATCTCAAATGTGTGAGAAATAGAGACAGGTGAAAAAGTCTTTTTTTGGGGGAAAAAAGGAGATTCCAGTATTTGTCTCCTTTCCAGAACGAAATGAAGACTAGACCTGTAAAAGAGCTTGTGAAAAACAAAATAAGAGGAGCACAACATAGCAGAATTCTGGGGTATTTTCTTTGGCTCCTATTTTGTTTTGGCTTCCATTTCAATTTGGAATGGCTTGAAAAGGTAGAAGTCTTTTCACTTTGTTAAAAAAAAAAAAAACTACAAAACCCTCTCTCTGCCTTGTCTTGAACTGAGATATTTTTCTCCTGAATTTTCAGATGGGCCATCCAATCAAATGAAATTGGGAGAGCAAACAGACTGTTCATCCAGCCTGAAAGGTAAGCTTAAAAAGACCTCTTGAGCTCTGCATATGTATGAGATACATATATGTGTGTATATATATATATTTATGAGTGCAGTATTTGAATGGAAATGAGGTGTCTCTTAGTGTTACATCCTGAAAAGTACCCTGTATGGATGTCTCCAAATCTTAGAGAAATGCAAAGAAAGCATCACTGCTGTAGCTAAATTTCTATTCAGCAGACGGATTTGGTTTTAATTTTTGCTTTTCCCCCATAGCTGTAACTGTGGTTTGAGTGCTAGGATGTGAAAGAACCTTCAGCTCAGATATTGGGGTTTTCAGTGGTGTGTGTCTCTGGGAGTGGCAGGTGAAATGGAAAATAATAGAGGAGCTCAGTTAAAAAGTAAAAGAAGGCAGATCTTTTCATAAGTTAGAAATTGAAGGTTGGAGCCTTAAGAGGGAAGTAGAAAACATATCTGCCCTTAATGAAATATTTAAGTAGAAGGATTGAACTCAAGACATGCTGCTATCCAGTAGTGAAAGAAGCTGAGAATCCCTGCTGAAGGGCTGCATCTGTTATGAAAATCATTTTCCAGCCATGGCTTCAATCTCTTTTGCAGGAAATCAATTCCTTGGTGAAGCTACTTCTCACTTACAGTGTAAGATACAATAATAGACTAGGAGAAAAATGCATTTTTGGCACCTTTTGGCTTAACCTACTTGAAAATGAACTTCTCCAGCTTCCAAAATGAGCAAACTTCTCTGCAAGAAGGGTTGCAAGGGGAAGCCAATCTGTTTGTAGAGCAGTGATGAAGTGTGATAAATTCAGATCTCAAAATTTTTGGTTTAATATAAGGTTGTCATTCAGGCAAACTTCTCATTCTCCTTAATAACCATTGTGCTTTGATGGGAGTTGAGTACAGGCCTCAGGATTTGTCCGTATAGCCTAACAAATCCTCGCAAATATTGATTAAAACTGGAGTGAAGGTAGCAGGAGCAGCCAAAGCTGACTGCCTAATGCAGTGATTTATTACACAACGTGATGTTTTTCCTTTGGCTGGTGTGCACAGAGGCTGCCAACACCAGCCCTGAATTAGAGGAATTATTCCGTTCAGCCACTCAACAAATTCTGATCGAAGCAAATACTTCTCACTGAAGGAACTGAGTCACAATTTCACAAATAAATCTTTTTCCAGCTTTAATTGCTAAAAAAAAAAAAAAAAAAAAAAAAAAAAAAAAAAAAAAAAAAAAAAAAGAAAGAAAAGGGAAAAAAGGAACATTTGAACATTATTTCTACTGGCGCCATCTGGTGATTTCCCAGCAAGGGCTCAGGCTCCCCAGCCAAATGCCACAGCCAGCAGTTCCTCCTCAGTGTGTTCCTGTACGTGCTCCCCCAGAAGTTTCTGCCAGTCTGAAATACAGGGAGATAATTCCAGCTTTATAACTATCCACTTACTGCGGAGGAATGTAAGTGGAATTCAGTTCTGTGTCATTAGTCCTCTCTCTCCCCTACTTATCTCGAGATCTCAGTGCCTCTTCCTAAATCTGATGTACAAAGATCAGCACATCCCTTCCTGAGGGGCTGTTAACATCCTTGGCAATATGAGCTGGAAAACAGCTGTGAGGAGGATTAATCCATTCCATTCCATACAGCAAAGCAGAGCCCAGCTCCCAGATTTCCGGTCCCGTGCTCCTACAACCAGAGCATATTTGCTGTAATAATCTAATCTCTCCCACCATTAATTCTGCACCAGTTTCTCTGTTTTGTTAATAAAATCAAATGTCAACCTTGCTGTAATGAGAATGGACTGAAAGATATCCTGCTTTTAAAGGAGCCTGAAGTGTTGTGGCTTTTATTTCATGGAGGTACTGGGACAGTTGTGCCTCTTTAGGCTCCCTCTGGTCTGCTCCAGGCAGAGTTCTCCTGCTCCCTCACTTCCCAGGGAAGTTTGCAAAGAACTAAACAGAGCGTTTTACAACCTCTCTCATTTTTACCTAAACACCCAGAGAAGTGGATGTTCAGGTAAGTAAAGGAGGCAGAAACAGCAGTGACAGGATAGAGGAGGCTCCTTTACATCCCCTGCAGGCTCACAGAAATCAGGAAGGATATGGAAAAGGCAAGGATACATGGAACTCGCTGCTAGATGTTCTGTCCTTACAATGCCTTGTATGGGAAGAGTTTGGCCTCCCTTATAACAGTGTAAAAGAAGAGTTTGTCCAAAAGGAAGAAAAGATGCCCCAGCAAATGGTAACTTCATTGTCTCTTGAAATAAATAAAATCTTCCTGACTTGGACCAACAGAACATCCTACAGTGGAAGAGATGGAAGAGGGTGTGGAGACATTGATGTAGATTTTCCTTTGGAGTCTCATTGGACCGACTTTCTGGCATGTCCACACTGGAACAAGGATAACCGCCCCACGGGCAGGACTCCAGGAGCTGGGATATCCTGTGCACATCACGTGCTCCAGGATGTCCCATGGGTGGTCTTCTCTAATTTCATCGTAGAAAAGCAAGTTAGAGGGAGGTGACTTTCAACAAGCCCATCAGCATAAAGAGATGTGATGTCTAGACACCTACCTAGGATCAGTACAAAATTCAGGATGAGGAATTCAAGGAGAACTTGGCTCATAATAGGAATGTGGAGTAGCAGAAGTTCTGCGTGGATTTCAAGTGTAATTCAGCACATTTTGCCCTGCTGTGGCAGACACCTTTTCTTGCAAGTGCGTAACTTGTATCTTCTTTGTTCTTTTGCCATGAGCTTCAGTCCCACAAATTTTCTTTTTTGTTCCACTATCCACCAAAGAAGAGACATAAAGCACAGTCAGGATGGTTTCGAAATCCCAAGACTGATGTTGTAAGATAAGATCAGCTGTTTCAGGCGGTCCTGGCACCACAAGTACTTCTTTATTTTTTAAAAGAATACAGTGTGTTTGTATTGAATGCTGAAGCTTAGGTTCTTCTATCATTCGTAGAAGGCTTTGTCACCAATAAATCTTTATGTCATTGCATGGGTGATGGGGCAGCTCCAGTAACCTTTCACAGCACAGCATCGGTCACCAAAATAATTCCATCCCAGGCAGCTTCCCATACTCTTAAGAAGCAGAGCCAGCAAATGACAATATAACTTCTGCTTTTGTGCTTTTTCAAGTTTTGAATGTGTCCCAAAAAGGGTTTTCTTTCTTAATTTAATTAGAAATTTTAAATGAAAAAAAAAAGTATCATTTAAGATGACTGGCAGTGTTTTTCAAAAGTGCATGGTAAGCTCCTTTTGGATACAGCATGTTGAAAAACGATGAAAAATATTCATGTTGGTTCTTTTTTATTTTAATGACATGCAAATCATGGTTCCATTTTCGATGCTTGGAAATAAGTTCTACAAGTGCTTGATTATGTTTAATAGGGGCTATGCAAGTCCTATCCGGAGGCTGGAATGCAAAGCATAATATGCAGAAGGAATGGAAAGACTGATATAGAAGCAGAAATTAGGATCTCCTTTAGTGTTTCTGCTTTCTTTGATTTATTTAACCCTACTTATACAAAATGCAGTGCAGTTGGGAAGCTTGTTTCTAAATAAGAAACCCTTTTCCTCTTCAGCAGGACAATTCATCTAAACTGGCTATAACACCTTTTGATAAATGCAGCCATTTTCACACGCACAAAAAAAGGGAAACGGAAAAGTGCAACAGTATTTAACACTTTAAATAAAGTAATTCAATGTGCAGCTACTGTTTCTCTTCTAAAAACACCTGTGACTTCAGTCTGTGGGTCACAGGTGTGTGGGTGTACAAGGACAGTCATGTGCACTAAAGCTCCACGAAACTCTGACAAATATTGTCCAGTCTGGGGACATTTGCAATATTGCATTTTCATTATGATCATCATCGTCATCTTCATTGTCATCACAGGGAAATCATCGCACAATGTGTTCTTCCACATTGGTTTGGTGAGCAAGAGGGATTTTCAAGGGCAATCCAATCAGGCCTTACCAGGCAGAAGCCCATGGCAAGGGTCATTTACACAAGCATTTAATTACACTTATATTAGCAGCCATCTCTTTGGTCTCTTTTGTCTCTGTGCCACAAATCAGCTCTACAACAGAGTCTTCTGCTGCTGCAGCTGAACCCTTGCTCACATGTCAGCAGTTCTGCCAGCACCACGCTCCAGAGCAGCAGTGATTGCATTGCCTTCAGTTCCACATTGAAACAAATCCGAGTGGCAGAACCCTGACATCAGTTGCACAATGGAATTCTTGGATTTTAACCAGCCCTCTCTGTGGGGTCAGGATGATCCACCACAGCACAACTTTCCCTTTAAGTGGGTGACGTTCCTCCCAAGCCTTCTTTTATGGATTGAAGCACTGGCAGAACTTTAAAAAGTGACAATGCAAATCTTTGACGTGTCCCTCATACAGTATCACCCCAAGGCAAAAGAATCCCTTCAGCTCTTATTATTCCCAGTGACCCACCAGTGTGCTATTTGCTCAGGGATCTCACTGGTGAGTGCACCTCCATGTGAGCTCAGGGCATGCAGTAATTAAGTATTAAAAAGAGAAAATCTTCCTCAGTCCAATTGCTTTTCATTGTTCATGCTCACTTTTAGCCAGTAGCCTCCAAACATTAATTCAAGAGGATGGTTCTTCCCGAAAGGGGGTGGGAAGGCCATGAGTAAATACCCATTTGCTGTTCGCAGGGCTAAGTGGTGTTTCCCAAGGAGATCGTTCAGCAGCAGCACAGGGACTCAGTTAATTGCCCCTGTCTTCTGTAATAAAGCCACTCTCCTAATCTGGAGAGCAGCTCTGGGGGCCACTGCTGTGCCCATTCACGTTGGTCATAACGGGGTGTGGGGCGGGGAGCGAGCCCAGCCCAAGTGTTCAGCTGTGCCGTGTGAAGACCCCATCCAATTTCACATAATAGCAGCCTGTAGAGCCTGAACAACTGAGTGCCTGCCTGAGAAGCTCATTTGCATTTTAAATGAACCTGCTGATGCCTTTGGGCAATCTTGATGGTTAATAGCTTAGCAGTAAAACATACCATTCTTTTCTCCCCTCTAAAATAAACAAACAAATACATCTGCGGCATCAGAGCATCTCTTCTCTGGGTAGATGCTTTATCTCTAGTATGAGGTCTGCATTTTAAAGGCATTCCTAGTGGTTTTAAGCCCTTCTAAGTCCCTAATATTGGCAGTGGCACTGAATCTTTTTCTTCCCTCAGTAAAAAACTAAAGAAAACAGCATCATACACAAAAACACACATTTTAAAAAAAGCCTTTCAGAAACATCTTGGACTCCTTATCATGATCTCCACAGAGGACGACACCACACTGCCATCCTCTTGCCCATGGAATACAGTTCAGTGTCACAGCACTTTCCTTAACACCTCAGTAATCCCTAAAGCTACCTAAAGTGAATTCCACTGGTAATGGGGAGATGAACTGACTGTTAGCAGGTTTCCCCTCCGTGCACCTTGGCTCTAAAAAGGATCATTGTGATGGGGATTTAACTACAAACACCCATCAGCCACATTAGGTGTGATGGGCAAGAACAGCTTTTTGTGATTAAACCTTCTCTGGGAGATGCCTTTGTTGATTTACAGTGGTTGCCCAGGCACTGAGCTGAAGGTATTTCTGTTTGCTGCTCATCCTTGCTGCCGTTACATTTTTAGATAGCACTCATCCATCTTCTACTGGTCAAGTTTCCACCCTATAGCTCCTCTCCACAGCCTGTATCCTGTTTCTGATTTGCTGCCATTCCCTTTAAGGACATCTGTGTTGCAGATGAGTCTTAGGACAAATAAGCATCAAACTGCCTCCTACTTCTTAATGTGGTGGCCATGACCAGGAGGGATTGCAGAACTGCTGAGTGAAGATAATAGAAAATTTCACATTTTGCTGTTAGTCCAACACTCACAGCAAGCTGGAGAGGAATTCTTTTGTGAATAAATGATTACAGATACACATATAGATATGGCTGGTCAGATGATGGCAGCTATACATCTTTAAAAATCCCTGCTGCCTCCAACTTCCTCAGGAAAGATGCAGGTTTAGGAATATAACAGAGATCACCTGTGGGCAGACTGAACAGTACCAGATGATGGAGAGGGAATTAAAGGAAATTGTGATGTTTCCTCTGGGAGCAACTAGGGCAAGTTGCACAGCTCTCCAGAGAATTAGATGATAAAAAGCAGGAAAAGGGGATCCCAGCTTGCCAGATGGGTTACATGGTTCCTTTGCAGGCCCCCCTTGAGGCTGGTCCCACCCCTCGAGCCAGCTCTTTGGAAACCTGCTGCCACAAATGTCTCCCTCCAAGCATCTGAGGGTGAAGGAAGCATTCTGAAAGATGTTGTTCTGAATTCCCTGTACTTCACTCAAGTGATTTCTCTAGCATTTCACACTCTGCAAGGCAAATGTCAGCACAGTGTTTTCTCCAACAGCCGCTGCAGAAGACTGAGCTGACACCCTTTCAAGCTTGTCCAAAGAGCACATGCAAGCAAGTGCTGTGCCTTATGGCAGAGACACCATTGCTGTGTGCTGCTGAAATGAGAGGCTTTGGTCAGGCTGCGTGACAGGAAACCGAGTGGGAAAATGTTGGCTTCGGTTTCACTGGAGCCTCCCACAGCAGATGGGTCGAACATTTTAATAAGTCTTCTGAGCAGATGAGCTAAATGTTTTAGACCACATAAGTGCTGATTAGAGAGGCCCTGTGTGTGTCCCCATGCTAACATGTCAACTCTGCCAAAGCAAGAAATACAAAGTTGCTGTAGTAACCGAATTAAAGTGGCAAGAGAGAAGCCGGTGGAGGGTAAGGAAAGGCTTTGAAAGGGTAAAGCTCAAGCCCACCTCTTGGTTTCTGGCTTTCTATGGAGATGGGCTGAAACAGAATGGGAGATCAGATGCAGATTTGAGAGGCTAAAATTGGTTATACAGCCAAAGAGAGGTTGATAAGAGGCAAGGACTGGTGGAAACTAGACGTGTGACCTGTAAGGAAAGGGGATTACAAGAGACTTGTCTCCAGACAGTCTTGCAACTTATTTTCCCCCGAAATATATTATTTAGTGGAGATGCCAGATTGGGAACAGCACTAGGAGCCCAGAATGTGCTAGCCTTGAAAACCAGCTTTAGCAAGAGGAGGAAATAATCTGTTTGTTTACTGGAAAGCTCTCCCAGGGCAGCAACACTCTGCAATATTGATTAGGAATAAAAGGAACACATAAAATGGGTATTAATTTGTAAGAAGAAGCTTAAGTGTTTTGCAAGAGTATTATGTGCCACAGTTACCTGTAGCTGGTTCTTGGTGACTTAGGAGTTCTTTCTGTGTCCCCCTGCACTGTCTGCACTGTGCTCTCCCCAGACTCCTCACACTCACTGGCAGGGACTGCCCAGGCAAGACCACAACTTTGGATTTTTTCCAATTACTACCGATCTGTAGAAGCTGCAGCATATCCACCCACAGTGTGAGGATGGTATGGCACTGGGATCCAGGCAGGAGTGTTTGTGTGGGCAGATGATGAGAGGACAGAGAACAACCTATTACTCACCCACAAACGAGAGTCTCTGATGGGATGTGATCTGAGAAAACAAAATCCTTGAGGAAGTGACAGAACATCAAAATTGAACATTGGAGTGAAAGGTTGTAAGCCATTTCTCTTTGGTGCTTTTTCCTCTGTGGGACAGAAGCAAATGGTTCAAAGTCCCCTATGAAGTTGTCAGTTAAAGACAGAAGAAACGCATCAGAATGGAATTAGACTTCATGGGAGACAGAATTGTAAACTTACAGCAACCTTTGGTCCTGGAATCTGAGTCCTCACTGAGGCAAGAAAGCAAAAACAGAATCACAGAGAGATTGGATCAGCACATCCACTGGCAAGCAGCTCTTGGGGCAAAATAAAGAGCACTTAACTGGGCCATTGCACTTGGAACTCAGTTGGAGGTAGACATCTGGTAGCTTCTCCCCCTAAAATCCACAACCTCTCCCTTGTCCCCTGAGGCTGGCAGAGTTGGTGTCCCTTTTCTGCAGGGGAAAGTTTTCTTCCTCAATCCTCCCTTTCTCTCCCAATTCATTTTTTGATCAGGAAAGTGGAAATTGGAGGAGATGTTCAACTCAGCTGCGGAAATGTTCCTGACAGTGTAGTATCACATGCATTTGTCAGTCCTGCTCTCAGCAGCTAAAGCAAAGAGGCTCCATCGCTTTTGCTATGGCAACCACTCCGTGCACTTTAGTTAAACTTCACTTAACTTCTTTTCCCTTGACGATATTCAGCTGGAATTGTCCTTCCCATGGTCAAAAAGCCCACAACAGCCACTGTGAATTCTACCTGCATGGACAGAAATTGAAGGTTCAGCCAGCCCAGCCACTTTGATGGTGCAAACTGCCTAAATTAAAACATTTGCAGTGTCTAGACCTAGACAAATAAATCCAAATTAATTCAGTCTTACAGAGAAAAGTTTGTTTATTCATTAAACAGACCAAAATGGTGAGTCAATTTGTAGACACCTGGGCTGGAATCAGCCTTCTGACACCGCAGTGTGAAACCAGCAGCCCACGTTCAGAGCAAGCTAAGAAATCACACTCTTCCATCTTCCAGACAAACAAAGATGGAAGGAATCAATTGTAAGGTGTGTCTTTCTTTTTTGGGGGGTTGATGAGTCATCAAGGAACCTTCTTCATAGTTCACCTTCTCCATCCCACTTCTGGGGAGTCTCTTTCCAAATTTCTGAAGATAAGTAACTCTTCCTGTACTTCTGTGTCAACCCCCTCCTCCCTGCCTGTGCTGGCCCTGTGATCTG
This sequence comes from Eulacestoma nigropectus, assembly GCA_013397775.1. Classification (NCBI taxonomy): domain Eukaryota; kingdom Metazoa; phylum Chordata; class Aves; order Passeriformes; genus Eulacestoma; species Eulacestoma nigropectus. The sequence continues at coordinate 12,879 of VZTE01003567.1, forward strand.
TCTTGTCTGCAAGATATTCCTTATCAGGGAATGACTAATGGCACACTGATGTCAACTGGAAAATATCCCCAAACCTTGTTATCATTGACTTAGATGCCTGTCATCCCAAATCGGACCTGATCCTTTGCAGCCATCTTATGAAGAGGAGCATGTAAACTCCTGCTTATCCTGCTACTGATGAAACAGGAAAGAAATTTAGGAACTATTAGCCTTTGAGGAACAAACTAGAAGTAGTGGCATTTCTGTTAATTCCTTTAGAGTCATTGCATTTACTTCCTGCTTTGTTGTTATTTAATCTGTTTGTACTGTTAATATATTTGAATGTCACAGGTTTGAATCTGATCCCAATTACTTCCCAATAAATCATGAGTAATCTTGGGGAGATCACAGGTGTGCTGGGGAGTTCAGATGAAATCATAATTTCCAAAAGCTTTCTCCCCAGTGAAATTTATCTCCCCCAGAGGATCCAGGGAATGCATGCAGGCAGTTTAAAGCCTAGGGATTACTCTTTGCATTCTCCTGATCCAGTTTGTTTTACTCTTCCAGCTTATCACGTTACCAGTCCACTCCTGCAAAGAATTTTACCTGGTGGTAAATAGATTTGCCTGGAATTGCAGGTTGCTTTGCAGCCTGGATATTTGTAAACCTCAGGATATTTGTAAACAGAGAGACAAACCAAGAGGCAACTGCATATATATAGACGTATACACATGCAAATCTTTCCTGCCAACTTTGCTCACAACTTGAATTGCACAGGTTTAATATTGGCTGCTCCTGAGATATTGAGATTCAATGGGTTCAAGTCCTTAAGCAACAACTCTGAACTGTGCAGACACCATTGGTGACAAGACTACTGTGTGCAGGTGCTGGTGCTGTTTTCTTCCACATGACTTTGCCGGTGCTGAAGGGCTCCTGGTATTCCAGCTCTGGATTCCAAGCAGACACAGTGTCATCTAGAGGAGAAAGCATGGCCATGCACACTGAGATATAAAGGGAATATATTTTTTATGGGAATAGATGTCCCAAATGGAACCAGCGACCGTACTGATGCAGTTTTCCCTTCCTCATTATCTTTCTGGGCTGTGTGTGTGCATGGGCACAGGGCATGACACGAAGGTCTCTTGGGAAACTCCTTTGTGATAAACCATAAAGAATATCTCACTGATTTGGGTCATTTATGTCTTTCTATTATCTCCTCCTTATTTCCCTTCTCAAGAGCACGGTGGGCTAACAATAACTTTTGATACTTCTGTGCCCAGTTTGAAATGTAGAAACAGCTCGGATAGTGAATTATTCCTTTGTAATTGGAGACAAGAGCCAGCGGGAGCCAGAAGGAGGATGATTGGCTTGCATTCACATTCTCCTTCTAAAGGCCCTGCTATTTCTTTGCTTCTACTGTACAGGAAGCAGACAAGCTGTTATTTCTCGTTGTTGAGTACAATAGGGCTTGGAAAAAATGTGTTGGGTTTATATTAACCTCCTGTATTGAAAATCTTGGCAGACTTAACTCAGTCCTGTACCTTTGCAAGATGTGATAGATAAATGAATTATCGAGCAGTTCACTGCATGGGAGGCATTTCAGTCCTGCTGTAGAATAAAAGCACTTTCCTGCATGGGCATTTCAGAGCATCGTGCTGGTTTTGGCCAAAGTTTCCTTGTGCATGTCCCTGCTGTGCAGCCTCTCCTACTTTTGGAGAGCCGGCATAATTTGTCCCCACAGATGGATATATTTATTTTATAAAGCACCCAGACAACTCACTGGCATTTATACTTCTTAATGATAGGCATTAGGAGAACATTAAACATAGTGGTCCTGGGGTTAGTCGCTTGATTGCGTGTTAGGATTTCATGCTGTGTAGGAGGGGGAAATGAGGAGTAACAATAACACGGCTTCAGAATATGCTCTTCAGTGAAAGTAAGAGCAGTTCCAAAAAGGCTCTCATGTGGGAGAGGCATTGACACAAGCCTGGCAAGAAAGGTGATCACGGTCCAAAGACGATTGTGCCCAGGTCTTGGAAGATAAAGATCACTGAGCAGGGATAACTTTGCATGAGTGAATTTTTCCCAAGAAATGCAGATGACAAACTCATTGGAGAGCATTTCTTCAGATGCAATCAGCTGCCTCCAGGCTTTGGAAACAGCATGTTATTTAGATATTACCTCATGGGAAAAGGAGTTTAAGAGACCCTTTGTTTAAAAGTGTTTGCTTTAACCAGGCCCTGCAATTATAGTCAGAGCTCTCTGAGGACAAGCTACAATTACATACAAAGGTCACAGGAACCCCACTTAGTTTAAGAACAGTAAAGGCACTAGTGACACAAAGAAAACTGAAAAATAACAGAGGCTAACCCTGACAAATACATACAATTCAAGATAAGCGCCAGAGTTTCAGTCATTCTGGGTTACAGAGTTACAGGATCACCATTAGGGGATGTGGAAGGTCTTGAATCTGTGTGAGAGGAGGAGAAATAGCAAGTCTCAGTTCTTCAAACCACTAGATCTCATCTCTGCCAGGTACCTGCTCTTGGCAGGCATTGACATAGGTGTTCTGCTCCATAGCAGGACATATGAGGAACTCAACAATAAAACATAATTCTTATAAGATGACTGGGCACTTTGAATTTTTTTTTTTCCTATTGGAAGCCACAGAGAGATCTTAAAGGTTAGGTTTGGCTCAGCAAGCATGAGTTCTTGTAAAGAAGCAGCTCATTCATTAGCTGACACAAGAACAACTCCAATTTATGTTCAGAGGACATGAGTAAGAGGTCGTATAGGCATTTCTCTGTCAAACAGAGCTATTAATCATTGTATTTGTTGTAAGATTAGACACAAGGCTGAGATGTCCTGACCACGAGTAGATCACTTGCAGCTTCAGTTGATATGAGGGGCAGTTTGCAGGACTTCGTGCCTCTCTGGATTGGATCTTCCAAAACCAAGACTGTTTCAGAAGGTTACAACGAGTCATTTTGAAGATGAATTGATGATTGGTCCCTGAACTGGGAGTTTTTTTCCCAGACACTACTTGTGCTCACTGTGGTTGGTGCGATTCAGTCACCTGCAGCATAATATTTAGTCCCCATAAGAACAGCAGACCTGACTTAAAAATGTCTTTAACATCTGGTACATGAGCTCATTTTAATTCAGAATCCTCTACCCACCCAGCTATCCCTATCCTGATGGCTTGCAAGAGTCATTCTGTGTTGGCCACTGCACAGAATCATAATTATGCAGGTGATTTCTGAGTACTTATGTGCAGTGGGCTACATGCAGGAGCTCCTGTAAACATGCTGGTATTTTACTATTCAGCACTTTTATGCTGTAATTGTTCAGATAAAAGTAGATACCTGCAGAAGAGGTGTGGTGAAATGGTTCAGATCTTGATACTCAGAAGCATCTGACTGGGATAGACACAAGTTTGTTAATAAGAGCTCGTGAAGTTTCTTCAGTTGTTATCATGGCAGGGGGAGTACATGTGTATTTTATAATCATTTGTGATCATGGTGTTGGACTGGTTTGTTCCTGTAGGTTAATAGGTACAGCAACCCCATGATGCCTTACTGATAGCAAGCTAATTGATAGTGAGTTGGGGACTGTGCTTAGCATATGACAAACCTCACAGTTTGGGAAAGGGAGAAAAGTAGAGAGGAGAAATCCTATCTTGTCCTCCACTAACACCGGACATACTGCACATCAAATCCTCTGCTTGTGTGTTAATCGCCCCACTCATTAAGCAGTGGAAGCTGATTAAACAAAAGTCACTCAGAGGGTCTGAAGATGGAGGCTGTGTTAAGTTCCAAAGAAGATCAAATTAGATGGCTGGATAAGTATTTGCATACATTAACATTAACTAGCCCTTTCTTTTGTAAAGATCCAGGCAATATCTTTCTGGGTGAAGCATCAGGATTTTAATCATATTCTCTCATGATTAGTTCACTTATGTTTCTAATATTGCAAGTCTATATCTACAAACTAAGAGATGATGCCTCATTAAAAAATCATGAATAAATACATGTTTGGTAGGTGTAAAGATTGATAGGAAGGTTGTCCCTTCTAAATCAGCATGCATGGAACAGTTACAGCTACATTTTGTGTTGCTTTAGATTCAGGAGTCATTGAAATCTAAATCCCCAACGACCTAGAGATTAGATGTGCTCAGTGTCCCGAGTCATCCAGACCCTGTGTTATCTGTGTGATGTATTAATGCCATTGCTGTTGCGTTTCAGAGCAGGGGTTATCAAACCTTGCAGTGTCATTTCAAGTTCCAGCATTATGAAAACCCGTGGTGCCAGTTCAGGTGCCGGTAGGTAACCACATACAGCAGTGCTATTTGTACTGTTTGCCAGTGTTTCCTGTAGTGCTTCTGACGTGCTGGATATTCAGGGATCCTGCTGAAATCTGTGGAAGCTGCATGTCTTCTGCCCCCTTGTACAGGAAAGGAGGTGCTTCTGGCACTTCCATCATGGACCAGTCACCTGTGAGGGATTGTGGGAGAAACACTTCCCACCTTCACACACATCGGGAATGGGACTTTCTGCTGTGGACTGCTCACAGGCAAATACATGAATAGGAAGCACTAAGCAGGAAAATTTCATTCATTACTTCCAGTATGAGAATATCTTTATGTAATTATGGTCAGAATGTGTCACCTCCACCAGTATATCCATAGTAACAGGTCTGTATTTTCCTGTGCAGCAGTGAGTTCCCACGTGTTGCAAGATTTTTAAAAAATAACAGCAAAAGAAAAGTGGAAAAACGCAGCTATTGGCAGGTACAGGCAGCAAAGTAAGGGAAAAAAAGAGAGCAGCCATAAAGCTTTATCATTCCTTTCCTGCAGAATAAATTCAAATGCACTCTCCCCTATCAGTTTTAGGCAGACAGATGACAGATGCCTGCAGACTAGAAAGGCTCAATAATATTGCATTATTATTATGGCTCCTTTAGAGAGGATAACATTTCAACTATTAAAATGACTTGCTTTGTGCTGGCTCATTGTTAACGACCTACTTTATCACCATCAGTAACCTGAATAGCGAAGCTCTCACTGGATATGGTAATCGAGAATCGATTTGCAGCTGGAGCTACGCCTGGCTGCCACTGTTGGAGTCTCAGGTGGCTGCAGATGAGGAGTGGCTTCCAACCTGTTCATTTTTCTTCCTCCCTTAAAAGCTGGTTAGGAACAGACCGGTATCGCCTCACTGGTACATACCTGAGTCTCTCTTACTGCAAAATAAGCCTGTGTCGTGCTTCTGTGATGGAACCTCATGAAAAGTCCTGGTCTATGAGGATTTGCTGTCAGACTGCACGTAGTTGACTCAGCCAGTAACTCCTGACTGGTATAAAGAGCTGGGAAAACATCTTCCTGGGAGAAAAAATCCTTTCGCATCATTACCCAAAACCTAAATATCCCTGTGGCTGGGCTGATTGCTGGGCCCGCCAGAGAGCTCAGGTTCTTTGGCCATGGTGTACACAGAGGATCACAAACTACTTCTTGATGCTGATGATATTATCCTTCTAATACACAAATATTTCTTTTCAATCTCACTAGTAGGGAGAGGTCTTAGCACTGAGCCTCTGTCACTGTATTTTAAGCATGGCAATCAATAATCAGAAAACTTTACAGGCTTATCACATAACTAAATCGAAAATGTAAGGGTGGTTCTGAAATCAGATTTGAGCTGTCTCCAGTCCACCGCATCGCTTGTGTTAAGAAAGTGAGGCTGGTTACCTTCTGCCTTCAAAGAGAAACAGAAGTTCCAGATATCTTTCTACAAGAGGTGTGCGTAGGAAGTCTGCATGTCCCAGTTTTAAACCTGACAGATAATCTCCAAAGCAGCGCGTTACAATAAATGTAATCTGTATTCTTGACCCCAAACACCCTCTAAATTCATACCTTCCTATTACTCAGATCTGCTCTGGTCAGAGCTCCGTAGATTCAGTTTTTAAAGGATGTCAAGAGATTCTTTAATTCACCTCCCTGCCCTTGGACACAGATCCTTTCCCTCTTCTGAGCAGAGGTTGCAAAGTTCCCCAGTTTGATGTCACTGAACACCTCAAGGGCTCTGCTCAAAGAATCAGCAAGAACAGGTTCTTTGCAGGTTATTTTATTGTGAGCGATTGGGTTCTTCTGAAATGCACAGAAAGTACCATCTCAGGAGCCTCCTGTCCTTATAAAGATCAGAGCGTGTGACAGTAATTTTTACAGCAATAGAGTGAAAGAGCTTGGATTACCTCTTAGAGCACTGAGAATATGATCTGAACCTTAACATAACACAGCTGAAATTCCTCCTGTTCTGCAAAAGAAGGAAAGATGTTGCTACCTAGTGGTGACTCACTGTCCTATGAAATATTGTCCCACTGGTGTCAACGGGACCAGGGCATGACAAGCCACAAAAAGCATGATTGATTCTGGATACAACAGAAATTCTTCCATCTCTAGGGTGGCTGGTGGAGAGGAGGCACAGTTTGAGCTGCTCCAGTTGCTCCCTCGAGTCTTTGTTTACATTGTCACTAGATAGGATACCTTCCAAAGCACCAAGGAAAAACAAAGTCATCACTCATAATTGCTCATTATGAATTGCTACAGCTCCTTGAGTCCAGTCAGCATTTCTGAGCCAGTCTTTAACCATTGGCATTAAGTGGGGGGTATTTATTCCATATTAATTAGTGCACACATTTGAGATTACTGAACATCTTCGTCTTGGGATATTAGACTTCCAGAGAAGCTGCTCACCTCAGGCACAGATATCCCCCAGTAAGCAGATTCCCACTGGGCAAAGCTCATTAATTAATCAAAAGCTCTGGATTAGCGTTTTGAAGCCAGGCATGGAAGTGACCAGCTAGGAGTAGCTGAATGAAAATTAAACCTGACTGCCTCATGACAGCAGCACACAGCTGCACACTCTCTATTTCCCTTCTGACTTCTCAATTTCCCTGTGAGGATATTCAGCTTCAGCAGAATCTGTCAGATATTCTTTCATTTCCTTCAGAAACTCCTGGTAGTGGCTGTAAAAACAGGAGGGAGAGGGCGAATTTGGTGACACAAGGAAATGAGACTGCCAGAGGTGGCTGGAAAACACTGTCAGTCTTAAGACTGTGAGCCTGGAGACTTCAAGATTTTAAGCTCCTTAATGGGAGCAGTCTTAAAGAGGGTGATATTATAAAAGTGTTCACAAGGAGAAAACCTTCTGTTGCAGAGCACTTATATAATGCTGACTCAGCTTGTCTGATGGATGAGACAAAGGGAGGTTTGGCAGCAAAATGGACGTGCTGCAAACCACAGTGCCTTGGTGGAGAATAGGCTGGTGAGCAGCAGGTGATGGAGGATTCACAGATGCTGATCACAAAGGAAGTTTTAGATCCTGGCAGTTCTGTGTAGGCACAAAAAGATGCGCTGAACACTGTTCTGTCTGCAGTAGAGTAATAAAGCCTCAGCCTCAGTTTAAGAAGATGAGTGTCCCACTGCAGCCAACAGAGACAAGTTCTGAGAGCCCCTGTTGAGCTTCCTTGCTGTTGAACCTCCTCAGAGCCCCTGATGAGCCTCCTTGCCCTGGCCAAAGTTAAGTTTTATACATATTTCCCAGTGTAATCTCAAATGCTTATGGACTGGCCTCCTCTTTAGATGTCTGCTGAGAGAAGGCAGCAGTCACCTTCTTGTCTGTACTGTAGTTTTTATAAAAGGAAAATTTGAAAGTTTCAGGGGTTTCAGACAGACTAATTCCTTTTGTCCCTCATCTTGGAATCTCAGCTTTCATGACCACAGGTGGAAGATGCAAATTTCCCTGTGAGGCCCTGGTAACCATGTCTGTATCAGCAACATGAACCCCTTTCCTGTGCAGCCCAGAAGCATGACCTGGCTTCTCCTTGAACTGCAAGCAAACATCTCCAGTACTGATTTATGGCTCTGTGTTATGACTCTTGGCTCTGCTTAAGGCACTGCCTGCTTCAGCACCTTCAGCACCCTGCTTCAGCACCTCAACCAAGAGAAAATCTCAAATCAGACAGATGGGTAATGTAGTCAGACCTCACAACTGACTTAGCCACTGCCTAATGAGTTTTCAGTTTGAGCAGACATGACAGATTAAGGGTGGGAAAAAGACCGCTTTTCCTCCTGTATCCCTCTAGTCATTCTGTCAGACAGAAAAAAGAAAACCTCAACTGACCTAAAACCACATCAACTTTAATACTGGGCTGAGGGAGATGAGGACCTTGGTGTCAGCCGTGGCTTCCGTGACCAGGGCCAGCAGCTGGCCAGGGTTGGGATGTCCTCTAGTGGAGCTGCAGGAAAGAAAATCAGCTTTCTGGAAAGAAGCTGATAATAGCTTTCCTAAGCACTGCTTTGGCTTCCTGCAGAGGGAAGTCTGGAGAGTTCCAGATATTTTTGTCTGTTGTTAAATTCAGCATACAGTTGCCATTACGGGCCTCTCTGAGAGCCTGATCGCTCCCAGCGTGAATCCTACATTGCAACGCTGAATAAAGCAAAGTACTCGCCTTGCCTGCAAGAAGGAGAGAGATAATGCTCCTACATTTCCATAGGGGCTGTAAAGCACATCTGAAGGGACCGTGGTGCCAGGCTTCTCTGGGTGCTTTGAGCTTAGTAGGTGTGCAGGCACAGAGCTCTGGTGCCGTGTGAACACCTCCCCACTTTAGGATGAAACAGTGGATGGGCAGGGAGTTTGAAACGAGGCCCCATCTCTGAACAGGAAGGGTCTTGGTCACATACCTGAAGCAGAAAGTTTAAGGGAAGTTCATTCTAAAGCTGGGTCACAGCAGCACATCTCACCTGTCTGAGGTGGGAGGATAGATTTAGCCTCTGCCAGTTTTTGAAAAGCCATACTCAATTCAAGTTGCCAAGCATTGGGAAACACTGTAAAATTCAGCTGGTGGCTCTGTCTGAGGGGAAAGTGATGAACAACTCTGCTGTTATATTTCTCCATAGGAGAAGAAATAGGTGCAGCCTGAAGAAGCCAAGACTTATTTTTCACCCAAAGTGCTTAAAAATTAGTTCAACTTGAAGTAAATGTTCCACTACCCAGCCTGCTTTGTTAGTAAAGCAAGAGTAATAGAAAAAATATATTGACAGGACTGTATCTGCAGAGCAGAGAGCAAAGCCTGCCTGTGCTCGGGGAGCAGTATTACCGATTGCTGCAAGAGTGTTTCTCAAAGTGGTTTATAAGGCATCAGCAAGTCTTTAATTTAACTGTGTGCCATTATTACATGCTGAGTGTGGTTTATTATTGTGCTAATAAACCATAAAGAAGACTCTATAACTTCATTACCACAGTCAATTGCCATGTGCAGTGTTAATTTGCCAACAGATCATTAATTGCCGGTACTCACTGCAATGTAGACATAAAGCAAAACTATTGGGCAGAGTTTCTTTTCCAGATTCTGTTCTGCTGACAGCAGTAAGACTGAGCACACACAGAAATAGCTGTGATTTGCCAGCAGAAAGGCTTAGGAGAAGGAAGCCATGGATGTTTCCAGTCCCAGAAGTAGAATCGTGGAATCAGAGAAGAATTTGAGTTGTAAGAGACCTTTAGAGGCCACCTAGTCCCACACCCCTGCCACGGGAAGGGATATTTCAATTACATCAGGCTGCTCAGAGCCCTGTCCAACCTGACCTTGAATGTTTCCAGCAATGGGGCATCCCTGTGCCAAGGTGTTACCACCTTCATCACAATAAAACTTCTTTACAGCTAATCTAAATCAACACTCTTTTGGATTAAAACCATCACCCCTTGTCCGTTTGCTGCAGACCGTACTAAAAAGTCTCTCCCCATGTTTCTTATAGGCCCTCTTTCAGCACTCAAAGGAATAAGGCCCCCTTTAAGCACAATAAGGAATCCCCAGTGACTTCTGTTCCCCAGGCTGAACAACCCCCAACTCTCCCAGTTCTGTTCTCTCAGTACTCCCCTGACTGACCTCTCGGTCCAATAAAGGCAGTTTTCAAACAAAACCAAATGTATTCTGCTTTGAACCTTTAAAAAAACCATTGTTTACACTATTTAAGGATTTCACGAATGTAACTGGGAAGTCTCATTTTTCCATAGTGGGGAAACCAAACCGAAATATCTCATTTGGCTGAAATAATCTCTTCAGTAAAGTGCTAAACTGCATTGCCACATTTGCTCTATTTTGGGGATCTATTTTGCACATGAAGTTGGTTTGATCCCTGTTTAGCTACCTAATGGACAGTACCACATGCACATATATGGTTGTATGTTATTGACCCCTCAGTGGTCAGCAACAACTTAAAGTGAATTGGGAAAGCTGTTGGAGTAGGAAAATGCAGTGTAATGTTGACAGAAATAAAGATGTTTACCTCAGTCCAGCAATGCAAAATAAAACATTTTGCTTTTGAAATAGTGGAAATGTCAAAACACCCTCAAAACTCTCTGATCCTGTGGGAAATTCATCTTTTGCCTGATTGGCAATAAACCTAAACACTGGAATTTTATCTGGGGATGAAATTCCAAATTGTACTCTGCTGCATCAGTGCCTTTTTTCCAGTTTCAGAGCAAAAAATGTAATGACCCTGATGCTGCATGGGGTGTAGCTCTCCCCCTCAATGATGCCATTACAACAGGGAATTTTTTAATGCTCACTTTCCCTGGAGATATACAACCCCACTCCGTTCAGGTGCAAGATGGGGTTTATTAAGCTTCACAGGATGTGATCTTTAAATTCCAATCTAGATTTGCCGGCACACTAATGTCCTGTTGCAAAGGTTGCCTTACACTTTATTACCTGGAAATATGAAAGGCTACAAGGTGATAAAAAATCCCTGCCAGAGCCAGAGTGGGATATTCCTTTACTTATACACTCCAGAGGATTTATACAGTGGGACTTGATCCTGTGAGACAGGGATGGAAAAGTGCTCTGCAGCTCTCACCACCCTGATGTGGCCCTGACTCCTGTTCTGGGGAAAGAGTTGGTGTCTAACTGGGAAGTTTCTGTGGTTCTGATGACAAGGTGGTAATGTAACACCATGGCCAGCTTTACCCTGAAGCTTGTTTCTAATTAGTAGGAATAAGGCAAGGGGAAAAATACAAGTGAGAGAGCGCCTGAAAGTTTAAGGGCATTAATTGCCTCCCAGCTGTCAGGGTAGTAATTAAATTCATCTTGTTGACTTCAGCTTTGTTGTGATTATGTGAAATTAATCTTCAAGCACACTGAAAGCTTCCATTGCTGTCTGTTTTAGTGCTGAAACCAGCAAATCCCAAACAATATGCAGAGAAGCATTGGCATGTATCTGGCAGTCACCCAACTAAAAATGTCAAGTTAGAGAAATGCAATTAAACTTTTTTCCTCAGCTTGCTTTTGTGCATTGTTTTTCCTCTTGTTTATTCTCCCAATCAGGCTAAAACTATGTCCCTCTCTCTGGAAGGGCAGCAACTCAGCTGACAAATAATTTGAGGAGGTCACAAAAGTCCGGTTGCAATTCTTCTCCCACTCCTTAGCTCAAGCTGGATTAGATGTAAAGGATTACTTGGAAATTTCAGCTCTCAAAGAACAAATCCTTCCTGCTTGTTAACTTTCGATTAGTGCTGTCAACCTCCCGGCGCTATGCATCACACACAATTAAAAGCACCTTCTGCCCCAGAAAGCTGGAACTCAAACCCCCTGCTTAGTATGCAAATGCATTACCTGGCCTGTGCATATGTGTTAAAAATTTATGCATCAACGTAGTCAGTGAAAGCTTGCTATTAGCATCAGCTAGTACTCTAAGCCCTTTTTATGTAAGTGAGGTGTTCATAAATACGTTCATGCATTTTACATCCCTACTTTCATGAAAAAAAAATGTCTTTTTTCCATGAATATATAAATACCCTTGTAGCTGCAGTTACTGTATTAATTAAATGATGTTCACTCTTAAACAGCGATGTACCGAGGAGTAATCGATTGAGTGGGTGCTCACATCTAGGCAGAAACAATGTTTATTATCTCTGCTTGCTGCTTTTAGCTGCTGAGTTCTGCCTACGAGAATTTGATAAAACTGCCAGCATGATTTAGATTTTTCTGTTACGTTTTGATGTCATCTTTGAGAAGCCAGCAACCTCAGTAACCGAAACCTGCAGCAAGAATCACCCGCTTCTCAGGGTATGAGGTAATCAGGTACCCCATGGTGTGCGAGATCTGTGTGCAGAAAAAAAACAATGAAATCTGTATTGTGTGGACAAGAAGGCAGCAGAAATCAGTATTGTTTTCTGTCCTAAATATGGACACTGAGTTAATACTGTCAAGTTGCATTCACTGAACAAGTCCCTGCAGGTGAACTGAATGCCTGAACTTCCCTGCAATCAGTGCTCCCTTGTGCCTGCTTTAAAAACAGAGAAACTCCATGGAGGATGCTCTTTCTCTTACCCTTGAAGGGAGTATTTGGCATAACAAGGGAACTGGAATGAAGGAGTTTGTAGTGCTGAATTTCCTATGTCTTGGTCTCCCGTAGCAATATTCACCAGCCACTAACCAAAGGACACTCAGTGGTCCCAGAGGTGTTGCACCCTGTGAAAGGTACCTGGAAGAAGTGTATCCACCATGGAGAACACCAGGAAGTGCTGGAATCTATCTGGGTCCTCTCTGGCTCCCCAGAAATGTCCTCAGGTGAATTGCTCCATGGTCTAATTGACTGACATCTCCAGAGCCCTCTTATCTGGATATTCACCCCACTTCTTTGTGGCACCTACCTGATTCTCCAGCTGGTCAGAGAAGGTTACAATCAATATCTGCCTCTGCAGTCTGTGTACAAAGGCTTCACAGGATGCCTTTGGGGGTAACTATTTGACACCAGTCTGGATATAGAGAGCCCTACTGACTCTTTTTACCTTCAAGGGCCACATTCAGTCCTGTCATGCTGTGTTACAACACCTAACCCCTGTTCCTTGCCTCTAGACAGGTAATGCTGTACAAAAAATGTCAACTGAGGGCAGAGCTCAATTTTCCAGAGCCTGTATTACAAGGAGAGGGTTTGCATGTGAAACCAGCTACTGGATACACGGCCTGGCTGCTGAGGTGGCCAACCTGCTTCTGAAATCATTTGTTTTCCTGAATCTTGCTAGATATTGCCTTACAGTCTAAATTTGTAGAAGTCTCAGTACAAAATAAAGAACATTGGGGTACTTTTACCCTTCTGGAAACAAAGAATTCTTAATAAGCCGAATATTAGCCATGATTAATTCCATTGCCATTGGCTACACACCTGACAAACATGCCCAGCAGCCCCAAACCACAGGCCTGTGTTCTAGCTTAGGGTAACTCTTGGCCTTGCTGTTTGTCAACTCCCCCTGAAGGGAAGAGCCGTGAGGAATTACTGCCAACACTTGTAATATTGCAGGACATGAGTCTCCATCAGCAGAAAGGGATGAGACTGGTGTCTCAGATAAATCTTCTTTACTTCATTGACTGCATCATCCAAAAGTTCTCATTTGGATTTCAAAGGGAAATACATACTTATCCATGTGGGCTGGAGCAACATTAGATGTCTAGGTAAACCTCTACAACAGAGATGATAGTAAACTACTAGAGTTTTGGGAAATTCAGTAAAGTCTCTGTATCAAGGAAGTTCAGGTGTGCTCTGTTAAGTCTGACCTGGCTCCTTTCCCATGAAACTTGACCTGCTTAACGAGGGTGTCTAAGGAGCCTAATTGCTATAAGCTGTCTCTGCAGCCTGTAGACAGAAAGAATCTGTAAAAACAAGGATTAGCCCACCTAAGGTATGGTATAAGGAGAACTGAAATAAAGATTGTAAGGCATGGTGTGGAGGGAGAGGGTAGTGAGGGAGGATAAACCACTGCAAGGTGTGTTATGTTCTGAAGGAAACGCTGGGGCTCCTGGAGTTCATTGTCCCAAGACCTGCTGACACCTTGTTTGGTAGAGCTTGTCCCAGGCATTTGGATGGGTTTCGCTCATCTTCTAAGATCCCTTAGAAAATAAAATTCAGGCTTGGGGTACAACCTAACTGTTCATTTTATGACCAAAACCAATTTCCTCATACAGTTTGACTATGCTCAGTTGAAAGTCGTCTGGTCAGTGCAGTCACACAGAAGTTTCCTTGGGCTGTAATTCTGAAATCTCATACCTACTCCACAAACAATCTCTTCATCCACCCTTGCAGCCCTGTCCTCCATCCCAGCAGAGGAGGGCACCGTATTGGGGTTTGCAGTAACCCCATCAGGGTGATGCTGTGTTATCAAAGCCCAGCTGGAGCATCTGAGGCTGGGGGGAGCAGTGCTCTGCCACCTTCCCAGCAGTTCTGACTCTCTGTGCTGCCAGAAGTCCTGGAGCCCAGTGAGGTGGCTGCAGCTCCAGGGCCAGCACAGCACAGGCAGGAGCAGGTGCTGCCCAGAAGCTCCAGGCTTCTCCCTCCTGGAGCTGGCAAGGTCTGCACTGCAGATGGGTCCTGGGATCTTCTGGATTTTGAGGACCTTAAATACAGATTCCCCCTCACAAGGCTTTTTCTGCCTTCCTCATTAAAAAAACAGGAAAATTGCTGACCCTAAATTTAACCCCAAGGTTAACTTTTTAACCCCAATTTCTTTCAGAACTATTTATTTTAGACTGCTTGATTATGTTTTGAGCAGTGCTGACAGGCGATAGTTCTGGAATAGTGAAATGTCTTGCAACCATGGTAACACAATGTACTCACTGGAAAGTTTTCTCATATTAAAAAAATAATTTTGCCACAACCTCACCCATTAGGTTTCCTATGATATTCCAAGGCTTTTTGTTTGAATGTACAGAAGCCTTTGAACAATCAGGTAACATTGCAGAGAATCACTCTGACATGATACACAGCATTTGCCCCTGGAGCACATGACAGGAAAAAGCTCAAAGGAATCTGCTTTTGAAAGCTATCAAGCTGGAAAAATTGGAGCTATCATCATTAAAGGGTGCTTTTGTTCTGATCCATTGTAGAATTCCCTTGCTTCCAATACAAATACAGATAATAAAAATGTTTTTATCAATACATTAACAGCAAAAGGAGGGCCAAGGAAAATCCCCATCCTTTTTTGGACACTGTGGGGAATATTGTCAACAAGGATGAGGAAAAGTCTGAAGGACTGGGCAATTCCTCTCCACTTTTTCACCTTCTTACCCTTTCTCCAAGGGGGATAGAATTCCTGCTTGCTGAAACCACCACTATATCCACTTTAAATATTATACACAGTTTACCTCTCTCCATTATCGCTGTCTCTCTGCTGAATTTATGTCTAATCTTACTCTTTTGCTCCTGTGTTATGCCAAATTAAAATCTCCTAAGTGTATGAAAAGTGGTGACTGTAATGCCTGAACAAAAATTAATAAAGCCAGGAGAGAACATGAAATCAATAATCTGATTCTGACAGCTTGCTTTGTCTCTGTGGCCAGGCTCTCAGGATGTACTAGTGTTTCCCTCTGTTTAAAATTAATTGAACTATTTTATCATATCAGATAAGAGTGCACTCTTTGTGCTATTGAAGTGATAATTATGACATGATAATTACAGTCTGTGGCCAGCATGATTCTGTGAATGAGTCAGCACAGGCAATTAGTTTGAGACAGCAACTTTGTGTGAATGTGTCCCCACAGACGGAGCTAAAGGATGGTCCGGCTGCTTATTATCTCTGTTGCTCAAGCTTCCTTATTCACAGGAGGATAGGGCTTTTTTTAATTGTTGTTGTGGTTTTGGGAGGGAATTGGGGGTGTGTGTTGCTGATTTTGTTTCCAGTTTGGCCAATCCATTTGTATAAATATAATGACTGCAGGAATCAGAGACAGAAAAAGACAGCAACAGGGCCAGTCTCTAAGGCTGTGGGTTCTGAGCTCTGTGATGGTGTCCTTTGAGAAATTCTGTTTAATGCCAGGATGATTTGGGCTCTCCATGCCTGCTGCATCTTAGGGTGACTCCACTAAAGCTGATCCACCTCCGAGTTTCCCAAATCATCTTTCACTGTAAAGACTGACAAGTCTGTGCCCCCTTGAGCTCACTGAAAAGCCTAAAGAAAGTCCAGTGAGAAGGAAAACAAAATACCTGTTAGCAGAAAAGGCTAGTAGCATCAAATGTTGCTGAAGAACTGCTTGGTTTTGGCCAGCTCAAAGCGTGAGAGTATTTAATCCCAAGCCATATACAGTCTGAACCAGGAGACAAGGGAAGTTAGAGATATGTGCAGATAATGAAATAATGAAACAGGCTTGGGAGACAGGAGAGAGTGCAGGGAAGTAAAATTGTTGGATTATTTGCTCCTAGAGGGAAGGTAGGAAAGGAGAGGGTTGTTTGATTCTAGGAGTTCTTGCTCTCTATGATCCCAGGTGAAAAAAGGGATAATCCTCCTCTCAGAACACATCAGTAATTCAGTGCAATAAATAACATGCAGGGCAACAAACTGAAAAATGAAGAGAAAACACAACATGGAACAGCTGCTGACTAAAGGAACATCATCCTGTGAGCTGATGAGACAGTGGAAGAATAATTATGGGATCATGCAATTAATGATGATGCCTATCAGTGTGATCCAAAAGAGCTGATTTAGGGACACCTTTCCTTGCTTTGCAGGGCAAAACCCTCATTTTCTCTGGCTCTGTGTGTAATTACATCTTAGCTGTATTATTCATTTATCACAATGTTTATTTCAAAGCTGCTTCCACCTTAGACATGCAAATATGAATGTCATAAGATCAGGGATCAGGCCAGATCCCAGGCAGCAAAAATGGAGAGGGCACGCTTTTATTCCTCGAACGCCGTGGTGTGTCACCATCTGTGAAATTTCAGAAAAGGTGCCTCTGCCTCATCCCAGATCCCTGGTGGATGTGATGAGCTACAAGGAGCTGTCAGCAGGTAGGGTTTGTGTAGAACATATTGCCTCCTGATAAAAGGAACCGACACATCAACACAGGCACAACATGTCACTATTGGGTCTGGGTTTGGAGTTCAAGAGACAGCTGCTCTCTTATATCCGCAATGCTCCGTGGAATTCTGCACACACCAAGTGAGAATGTGATTCATAGAAAACCAGGGGCTTGTCCTGTGCCTTGTAGGAGACAAAAATTGTGTCCTGTAACCTGCAAAACAAAGGCATTTTTATTTATTGGGAAAGGCTTGAGGATAAGCCCGTGTTGTGCTTATGTTTTGCAGGTCTAAAGGGAATTGAAAAGATTGTCCCGTGCAGCCTGACAGCTGTTTGTGTGGCACCCAGCAGAACTCCTGGGCATGTTTGTGTGGCACCCAGCAGAACTCCTGGACATGTAGTGCCTGGCCTAAACTCAGTTGTAAGAGCAGCTAAAAGATCAATGTCAATATATATATTTTTATATTTTTTTTTAAATAAGGAATTACATTCCTTATTGTTCCTCTGTTCTCTTCATGTGGCTGCAGTACCTTTATAAACACCCTCTCCCCTCTTCTGCCCCCACTGACTCTCAGAAAAAATTGTTGGCCATGAAGGCCAGACACATCTTCAGCAGCATTTTCCCTTCACTTACATAACTGGATATGAATATTGATAATTGCTATCTCTGACACTCTTCTTGTTAACGAGTTTCAACCTGCAAAAGAATCCAAAATACCATGCATAAAATCCTAAATATTAAAATTCCTTGTCTCTGCCAATAATAATGCTTCTAGCTTCCCAGTTTCTTCCCCTGAACAAAGAGGGGAACAAATATTAAAAAATAGTAAAACAAGAGAAATGTTGGCTGGAGAGGACCTCTGGTGGTCAGTAACTCAAATTCCCATTTGGAGCAGGAATACTGCCAGCAGAGCCAATAAAGAAAGCTCTTACAAAGGAGAGATGCTCCCCACTTGTGTTTTTAATTATGTATGCTCATTCAATTCACAAAATAAAGCAGGTTTCTGTGTTACTGGGGAAACCACAGCTCAGGAACAGAGTGCAGCAGTCCAGGTCTTGGCAGGGAAGGAGCTCTGAGCCAGGAACAATGGGGCACCACGGGTAGAAAGGTGGTTTGTACCTGAAAGGTGCTTTGCAGCTCAGCACTGCAGTCCAGGTGGTTGGAATCAGCTGAAAGGGCTGCTCCGTGTTGGTGTCCCACAGCGGGGATGTCAGGAGTGGAGATTCACTATGTCTCCATCATTGATCCCGTGGGATATGGCTGGATGGCCAAAATTACCAGCTGGAGTTATTTTGGCCAAGATTTTGTTAACGAAAAGGTAACTGATGTTAAATGTCATTTGCTGATTTGCACCAATGTATGTTTTTCAGAGAGTGACAGCGGTGCTGAAAACCCGGCAGGATCAGGAAGCGAACAAAAATGTGTGTACACAGGGGTAATGTTTCATAGAGCCACTGACACAAGTGAAATAAAAGTAAATTTAAAAAGTTTACACTGAAAAATGAGCTGTAGAGTTGGGACTGTGCAGTGTGGGGCTATTTGCCCTGACTTCAACTTACTGTGAAATCCAGCCCATAACTTTGATCCAAGTTCTCCAGTTCCTCTCATTACTAGTGAAGGAAAGCAGGACATACGGTCTCAGTAATTCCCTGCATGGGATTGCTGGAGAACCAGTGAAATAATCTAAGCTTTGTTTGTGCAGTTTTAGTAACATTTCTCAAACAATTTATCCTACAATGACATCTGGTGGTTGCTTTCTTTGACAGGAGGTTCTTGCAGAAGTCTCCTGACAGGATTTGCTTGGGGGTGAATATTCCCACAGCAAAAATTCACTGGGGTTCTGCCTTTGGGGAAAAGTGCAAACTGGAGAACACTGAGACCCACTCCCTGCTGCTGGCAGCAGCCTGGTGCCCGCTCAGGAGCTGGTGATGCCCAATATTTTCCTAATCCAGCAAAATCTGCAGGGCAGCGCTGGGGTTCTCCTCACTCCCTCGTTGCTGCTCCCACCCTCACAGCAGCACCTGACCTGTGCTCCTTGGATGCTTGTACAAGACCCATGGCCACCGAGGTGGGCATTTGGGCACCTGTGGCTAGCACAGGTGGTCTCCTGGCCGCCAGGTGGAACCCAAGCCATCCCTGTCTTCTCACACTCTGGCTGCCAAAAGCCCCTATCGGAACTCGCAGGCAACTCAGTGCTCCCCTTCCTTGGGTTTCACCCTCCTGGGGTGCTGCCCTGTTCGAGGAGAACCCAGTCCTCACGGAAATGCCCAAGGGAAAATTTTGCAGGCAGCAGCAAGACACGGAGTTTTAAAACTGATTGGTGGATACAGTGAGGAAGGAGTAACATGGATGAATTTCATGGATTTTGGTCCATATTAAAGTGATGCAGCAAGGTAACAGCTAAGTCCTGGCAGCTCTTGGTGTCAAATATTGCCTTGTTTCTTGGGGAAAATAGCAGAGAACTGATGATCTTTGTCTGTAAATGTCTCAGTCCTACAGTCAGGGCCCAGCTGTCCTGGGCTGGATTGCTGTCTGACACTCAGCATATTCAAACCTAGCATTGTTAATTAAAATTGTTACAGTTTGACTTCAAGCTAAATTCTTCACCGTGGTATCCTCTCATTAGATCCTCTAAGGTTTTTGCTTTTGAAATTCACTGGTTAATGCTGGCAACCACTAGTGGTGGTTAGTACTGACTTTTATTTGCTCCAAAATTTTTTTTTCACTTCAAGATATTCCAAAAGACTTGTGGGATTTTGGAAAATGTGTGTTTTTCTAAAAGACTAACAGAATTTTGGTTGTGTTTTATTTGCATTTTTTTCCCTGTGGCCTTTTAAAGACTTGGAAACTGCTAGGAAAAATGGTGTGCATATATATATATATCTCTCTATATATCTGTGTGTGTATATGTGTGTACATCCCATTAAAAATATATTTTGAAAAGTGTGTATATATTTACTTTTCAGTCTTTCTCCTAGGGTTAAGAAGGATCTCCCACTTGAGAGAGCAGGATGAGGATGTAGCAGCTGCTGCTGTTTATGCTCTAGGATTGTGCAGGCTCCCCCAAGAGAAGGTACAGGCACAGTAGCTCACGCTTTTGGGACCCCCGTAGCTCTGGAGCTGCTGCTGCAGCTCTTTGCCCTTTGTTTCCCTGCCGGGACCAGCAGTTATGGGCTTTTTATTCCTCCCCTCAGAGAGGGAGCCCAGAGTCAGCCCACGAGGATCATACATGGTTAATACTCTACGGCTTGTTGACTCACACATCGAAAATAATCTCTTAATATCTTTGTACTCTTTAACTTACTGTTTCTTCTCATTATTGGCACTGAGAGAATATCTGTGATTTCTGCTGAAATCCCTGGCTACTTGGGATGCACCGCCGGTTCCCTGCTCAACATCTCAACATCTTTATCATTTTTATCTACTTCACTCTAATGTTTGCTCTTGTTTATTTGCAGTGGTGTCGTGTCACTGAGGTATCAGGAGCTGAGCTCATTTCTGTCATGGTTTAACACACTAAATGTGCGAACATCAACGATGCATAAGATGCCATAACCCAGCTCTACCATCTGTCTGCTGGTTGGGAGGGGAGCATTAGGATGTTTCACCAGCAAATGCCACAGTGTTTCGCTTCAGCATCAAAACCTGTGAGTTTTGTTCTCCAGTGCTTTTTTAAAAATTGTATTCTTCCATTAAAATTTGACCTAATTAGGGCAAGCAACTTGAAATCAAATATTTCTTTTACAGACCAGTGAAAGCTTTCTAATGGATCCAAAATTTGATCAGAGTGTATTTTCATTTTTCTTGAAGGAGAGTTGCCTTTATTGAACTTGCCCGTTCCTCTCCCCCCTTGAGGGAAATATGTGACTTGATGCCATGGTGGTTGGAAAACCACATTGACTGGAAAGTGTGGTGTCCCCCTGTCCCTGCCTGTCTCTCAGGTAGTTTCTCAGGGTGGCATTTCATTTCCTGAGGTGTCCTGAGACTCAGAGCAGGATTAGGGCTCTGACAGCTCAGCCCTGGCACCTTACAGCAGCTTTCCCACCTCTCCCTCTGCCTGAAGTTGTCTTTGTAGGGAGATGGCAGAGCTGGATGTGTGTCACCCCTGCACATTTGGCTCTGCAGGACCAGCTCCAGCCCCCTCTGGAAAGGGTTTGTGCCAGCTCAGGGAGCAGCACAAGTTCATTTCTGCAGCACCTTGTACCAGGGCAGCAGCTTCTGACAGTGACAGGGCAGATGTGACTTCACTGCCCTTTCTTGACCAGCACCCCTGGCACTTCACGTCAGTGCTACTGAAGTAACGAGCTGAACTTTCAGCTTGTTCCCTTCCACCAGCCAGATAAGTGCAGAAGTGAGTGACAGGCACGAGATTATATAAATGAAATTTTTATAATGGCAAAAAGATTCAGAAAGTTACAGCAGAAGTGGTTGGACATTGTATAGAATTAAATGAATATGCAGAAGGGTGACAGATTGTATAGGGAGATTTTTGTGAGTGTAAAATCACTCATCTCCACGGACATCACTTAGCAGGAGCCTCATCCCTCTCAGTAACTGGCATCAGTGTCACCATCTGCTCCCTGGTGCTGCCACTGCACAATGGCCTCGCTCTTCTCAGCCTTCCAGAAAGTCGATTGCTTGAAATACAATTTTAAAAAGCCGTTCTACCACTTTGTCAAACTATGTCCAAAAAGAAGTGGGTAAGAATGAAAGGTTTTAGTGGGAATGGTGAGAAATAATCAGAAAACACTGATAAGACACTGGAGTGCTGCTGGAGAAAGAAAAGCCAGCAGTAACCCCAAGCAGTTCAGGCAATCATTTCCCCCCTGTGGATTGAATTTATTTACACTTTCCTGTGCCTGCGTTGAGCCAAGATAGAGCATCTGAGCTACCTGGTGTGGTCATTCCTCCTCTCCAATCAGCTAAACCAGCTTTTGGGGGAAATGGAGATTTATTTCAGCTGCTTTGTGAGTACCGTACCAAAACTCACCATTACCTGCACAAAGCCTGGGCACAGCATCCAGCCCTTTCCGCATCACTGTTCCAGCTGCATTCTCACATTCAGCAGCAATCTGAAATTAATTCACAGTCTGTAGGTGTGGGTGGGAGGTCTGCTGAGAAGTTGTGAATGGCCCCACTGCAGTCCTGGGTTTATGCCTTAAGAAGACAGTGAATAAGTTCCATTTTCATAGGACAAAACACTTAAAATATTTCTTTGCCAGCAAATTTTGAGCCTTTGGGGAAAAATTTTAAAACCTATTTCTTCTGAGAAATACAGATTTTATTTTGTTGCTACAGTTGTCACTGTGGGCTAATATTGCTTAGCTAAGAAATACCTGAGCTGGGAAAATTTAGTTTTAAGGCCAAATGTTTATTTGTTATCAAATAAATAAGGAGAAAATAAAAGTAAGGTTCCTGAACAGGAGCAAGGTTTGATTGTCCATAATAAAAAAATCTGATTGTGTTCAGGTTGGAAGTGGACACAAACCAGCACCTCCAGAACCTGAATTTTCAGCTTTAGAAGAGCAAAATAACAACCTGACTGAAGGCCCTGAAAAAGCAGTAAATAAAAATTCTGTCAGGGTGTGAAAATAAAATAGGGAAAAGGAAGGGGATGTGTTGCCTTAGACACTCAGGAATGTGATTTATTAACAGATCTCTGACAGTGAACTGGATCTGCCAAGAAGTTCTCTTACCTCAAAAATCCAGTATGTGTTTCTTCTTTCTGGTAAGTAAATGATGTGAATATTTTTGGTTTGTGTTAAACTGAGATTTTTATGTCCATTTTGATAACCTAAAAAACACAGGTTGTTGTTCTATGAATTATTACTGTAAGTAAATATTTATTGTTTTGTTTAGTTTTAAAAGTGTTTTTGCCCATACAGAAAGAAGGAAATGTTGAGAGCACCTGCTCCTGCTATAAATAATGGTTCAATAATCTATGGAAAAATGGGAGGTTTTTAGCAGGTTAGACTGGAAAACTGTCATTAAGGAATATTTCATGGGCTGTGGAAGCAGCAGCTATTGGGGCAGACTGTCTCAGGATGATGTGGGAATTGAACTGAGCTAAGAAAACACCCTCTGTATTGAGCTATTAACTTGAAGAAAAGAAGAGCTGCTCCCACTGGATTTGATTATGGAGCTGATGCTTTGTTTTTAGCTCCTACTGTTGATTTTCTAAACTTTTAAAATTACAAAATATGAAAAACCTCTTTTAGTTGCTGTTTCTAGTGAGACAGAAGTATTTATTTCAGTTTGAATCAAACGAAATCATGCTTGTACCATCTTGTAAAGCAATGGTCCCCAGACAATTGTGGGTCTGCCAATTTGCATGTCCAGTAACAGTGAGAGGAGTAGCCAGATTAATGCAATTACACTGTCAGCAAACCACACTCTATGGCTGAGCTCTAATGGTAAATGTTCCTCTTTGTGATAGGGCAAATTTTATGAGCAAAACAGGCAACAACCTGCCCTGGGTTGGATGGGCAAGTCTGAGGGTGTTGTACTTGACCAGCAAACGGTGCTCGCTCTGTACCAAATCTGAATCACCACAGCTTTCTGTTACCCTGATCGATCAAGAAATTACTGAAACTGGAAGCCTTCAATTTCCAATCCATACATGTAGTGCCACGAGAATTTTCTCTGGATTCAGCACTGCAATTTAGCACGGCAGCACACAACTGGAAGAAAATGATTTGCTGATTAAAACGCCTGAACTTCACAGCAGCAGCCCAGCTAATATTTCCTGAAAGTGCTGTTGCACCACAGACAGACACATTGTGTTGGCTGTAGGGCACTGTCTCATCTAGAAACACCCATTTCATAGCAGTTGCACAATTAATAGATATATTCCCAAATAACTCTCTGATTTTTTAAGTATTATTTCTGTCCTTAAATTTTGTCTAATATGCTTTAAATCACACAACACCTTCCAGAATGGAAAAGATCCCCCAAATCCTGTTACAGTTGTGTTCCTCTCTGCCTTGCCCTTCCTCCCCCCATGATGAGCAATCTCTGTGTCCACTGGGGAAGCCTCAGCTGGCCACATTTCCAGTCTGTTTGACCCAGAGTGAATCAGAGCAATCTGCCCATTAGAAATTAATTTCCCCACCACTTGCCCCAGGCTGGCTGTGCTGCAATTCCAGCAGCAGTGATGCAGTCAATCCCCAGTGGGACTGACCATGGGGGAATGTGCTGGGCCACAACCCCCTGCCTGGTCACCCCAGCCGTGCTCATCAGGGCTGAGTCACTGCCTCAACTTTCTTTCTGTAGTTTTTGCCAGTGTCAAGCTTTGATTTTGTTTTTAAAATAATTCATTTAGCTGCATCTTAAGGCAGATTTTATTTCCATCTGAAGAGTCTGGAACACTCACTTATATATTTCTGTTATTCGTCCTGGAAATCCTCAGTTCTCAGGGTAACTTGATACATGGAAAGATCAGTAGGGTGTGAGCAAAGACTGAGGAAGCACAGCTGCAGGAAAGATGTCTTGCCTAAAGGTATTGATAGCAGACCTGTGCAGGAATTAGCAAAAGTTTTCTAGCTCTAAAAATGGCAGAAGTTGTTCCCCGACTTTTCTGAGTTTTGAGATTTTTGGGGGATCTTTTTTCCCCATTTGTTTGGGGTTACATTGATTCTGAAGTTGGACAGATTCTAGGGAACAAATTAAGGTTTGTAAAAGAATAGAAACATTTGCCAATGCCTCCATTAGGGCCCCGGGTATCCTGAGGTAATTCTTGCTTTTCTGGAGGGCATTATCTGGATGCAGAGATTGATTTGCTCCTTTGCATCACAGATGAAAATGAAGACATCCCAAATCCTGGCTGATCTGTCCACTCCCCACCCAGGGAAAGGGTGGTCAGGAGGGTGAGGAGGGTGGGCATCCCCTGTGCCAGCTCCACCTCGTGATCTCCGAGCAGGCTGTGGAAGTGGACAGTGCTGTCCATGTCCCTGCTGGCAACCAACACCTTCCTGCTGAATCCCCTGTTGCCATCACAACATCTGTCACCATTTAGTCAGGAAAGGAGATTCATAAACCATTAAAAAAAATGTTTATGATGAAATCATAATCTTTTCTACTCTGATACTGCTGTCCACAGACAGTCTTCTGAAATACATTTAAAATTTTAATCAAGAGTGCATATAACTGCGCTCTATTAATACACTGGGGGTGATTGCCATGGAGCGGTTTCTAAATTGCAAAATAGCAATTAACAGAATAGCTATTAACTGCTAAATACTGTGAAAATGGTAGAGTTTGGGGGAAGACAAGCTGCAGTGTAAAGTAGAAAGAAATTAATTTGTTTCTTCTACAAAAGGAAAGTGATAGGGAAAGTCTGATAAGGCTCCAACATGATAAAAAGGTTTTTTTTTTTTACCTAGGCAGTGATCTGTGTTTCACCATGTTCACAAATCTGGGGTTTAATACAAAACCAAAGAGCTGTAATTGAGATACTAAGAAAAAAAAAAAATCTGACTAAAGGAAGTTCAGCTTTTGACAATGTCAAGTCACATTTGGGATTCTTCATTGAAGATTTTCTTCAAAAAACGATTAAATTTTAGAACCATTAATGTTATACCTGATGGCTATTCCTGATTATACTTTAGGCTGGTGGGAGGGTCTAAGCTGTATTTGGAGGTTAATGTGTCTGTTGGAGGACACAGATAAATTTAAGCCAAAGGAGGGGTGAACCCCAGAGCCAACTCACTGTACCTTCCCTCACGTTTTAAGTAACACTCCAGTCTCAAGCTTTACTGGTAAACTGTGAAAACATCCCCCAAACTTTCCACATAACAGGCTGTCCTGTTAGTCTGGCACCGGGGGAGAGGCACAGGGCTGAAAGGGAGGAGGACATGGGTGACAGGACAGCCTTGAAGGCACCCTGTGACTGCCCCAGCCCTGCTGGCTGCAGGGGAAACCAGCCATGAATAATTCAGTGTATTTTACCTTGCTGCAGTGAAACAGTCACTTGCTGAGTCTCGCTGGCTGAGAAGTGACTTGGAGCCACTGAGCTGTCATGCAGTTTGCAGAAGAAGAAGGGATTTAGGGGATTAGCACTGGCTGGATCAATCCTGTCATATTTAAACAGCAGCTGAAGTTATTGTTGGCACGGAGAGCCAATTTGGGAGAATTATCTGCCTGTTACAGTTCAGGCCCTGTCTCCATCTCATTTTCTGACATTTCCCCCTGGTCTGGCCCTCTGTGGAAACAAATAATTTTTCTGGGAGCTTGTTTATGGTGCTTTTCTTAAAGTACGACTTCATTGCCAAAGACTTTATGGATGTTGTGAAAGTTGATTACTCAGACTCACCTAGACAGGAAATTTGAAGCAGGCCAAAGTGTTTAATTAACATCCTTATTTCCTTTCTTCTCTGATGGCACTCTGAAAATCACTGGAATACTCTTCTTACTGACTATAATTTCATTTTTTAAATTTTTTTTCCTTCTCCTCATCTCTATTTTTAGGTGGAATTTTGGGGGAAGGAGTTAAGTAATATTTGTAACGACAAATTACAAATATGGCAGTCATGAACTTTTTTATTTTGAGGCTTTATATGGAAAGTCATTTTATATTGGTCAAGAAATTACCTCCAAAGTCTTGATATTTACAGGGATGTGCACTGAACTTGGCACTTAGAGATATATTGAGGAAATGCACCAATATCCAGGATGTTGATACTGGTGTCAGGAAAATTAATCCACAAACACCAGAGGTTTAAGTCCAAAAAGGAGACAGAGGAGTCCTGTTACTTTATACAAACAAAGGGAGAGGTCATGGGCATTTCCCAAGGGGTCTCCAAGTTGCTGGAGGGCGCAGCCTCCTTTTTATCGTAATTTCCCGGCCGCATTTCCCTCTCTCTTTCCCCACTGGCTGAGGTACTTGAGAGGTACAGACTTCCCGAACTGCCTGGTAAAGACCCCCTTCTAATGTGTCCCCCCCCTTTTTCTTCTTTTTCCTTGTGTCTCTGTTCTTTTTCTCTAAGTCCAGGGAGCCTGGAGTGAGTAACAGTCTGTGTCAACTAGAGGAATTCCTACGGAATTTATGGTTCCTCCCATTGCTTCTTTCACCTCCCAGTATCTGATTTTATCTACGGCAGGCCCACAGTTTGTTTGTAAAGACACCTCCTTCTCATTCCTTTCACTGGAAACCCCTTCTCCTTGCCTGGTGGGAGACAATCAGCAGCAAAGCAGATCCTCCTCCAGCAGTGCGTGCTGCGGGGTCGCTCAACCCACGCCTGTGCCATCAAACCTCCATTCCTGTGCAACACCAGCCTGGGGGCACATGGAGCTGGCCAAAGCCCTCTGAGGTGCTGCAGCAAGTCCACACCTCACCAGGAAATCCTCCCTGCTGCCCAGTGACCCCAGAGGCTGCAAATCCCTGATGGAGCTGCGCTGAGAATGGTGGGGGTGCTGGAAACGAGCCCCACTTCATTCTGATTGCACAAATGTGCTGTTATCTCACAAAAGCCTCCTGCAAAATGGCCCCATTTGGAACTCCTGGGTGATGAGCTGGCTGCCAAACGGCACAAAGAGCAGCTCTATATCCTGTCAGGAGACTGACAGCTTGGAATCACATCCCAGGAAGGGGAGCAGAGCAGGCATCCCTGTTCCTTGTCACGGAACGGTCTTGACACTGCTGGTGACTCCCAGAGCTACCTGGACTCTTAGGCATGATTCCCCTTCTCAGATTATTGTCAGTCCATGCATTGCTCCTTCTTGCACTTTAAATGGTCACAAGGCATTCAAATTGAAGTTGTGCCCCAAAACTGAACAAAAATATTACTTTGTTCAGACAAAATTAAAGAAAGCTCAAAGAAAGAGAAACTGTGGCGTTGTCTCTTTTTGTTGGTGGTGGGTTTTGTTTGGGTTTTGGTTTTGTTCTGAGAAGAAAGACATTCTGTTTTTTGGCTTCAATTAGGGTAGGAAAGTGAGCCCTGCATTCCTGGAGATGTTTAGGAAAGGAGCTGCTTGCAGGGTTTGTTCACACGGACACTGAGAGCTCTCTGCCCCTGAGTTCTGGAGAGTTCAGCCTCACACTGGGAAGCTCATTCAGACAAAGCCCTGCCTGAGCAATGGGATTTTCCAGGCCTTACTTTTCTGGCTAATAGAAAGATTATCTTCTGATTGAAACATTAGCTTTTGTTTCTCACATTGTGCCCACCAGAGGGAGAAATTCACTGAGCAGTATTGGTCCTTATTTATAGGATTATATGAAATTGAGGCACTCTTCCTAAGAGTATTTGCTGCAATAAGAACCTAATGGATTTTGCAGATAAAGCGTTTGCAAAGATTGGGGTTTCAAAAAGCTCTTGCATTTCCTTATCTCTGTACTTGCTGCATGGTTATTTTTTTTTCTTTTTTCCCCACAGAAGTCAGATCCTTTCTTTACACAAAGCTGAGGAACCACTAAATTAGCAAATGTGGGCTCAGGATGAGTTGGCATTTTGCTGCCACACTCTTTTTTTTTGCATCTTCAGAACTTTACCACAGCAATTCCACTGCCTTTCCTGGGAAATTGTCCCAGAGCCTGCCATTCTCCCTGCTCAGGTATTGCCTTGTGGTGTTAAAGAGTGGCAGGAATGGAAAGAAATGGATGCTGTTACTAACTGGAGTTTAAAGGCATTCATTACCTCTATTTCTCTTCCATGGCAGGAGGTTATTACTGTCTTGTAGACAGAGCAGAATTCTGAGTAGATTGTTTCTCTTTGCTTCCTGCTTTCTGCTCATCTTTAAATAATAACGGTGCCCTTTTTAGAATTCAACCACTTTGCCATTAAGTAATAAACAAAGCACTCCTGCTCTTCGTGCTGATCTGCATTTCCAAGACACATCAATAATAAACACGACGTGCATTCTTCTCAAGTCATGGAAGACATCTGCACAAAAATACGGAAACGAGAGTTGAATGCTCAGAAGGTGAGGAGAAGGCCAGCTCCGAGGGAACAAGGGTTGGGATGATATTTTATAGCAATGGTGGATCATCTTTACTCCTTAAACTCCACTTTCTTGGTGTCATAATAGAACATCATCTATAAATTGCCAGTTTTAATCCCCTTGGGTTCATAACAAGTTCACACACACAAATATAGGTCAGATGAGGCTCGTGGGAGATGGATGGCAATGTTAATGAACTTAATAACACCCTTCATGTGGCAGGTGTTATTTGATTCTTAGCAACACCTGAGAAAGGCTGAGAAATGCCAACCATACACCCAGGAGAAAGTCATATAGGAATGGATAAGCTGGGAGTGGTGAGACACCTCCCTGCTGCAGAGGCCAGCAAGGGAACACTGGCAAAGTGCAGGCACAACCCAGCCATGCTCATGTCCCTGCAGGGCAGGAAGAGCTTCCTGAGCATCTCCCCCAATGACATTTTATCAATGCAGTTAAGTACTTTGTGATTTTTCAAAGATACAGTCCTTTTGGGGGCTGGGTTTTGGTTTTTGTCACTTTTGCAATAATAAACAGGTAAATAGATTAATTAAAACAAGATATTTGTCTTTGAGTTCAGAGAAAAAGCAGGAGCCACCAGCTCCTGAATACAGTTAGAGGAAAAACAAAATCAGAGTCTCATCTGCAGAAGTTTGGCTACTCATCACTCTCATTTCACTGGGCTTCTCTTACTGGGCTTCTCTTTCTCCTTCTAGAAATCTGCATCCTGAACTATGCACAGAAAAGATCTAGTCCAAAGAGAGTCTTAAATATGAGCCTGACTTTGATGTAAGCATCTTGAAACAAGTGCAAGTCTATTTTCGTGAATTGGGCTTTTATGTTCCTGTTGCATTCAAGCCATTAAGATGATGATTGTTTTTTAAAATGAAAGCAGTTGTGCTGAAAATTATATAGATATCAGGTATTAGTACAATACGTCATTGCTTGAAATAAATTTCAAAGTAAAATTACTAGAACACCTTCCTAAAAATGCAAAAAAAATTAATGTGTGTAATATTTTGGTTTGTTTGTGTGTAAATAAGATGTAAATTAGATGCCACTGCTTTTTTATTTGCTTTAAACTGCCTACTTGTTTCCATTTTCCCTTTCCAAGCTGTAGGGGTTTTGTTGCTGAAGGTGTATTTCTGAACTGCTTCTGAACACTCTAACATTTAGAAGATAATCTTTATCTATCAGTTAATAATTTCAAAACTATTCTAAACAATCCAATTTTTGTCATTACATAAGCACATGTTGGTCTTAAAAGCTCCTTTTTATACTTTAAGGCATTTTCAATATATAAGGAAAAGAAAGAACACAACGTAGGGAGGCAAAGAGGTGTCTGGGAGCCATAAACATTGCAGTCTTACAGAAGTTGAAGTACTGACTCATTTTCCAGCCTGAGGAAAGTCACAGAAGTTTTTACATTTTGTTTGTCATTATTAATGGCTTTTGTTTGTCATATAAGGGAGAAAAAAAGAAGAATTTTTGCTTCTTCTTCGTAAAAATTTCAAAGCCCTCTCTGTTTGCTGCGTTTGCTCATTCTTGGTGGGAATGTATCCTCACCAGAATTTCCCTCAATCTCAGCTACCTTTGAAATAAATTTCAGATCTTGAGCAGAAATGTCGCTCCTACCACATCAATACTTTAGGGTCAGTTTTTAGATAAAACAGAGACTATGTAGGAGTGTTACCCTGGGAAAAGCCAGAGCTTATGTGAGTACCAGCCTGAGGGTGAGGGCTCCCTCGTGGTGAATCCAGGTCAGGCTCTGACAGCTCCAGATCAGATGCCCAAATCTGTTCACCACAGGAAGAGTTTAAGTCCCAGACCCTTGGCTACTTTGGATTTAATTTAATGAGCATGTAGGAATGGAGAGCTGAACCTGCTGCCACCCGCGCTGTGTCCATACCCAGAGCACTGAGCTCCTGGATTTTCTTGGAAAGGTGGCAAAGTCCTTCACTGTCCTTCTTAGAAACCCACCCTGACACAGAATAAATCTGTCTCTAAGTGTTTAAAGCAAGAGCATTCCCAGGAAAGGTTTTGAGTGCAACAACTTGACATTTTCTGATGACAGCTTGCTTCCTACTGGAAAAAAGATTACAGTTTAATTAATTGCATAATTAAGTCTAACGCATTCTGTGTCCCTTCCCCTCACTATTCTGGCATACTACCTATACAGAACTGCAAAATTATTTCAAAATCTTCAGCCAGGATCACACTGAGCTAAAAAATTCCATTATGAGGAAAAGTTTTTTTATTTGCCTGCACTGAAGCAGAATAAGGGAGAATTGCTTTTTTTTTTATCTGCACTGGAGAGGTTTAAGACCTCAATCTTAAGGAAAAGATATTGTGAGCTCTGCAGAAACTGTGCTTAAAATGCTATTCCCAAAATCATTAGAAACTCTTAGTTTTATTCAGTCAAATCTGGGCAGATAAATCCCCAGAAAATCTCATGTCACCTCACACACTTAAAAATGCAATGGAAATGCAGACAGTGAATAAGAAGCACTGATTTTCTTTCAAACAACACCAATACTTTGACCTTTTTGGAGTAATACAAAAGTTTTAAAACATTGTCAGAAACATGACTCATATTTTTGTCTTTCAAAATATAGACTAATACAGTTTGCCATAGTAGTCAGGTTATCTTTATATTTTCATTTATTTAAAGACTTATTTTATGTTTAGACCACATGAAAAGAGAAGACTCTCTGTATTTGTACTTCCATATCTACCCTTTACACACATACACATAATTGCACAGATGGAGAAGTCCAAAATGTCCTGAATTTATCTTGTTAGCGTTTAACGAGTTCTCTCTGAACGGAGCCCTGCCTTTCCTGCCCTCTCCTCTGTGTATAACTGAGGCCTTGCCTCTGAGTTTGTCTGTTTGGCATGAAAATGAGAAGTCTGATGATGCACCCCTTGAAAGCTTGTCTGCTCTGTATGTAAATACAGTCCTGCCTCCCTAAGGTCTCCAGATCCTATTTGCAAAGGTGACTGTGGAACATTTCAGGTGTCAGATATGCACATAACCAATCCAAGAGAAAGAAAATTGATGGTTATTAGAGCTCGTAGGGATTTTGGGTTCATTGGAAACACTCAAGCTTGAAGAGTTATTTTCTTTCTGAATCAGGAGTAATACCTGAAATACTAAAATCTGCTGCTGTGGGAAAAAATAAAAAGACTAAAATTCCAATATTTTTATAAGATAATATAATTTTATATATATTTTAAAAATATTCCAGGTAAACACCAGACCGTCCAAAACAGCTATTCCCTGGGTAGTGCTTCCAGTGCTCTTCTTTTCTTCTTGATTAGAGAAACATTCTGAAAGGCTTCATGGTGCTTTTCCAGTTCAATCTCTACTCAGTAGTAACTGTACTTAAAACTTATTGGAAAGGTCACAAAACATGTAAGTGTTGTGCTGTTTCTGGCTCTATTTAACACTGTAACTTGACACATTCCTAACAAAACCTATTGAGTAATATCTATGAGAGGCATGAAAATAATATAGAAATATTCAAACTAATATAAATGAAAAGGCATAACAATATTTTTATATTAAAATCTTTATTTTGACATTTCCAAAGCAGATCAGTTTTTACTTTCTGAAGTTTTCTGGAAGGGAGTGATCTCATTAAAATCCATAACTCCTCATGAGGCACGAAACCTTCTGGTTTTCATTGAAACATTATTTCCCAAAAGAAAGCTGGATTAACCACAGGATTGCAACAAGACTTTGCTGCTACCAAGAATTTCATTATTTTGGCTTCTATACATCCATTTGTAAACTTAAGATGGATTCACAAGGGTCAGGATCAACCAGCGAAATGTGCAGGAAGAGTTCCCACGTTGCTGGGAAGGTTTGGAAAGAGAGCAACAAAGCAAGACAAAGCAGGTAGAAGCAAATGTCTTCATTGCATTGGAAAAGGATGAAATATTCCCAGTGTCTGGTCCCATGCTGCTCCAGATCCACACAGACTCACAACAATCTGTAGCAACACCTTGACCAGCAATTTGGACACATGAAGGTGTCAGAATGATGTTACCCAAAAAAAAGGGGCAGTGCCCAAACAACTCGTTCCAGTCCTGCTAAAGCTACAAATGGAAACAGCTCTGATGGGCTGCAGCACATCCTCCAAGCCCTGGGACCCCTCTCCATCAGGAGTGGGAAAGAGCAATGGCTCTTTACTGCACTTTACTATGACACTGCAGGTTCATTTGAGGAGGTTTGTTCCTTTCTTTGGCTCGAGCGTCCCAGCAGAGATTAGAGAACAGCAACAAAACTTTGACATTAAAGTGGAAAAGTAGAAACTTTTTTTTTCCAGGTAATCAGGTAAAGAGCCAGGATTAATGTAGGTGCTGTCAGAAAATAACATGGTTTCAAAAGCACATTTGGCTGTTCAGCTCTTTGGATTTGGGGATGGGTCTTTTCATTCTGCTCTTCAGGAGGTGCTTTCACATGTTCCACGACAATTGTTTGTGATTCAAATTTGGGCACTTCCTATCCAAACAATGCAGAGCATGTATTTTAATATACTCAAGGTATACTCTCTTTGCAGTGAAATACAGAACTATTCAAAAGAAAGTGTTTTTTGTTAAAGAGCCTATTTAATTTTGAGCCTCGTCTTTTGGGCCCACTTTTCATCTTGCAGTTGACTTCAGATCGCAGAAGTCTAGCTGCAACAGAGCAATACATCTGCAGCAGCCTGGCTGTTACATGGAAACTACATATTTTCCTATTTTTATCCTTTTCTTTAATGTGAAAATGGAGTAAGAGAACCCCTTTCATGGCCTGTACTTTTAAAGTGCCAAGAGCAGATAGAAAAAGCATCCACTCCATGGTCAATATGCATAAGGTCTGAAGAAAAAGCCTTCAAGCTAAGGCGTACCAAATCTGTGAGCAGTTTAAAAATATTCAAATTATCATGCAGCGGACTCAAATGGGCTTTTAAGATCTCCAAGGCTCTTGACGTTATGGCAATTGTTGTCAGAAAGGACATAATGCCTCTCAAAGCAGAATCTACATAATGCTCCAGAAAGGGTGGAAGGAAAAAACAGCATTTCATTTGGAAAGAGGCAAAAATGCCTCATGAACTTCCTCCAATGAATTGCTGGTACAGCACAGGACCAAATGCCACAGAGTTTAAATCACTACAATATTTTTAGAACTTTAGACTTCCTCTGCATCTCTCTGAGAGAGAGGGACCATTTTTCTTTTAAGGGCTGGCTTACCCGTAGAGCGCTTGATAATCACATTGGAATTTTATAGGAAAGCAAGGGTGGATATGCTCAGGAAAATTAGCTTTTTACCCATTGAGCACAGTCTTTTTAACCTGTGAAGCAACATCTGCATTGCTCTGTAGAATGCTTTTGAAAGAATCACTGGCAAAGAGCACAGGCCTTGATGCTCACATCTTGGAGACAAAATCATGGCCTGAACATTTCATCTGAAGAGTACCTGTTCAGCTCAGAGCCAGGGGGGAGCTGCACACTCACCATCAGAAGTCTCATTTAGGGCTGTGGATAAATGTTCCTCAAAAGGGACCAGAGATGTGCAGATCGAATATTTTTCCACCTAGCCACTAAGAGTGGCTTTTTTTTTCTATCTGATTATGAGATATCCTTTAAACCTTGTACCTTCCCAAATATGAGGAAATTCACTGGTTTTCCATAAGCTTGGAGGCACATATTCTCCATTATATTCTCAGGGCCCTATAAAATTCTTAGCAAATATGAAAGTCACACAAAGAACTACCTGCACCTCTTCCCTTTCAGTTGTTTGCTGTTAAATCACTTCACTTTCTATGGGTGTTCTGTAAGACCCTGGTGATTGTCAACCAAAAGAAAGCAAGAACAGCATCTTCTGATGAAAGGAAGGGAAACCACAGTGATGCTGGAGGGTTTGGCAGCTGTGGTACACCCAGAAGTTTTGGGAGACTTACAGATCAACACGGTAAGGGCAGGGCAAGGGCAATCAGCAAGGCTTGGGGTGAGGAGCTTTGTTCTAACTCTGGAACTCTTTTATGCCTCGAGAAAAAAAAATCCTAAATGTTTTTTATTAGTGCTAGCAGACTATCCAGTACCAGCTCATCATGCATTATATCTTCCAGGAAAATGGCAAGGTGGATATTTAAGTAAGACATTCTCAAATCTGGGAAAATTTGTGTTGCAATATTTCTCCTCTGTTACTGGTAACATAAGCCTGGGAACTAAATCTCTGAACAGCCTTTAAGATTCAAAAACTCATTACTACCAGAGAGACTTGGGCTCCCAGACACCTCATAAATCGAGTTTGTGGATACTGTTCCCTTTCACTTCTGGGATGATTGAGTGATATTGAAGCAGAAGAGAGAACAGTGAATAACAATGTGACGTTAATCAGGTTTATACACAGCGTTGTCTTGGAAATAACGATGTTAAAGGGCCATTCCTTACATTTTAGAGGTAGGAGCTTCCACTCAGAGGAGTGCTGGGAAAGGCAGGCAAGTGCACACCAGAGTAAAGCTGGATGGGGAGCAGCCCTGTCAGGAAGGACCTGGGGGTGTTAGTGGATCTCAATCTGGACAGGGTGCAGCTGCAGACTGAGGGAGGTGTTCATCCCACCCAGATCAGCCCTCATGGGCTCATATCTGGAACACTGCATCCAATTCTGGCTCCCCAGAATCAGGGAATGACACTGACAAACTGCAGCAAGTTCAGGAGGGGCCAACGAGATGTTTGGGTCTGGAACTCCTGCCTTTGAAGGGGTGCTGAGAGAACTGGTCTGTTTTCAACTGGGAAGGCGAAGGCTTCAAGGGACCTCAGAGCAGCCTCTGCAGCACCTGGGAGGTCACTCCATGGTCTGACTCTACAGCAGACCCTGATCTAAGCAGGAGGTTGGAGTGAAGACCTCTAGAGGTCCCTCCCAGGCTTCATTAGCCTGTTATCTCATGATCCTATTTCTGTACAGGTAATTTCTCTTTTTCTTTCTTTCTTTCTTTCTTTCTTTCTTTCTTTCTTTCTTTCTTTCTTTCTTTCTTTCTTTCTTTCTTTCTTTCTTTTTCTTTCTTTCTTTCTTTCTTTCTTTTTTCTTTCTTTCTTTTCTTTCTTTCTTTCGCTTTTTCTCTCTTTCTCTCTCTCCTTCCTTCCCTTTGTGTTTACCTTTTTGTATGTTTTTCACTTCATGTATTCTATTAATTTTCATGTCTAAAATCCATTTTTTCCTCTTTTACTTCTAATCCTCAGTGTTTCTTTGTTTCTCTTCCTACCAGGTTATTACTTCAAGGTTGTTAGCTCTCCCCCTCTATTTTATTTCCTTTCTTTGTCCCGCCAGCCATCATTAAGCTTTTCTTGTTTCAAGCAACGATAATCTTTAGCCATTGATCTCTAAACAGAGTTGAAAATAAAACATCAGACTATCTAGTTCTGTTTTCCTTAACCTAATCTATTTCTGATACCATTTGAGTTTATGTTACTACTTGTATTTAAATACAACTTCCTGTATTGAGAGGAAAACAATTTGACTCAGATTTGAGTCATTTCTCTCTGGTGCAGAAATTTCTTTCATTAAAGGTACTGCAGAATATGTTCAGATGTTGGTCAATACAAGATGTGTTTAGCATTTAGGACAATCACAGCAGATCAATTTCTGGGTCAGCTCAGATCTG
Source organism: Eulacestoma nigropectus (assembly GCA_013397775.1). NCBI lineage: Eukaryota > Metazoa > Chordata > Aves > Passeriformes > Eulacestoma > Eulacestoma nigropectus. The sequence continues at coordinate 49,286 of VZTE01003567.1, forward strand.
ATTGCTGATCAGAGTTTGCAAATCTGCAGATAATGAAGGTGTCTTGGCTAGGTAAAATATCTGACAGCCTGAATGCTGAGCTGGTGTCCCAGTAAAGGGGGGAGGACCAAGCCAAATTTGTACAGCTGCAGTTAAACCAGCACTGGGGAAGAATAGAGACGCACTGCAGCAGCTGTGGCCTTTGTGCCCCTGGTATAAGAAAATCACAGAATCATAGAATGGTTTGAGTTCATCATCTCATCCAAACCCAGAACACCTTGCACTATCCCACGTTGCTCCAAGCCTTGTCCAGCCTGGCCTTGGACACTTCCAGGGATCCAGGGTCAGCCACAGCTTCTCTGGGCAACCTGTGCCAGGGCCTCCCCACCCTCACAGGAACGAATTTCTTCCTAATATCTGATCTAAACCTTCTCTCTTTCGGTTAGAAGCCATTTCCCCTTGTCCTACCATCTGTCCTATCACAAATGTCCAAATTGCATTGTTTTGCATCTGAAATGAGGAGGGCAGAGCCTTCATCCCCTTGTCTGTTTGAAGGAGTCTCGTGGGAAGCTCCTGAGACGCACACTCATGTCCAGTTTCAGTGAGGGGAATAGGGCTCCAGACTCAAACTGGCAGATTGATCTAAATCCTGGTGGGTAAGAACTGTCCTAATAAAGTCACTGAATCCCAAATCACAGGTCATAGGGATACTGAGGCCATCAAACCCCACCCCCAGTCCTGTACAGGAGAGCTGTTCTCAGTGCATGGGGACTGCTCCTGGTTCTGCTCCTCAGCTCTGGCAGCCACAGATGGAATATTTTACCTTATTTTGCAGTTCTGCCTGGGGTCATCTCACTGCTGAGTGGGTGGCAAAGCATAGAAATGTTTTTGTGGTGTCCAGCACAATTTGAAGAAAGCTTTTTAATGAGTTGATCCGGTTTGCTTTCCATGTATAAGGCCTATTAGGTTATTTGAAAATGATGGTAAATTACGCCTCTGGCTCGTATTTTTGCATCACTGCTGTGTCTAGAGTTTTCTTTCTCTCTCTAACCTTGTAGCAGGAGACATTCAAAAGAACATTACCATCCCTCGCTGCATTTAACTTAACCAGGATATGACTCCTGGGGACAGTCTAATGGGGAAAAGAGCAGGAAGAGATCATCACCTGTCAGCATATTAATGTTCTAAATTAATGCACATCCTTCTTCATAAAAATTGTTCCTTCAATTCCAAGTCAAATAATATTGATTCTCAATGTGACACAAAGACAAGTGATCACTGTAATACCACTTAAAAAGCAACCTGAAGAGCAGCTGAGGCAGGAGGGAATGGAAACCTGACAAGTGTTTTTGCCAAAGTGTCAGTAGAATGATTCTTTTTGTGGAGACAAGAAGTTTAAACATGCATAGGTAATTTAAACAAGCCTTTTCTGAAATTCCAAGAAGAGGGAAAAAATGCTCTCTAATTTCCAGTTTCTTAAATTGTGTTGATGTTATGATGATGATGATGATGAAGATGATGATGATGATGATGATGATGATGATGATGATGATGATGATGATGATGATGATGTAAGTAGCTCTGAACAAAATGTTTTGTAGAATATAAATCAACACATCGCTGCATTTCTGTCGGAATGTGTATATAGTATTCCAACAGGAACAAAACTTTTCCAATTATCTTAATCTTTCTTACAGCAAGGCTACCTCCACACCAGCCCTTAAAAAGAGAAATGTTCAGAAAAGGGATTCTCTTAACATTTCTCTTAGTATAAGGTTTATATATGATACGTGCTTGTAAATTCCCTGTGTCCCGTTTATCATTTACATTGATGGATTCAGCTGTCCTATAACAAATTCCTGACTGTCTACCACCTCCAGCAACACAATACATCACTGCTTTTCTTTGAATATGTTAAGATTGCTGTTGTGGTTCCTTCTGTCTCATCAGTGTGTATGTCCAACACATAACCAGGCACAATTCAGACGCTGTGATACGGATGGCTTTTTTTTTTCATTGGAGGAAAATCCTTGCCCAAACCCCAAATGTGGAACAGAAGCCAAATGGATGCGAGTCAAAAAATAACTCTGAAGTCAGGGAAGTTAAGTCTCTTTTGGGTCAGACAACCAAGTGAGTGGAGCTCTCCTGAGAAACAAATCCAGCACGAGGAGAGAAGAGATGCAGGGGAGTGCCGGTACTGGAATGGGTGCAGAAAGCCACAGAGAGGAGCTGAATCATCTGATTCTTCCTATGGAAATCTGAGTCCTGTAGTACCAGATCCCTCCTGACTCAGACAACCTGACTCAGCCTGTACCCTGCTTGTGACTTCCTACATTTTCTCTCATGACAATCCTTTCATCCTCCCCCATGTAAATCAAGTCCCTTTTACACAATGGACACGTTCAGTATGACAAAGTTTTCTGTACCAGTGCTCTTTTTCAGCTCTTTTTGTTGCTCCCCTGCATACCAAGCCTGAACCACATCCCTGGCTGCCACCCACTGCCTCTTCAAAGCATGCGCACACACACACAAACAACACACAAAAGGCTTTCTAAAAGTGGAATACATCATTCCAAGTAATTCCTGGAGTCAATACTAACAAAGCATTGTTGAAAGATGTGTCAATAGAGACCACCCTATTGGATAAGAGAGGAGTAGGGAGTGACTTTTAGCCCTGGACTGTCCTCAGCCTGCACCTGCTGGCTGCCTCTCTGGCCCTGTTTTCAGCTGTCCTAAATAACTCCTCAAAAAAGTCTGTACACGGTCCTCTCTAAAGCCTGATGGGAAGGGGATGTACAAAACTGAGGTCTAAATTAATCTCAGCTGTTTGACAAGCTTGCTGTTAAAGTTATTACCCACTTACCCTCTGCAGACAATAAGAAAAATGAAGCTACTCCATTTCATGTATCTTACCTTGTGCTGTGGCTTAGGAGAAATCCCTGCTGGAGTTTCCTCTTTCCATTATTGACTAAAGCAGGAACCTGAAAAACCTGTGAAGACTCATTTGCTGGTTTTAATGACTAAAGTTAGTCAAAATGGGTTTCACTCCTGAAGTGGCCTGTGTCTGCACTGCCTGTGTAGGTTGCCAGCTGCTCCAGGCAGAGGTGCCCTTCTTGGTATTTTATACTGTAGTCATGAAATCCACTTCTTATGTGTGCTGATTGATATCCTGGGGACTTCAGATGTCATGCACAGCCATGGAAAAGCTCTCTGTGAAGGGCCAAGGTAATTGCAAAATGACTTACAACGAGGCATGGAAAGGCTACTGCAGACCCAGCTTTTGTAATAGTGCAGCTCCTTCCTCCAGCCTTGAGGGAGAGAAAATGCACAGAATGTGCTTGTGTGTTTGGTGTCATGTTGAATTTTATAGTGAATGTACTTAGGAAAACAAGGAGTCACATTGCAGCTGTTCACTGCAGTGAACATTTCAAACAAGCCTTTCAAAGGAGAAAAAACAAGTCAAATCCATGATCTATAATTATAGCTCAGGAATTTATAAGGGGTATGGGGCTATATTTTTGTAGGGAATTCTGTTAATACCTTCAGTGTAGGACAGCTTAACATTTCTGCTTTCCAGCTCTGCACCCTCTTATTTGCATCCTCTTCTTTGCGTTCCTCTGGGACAGAAACACTTGGTACTGCCAAGTTCTCCAGGGATTAAAGCAAGGTGTTTGAATCTGCAATTCAGAACGTTGTGTGGCCCCACGGGCAGCTCTGAAAGGCTCCATAAAAGGAGCAGTGAACTCAGGCTCAGATAGGCTGGAGAGCAGCTCCTTCACACAGAACCTCTAAAGGCTTTTTGCCCCTTCCTTCAGCATCCTCAAATTGCAGGGGAGAAACCACTGAAACAACATCATCTGCAAAAAAATCAAAAATGAGAAAAAAGCCAAGCTTCACCTGCTGAAGATAAAAAATATTGGACCTTCTTGCCAAGAATTCTGGCAAACCCAGAACCTCTCCAAGCCCTGCCATTGAAACAGGATGACTTCTTAAGGGTGTGTGCACAGTAAGCAGTGCAGCATTTTCCTGCAAACTCTGAGCAAATCCCCTGCAGGTCTGCTGAGAGATGTCAGCTCCAGTCCTGGGTGCCAAGTGGACGTGTCAGTGCAGGATTGCACTGGCAGAATCCAACAGAATTTATTAGTGTGGCACACCAGGGCATTCACACAGTTCTATTACTTCCAGTTCCACAACCAGGGCTTATGAAGCTGGCTGAGAAACCTCCTTGTCCAACCACATAGATAAAAATATCCAAAAATAGCTTGTTCTGCATGAATGCAAGTCTCCATTCTGAGATAAACAAATGTTCAGAAGAGTCCATCAAAACAGCTCATAGTTCAAAGTACATCCCTCTGTCCCTGTGGCCAGTGGAGCATTTATCCATTTCCTATACTCTGGATAACTTCCACTGTCCTCTGCCCGTTCTGATTAATGTGCCAAATTTTCCCATTTTCCAATTATTCACCAGGTACTAATATAAAGTAGTTAATGGATGCCCTTACAAGGGCTTTGACAAACATGAAGGTGCTTGAATTCAACCCTTCTTAAATGTGCACTTTGTTGTTCATAGTGGAAGCCAGGAATGTGCTGCAGCACATTACACTGGCAAAGGGAAATATTCCACAACGTAAACATGGTACAAGAGACATCACCAGCACGAGGACATAGTCAGTGCCTCACTGTGACTCTTGCACAGTGCCAAAAAAACTTGTCTGGGTTAATGTTGCCAATATTACACTACATTAATGGAAATATTACATTACATTCATTACATTGCTATTATATAAAGCTGCACAATTCCAAGGCCAGCATGCAGCACACCCTCTTCCTTTGAGTGCATAAAAGTGAGCAGCAATGAAATTTGCTCTATAATGAAAAATACCAAATGCTTTAATATTACCTTCATAAGGAAAATCTGTTTTTATTTTCTGTCTCGGATGTAAAAATAAAATATTTCCATTCATAAAGTGCCAGAGCAAGTCTTTGGTTGGATACATTCTTCTGTCCTTATTGAGACAGATATGATATAGAACACAAATAAAGCTTTGAGAAATGAACTGAAATATATTTTCCACTCTCTTTGTCCTCTCCATCTGCAACACAATCGTGGTCATAGCGACATCATTCCATGGGTTATCTCTTTTTCTTCTGCTTCTATTCTTACAAGTTGTCAGCATCCGAGCTCAGCAGGATCAGAAAGGATTGAGAGCAAGTGAAAGAAGGCACAGGTGGGTCTGGCACGTCCCCACTTTTAGGGGACCTGCTGTGTTTCTATAGCCCATTGCTTTCCTCTCAGAGAGATCTCAGTGGGTGTTACTGCCCTTTTGGCTGGTTAGTAAATAACTCAATCCTTTTTGGTTTCCTTTTCTGTAAGACTGGGTTCAAGCTGAATAGACTCAATCTTCCACTTCCCCTTCTTTACAGAGGATAGTGTGGAAGCAGAAAAATGAAGTCAATTTGGTAGCTACTTCAGAAGCATTTACTCACCTCAGCCATGCTGCAGCATGTGGAGTGGTGGGATTTACTGGGGGAAGAAAAAGGAGAAATGGAAAGAAATTAAGTGTTAAGAGATTATGTGGGGGAAAAAAAAACCTAACAACCAACCAACCAACAAAAAAAAAAACCACAACCCCAAAACAAAAAAAACTCAACTAACCAAAAAACAAAAAAAAAACCACCACAAAAAAACCAACAGCAACAAAAAATCAAACAAAAAATACCCAACAAACCTGAAAGTTAAGCAGAAGTACAGAAAATATTTAATCCTGCACAAATTCTCAAATACTTGTCTTCTGCTGTGGTCTAAAAGAGTTAATCTGGTGTCAGCCAGGAACCCAACTCATGATTCCTCTGCTCCTACCTCTTACGTCAGCAGCAGATCAAGATCAAATTCAACACTAAAATGCAGGGAATAGCTATAAGATGAATCCTTAACGAAGGGAGCAATAGGTCAAAGGGGCACATTTGTTATCCAATAATCCAGTAAAACTTTTCGATCTGCTGAACAAAATACCTCTGTGCAATGCTAAAAATAAATTAGTTGAGTCCTTCTGATGGAGACAGTTTGTGCGTGAGATAATTTCAGCAGGTCTGAAAGTCATCACAAGAGACTTGCTTCTGCCTTTTAGTATGGTTGTTGTGGTACCTTCCATGCCTTTCACATTTTAAGTGACTGCACAGTAATTTCCAGCCTCCACACATTGAATGTGCCTCAAAGGGACCAACGTTTGGTTCCTCATGCACTGCTGCTATTTCGGAGGCAGTCTGTGCTTATTGAAACAATCTTTTTTTTTTCTTGAGAGGTCAAGCTAAAGGGTCAAACAGATAAAAAAGATACACACATAAACAGCAGATTCAAGGCACTCCTTGCCAAAGGATGTCAGGGATGTAAAAGGTTTACAAGGCTTCAGGGAGGGCACTGGGCAGGCACTCAGAAGTGAGAGGTTCTGGGCAGAAAAATCACACACCAAGAGGACAAAAATCCCACAAACTCACCCTCAGATCTTGCACCTCCTCTATTCCAAAGAGGTGAATGTTTTCTGAATCTCAGAAAATTGTATCTACAGACTTGGAACCTTTTTCGTTTTAGAGAAGTTCAGTAAGGAATCAAGCATTCATACGGAGCTAAATGATCTATTTTGGCACAGCCGTGATCCTTGCAGGAGACACTTGTTTTTTGGCACAGAAAGTGTGTTTGCAAAATGCTTATCATTCATGAAGAAATAAGAGTTTATAAAAGTTCATGCCCCATAGGCAATAAATATGGAATAATATGCTGTACAGAAATCTTCCCAAAACAAGGCTCTCTAAGAATATAGGATCAAATTCCAGCATACTTGGAAAGTGAGAAAATATTTTGAAGTCACTAAGAATTGCAATTAAAATCTTTTGTCAGATTTCAGGAGAAAAACAATTGCAGTGTTTAAAAAAGGCTGAAGCATTATAATTCCTCATAAATGGCTACAAAAACCATTTGGCTTTCTACTGATCAAACTCTGTCTCCAAGTACTTGCTGCCATAGACAACAGAAAATAAAAATCAGCAGAGATTTGGGAAACAAAATTATGCCAGAATCTTTTGTTTTGTTTTGTTTTGTTTTGCTTGTGGCTCAAAACTGGATGTAGCATCATTATCATTTCGTAAAAGCTTTTTAGACTGAGTTTTGGGGGTGTTTCTGGTGTGCTTTCCCCCCCCTCTGACAAATACAAATAATCTGCAGCTGGTTTTGTATCCTGCATTTCAGATCCCCAGCTCCCTAAATCCCACATTTCTGACTCTCTAAATGCATCAGCCACGGGAGCTGATGCAAGTGGCTGGAACCTCTTTTCGTGCTCTATAATCTAATGCACTTTAGCGAGCCAATGAATATGTGGGAAAGGAGGGGCTTTCTGGCTGAGGGGCTCTGTGCAGGGGAACAGCTGTTGAGCAGCAAAACCTTACCCAGAGCCAGGCAAACACACTCATTCACATCCTCAGTGCCTCTGTGCACCCAGGGCTGGCAAGGCAGCTACACCCTTCCTTCTCTCTCTGCAAAAAGTGAGCAAACTTGCACAGGCAAACAGAAAGAACAGCAAATCTCAGCAGTGAAACATCTCAGCAGAGCCAGCAATGGCCTGGGTCAGTAATTTCTCCTGGTTAAACCACCTTGCTCTACATGAAGAAGGTCTCAGGGGGTACTTAAACAGCACTGAGGATTATTTAGCCTTCCTGTGTGGGCCCAGGCGGAGCCACCTGTTCCTGCCCATGGCTTTGGTGTACTCCGTGATCTTCATTGTCGGGGTGGTGGGGAACTTCTTGGTTTGCCTCGTGATCCTCAAACACCGCAACATGAAGACCCCGACCAACTATTACCTGTTCAGCCTGGCGGTCTCAGACCTGCTCGTGCTGCTCTTTGGGATGCCCCTGGAAGTCTACGAGATGTGGAGCAATTACCCCTTCCTGTTCGGGCCCGTCGGCTGCTACCTGAAGACGGCGCTCTTCGAGACCGTGTGCTTCGCCTCCATCCTCAGCGTGACCACGCTCAGCGTGGAGAGGTACATCGCCATCCTGCACCCCTTCCGCGCCAAGCTGGAGAGCACCCGCCGGCGCGCCCTCAGGACCATCGTGGCTCTCTGGGTGCTCTCCGTGCTCTTCGCCCTCCCCAACACGGGCACCCACGGCATCGTGCTGCAGCATTTCCCCAACGGCACCCTGGTCCCCGGCTCTGCCACCTGCACTGTGGTCATGCCCCTCTGGATCTACAACTGTATTGTCCAGATCACCTCTTTCCTCTTCTATGTGCTGCCCATGGGGGTGATAAGTGTGCTGTACTATCTGATGGGGCTAAGAGTAAGTCCTGCTCCAGCTGTGCTCAGTGTTTCTTTGGCTCATTCTTGTGTGTTTGTGTCTGTATGTGGCTTTTGAGTGATTTTTGCACCTCTTTCTTGCCCGTCTGTTTTCTCCCCAAAACAGCAAAAGTGTTTCAAGCCTCTGAAAACAGTAGATCCAACTCCTTGTTTGGTGCAATCCTGTTCTGAAATTAGTATAGTTGTGTTGGGGAATAATTTACCCCAATCTTATAAAAGCTCACTATCACTGCTGCTCATATCTGAATGTTAATGAAACACCCAAGTTTCTAGATTGATTCCAGCCTCTCAGAGATTTACTCCTTTGCAGTAGGGACTAGAAAGAAATGGACCAAAAGGAAAATGTGAAAAGAATAAAAAGAAGACGGCTAGTGATTGAATCTTGTGCACAATTTGTTTTCCCTTTTTTCGTGACTGTAGAATTTCCACTGCGTTACTTTCTTCTTTTCCTTCCCCGGAGCTGGTGATAATATTCACTTGTTAAAACTCACAAAGCTTTCATAAACTGAAATGTTTCCTTATTGCTGTGGCTAGCAAATTCAGCAATCATTTCTTTGTATAACTACAGCCTTGTTTCACCAGGCTACCTTAGAGCTTATATTCCTTCTCTCTTCAGAAAGTGAGACTACTTTTGCCAAGTATCCATCCTGCAAATGTGTGGATAAAACAACCAGGATCACAGTGTCATAAAACTATGTAGCACAACACTGAAATGCACTGCTAATCACAGTGACTTGATTACTGCTTTCTTCTCATAAGTTACAGATAATTAGACAACATAAATCCCATTTTATGGCACTGAATATAACTTAAAGCTTACAAAGATGTGTCTGATCCCGTAGGAAGAAACGGAGGCGAATGAACTTATTAATTAATGTGCAAAAAACTCAACCAAATCTCTGCTGGTGTATATATAATTTTGTTGTGCTGGCTGATATTTACTGTTACCTGAAATTATACAGAAGTAATTTTTACTTACCCAGGGGAAAAAAAAAAAAAAAAAAATTAACTGACAGAAATCCATGCCACAGAGCAGATCCTCGAGGCAGTGAATGGGTTAAACTATCCCCACTGTCTAGAGGCTGTTGAGGGGTCTTTACAGAGTTTCAATGAATAGTTTGCAAAATAAGACCTGAAGGGAATGAAAGGTGTTGAAAATAGAGTTGTTACAAAAAGAAAAAGAGAAATCCCTGAATTAATAAAAAGAAGACATGAAGGTTGCAATAACTTCTATTTGCAGCAGCAGATATTCCTATACCCCATCCCAGAAGAGAAGCTCAGTACCAGATGAGGGCTGATCCCCCAGGACTTCTGCAAATTCACACATTTGTTCAAGCTGTCTTTCCTAAGGACAGTAATGTTCACTGTTTGTGCCTCTGTTTTTCTGTATATCCAGCTCAGACTTTCAAATTTCACCAGGGTCCATCCTGGCTAGAGCTGTATTATCTCCAAGCTGCACTGAGCAAGATGGTTTCATTTCTTCAACAGAAGTGATAGAAGAATGATGTATATATAATTTTCCAAGAGGAGACACTTTTTATCTACTCACAGAGGATGAAATCTGTGAAGCTTTAGCAACACCCTGCAGTCTCCTGAGTGCCGCGTATCACTCAGAATGTAGAGGAAAAGCTCAGGGTTGATCCAAAGGTTGTACAACAGCTCAAATTCAGCAGAGACGTAACCTTTTCACATCCAGGCTTTGTAGGAAGGTCATCTCCTCACCAGTTTCCCCCTCAAGCTTTGCCAGTGCAGGAGAGCCTCAGGACGCAGAAGGTGACCTGACAAAAGCAGCTGTGAGAAGGCAGCAAATATGGGTCATAGGGTACCTGAGTTAATTTATCATTTAATTCCTTGAAAAATGTAAAAATGCATTTGTTTTTTTCACTGGGAAATGGTTGCTTACCTCATTATCTACTTGGGTATAATTTTAAGGCTTGATGGTTTAATATTGAAGTGTTATGGTCAATTGATTGTTCCAGCACCAGTGTAGAGAAGAGGACACCGATCATTGCGCTGTAACTCATTAGACTTCATTGTGGAAGCTTCCTGCTGCCTCTTTCATGGGATTCTCGTCACAGATACCTTCAGGACAAATCCCTAAATCATCCAGGCTCTTCAAACCCAGTGCAGCTGTTGGGCTACCAATTGCAACCCGCAGCCAGAGAGCTGAGGAGGGAGAGGAGAAGGAGGAGATGAGAACATTGGGAAGTAGCTGCTCGTGGAAGTTGATCCCTGGGGCACTGATTGAGATGGGATGGGATTGCTTGGGAAGAAGTCTGCATTGCAGCAGGATTCAGTGCAAGGTCCCTGCCCATTTCCTCCAAACTGATTCCTAAAAGGACACAGGCATAGGTGCTAATCACTGTTTATCTAAAAGTCATACTTTTAACAAGGTTTAACAAGGGTTTCTGACAGCATAGGCAGGATGATTCTTCTCCCAAGGTTCCAACTCTTCTTTTAGTCTCTCATCCCCTCTGTAACTGGCAGTAATAATAATAATAATATAATAATAATAATACGCACTGGCAATTTTATTTTAGCAGTCTTTGAAGCAAGATAACTTATTCTTGCCAATGCACATCAGATTTTATCACCAAAATCTATTTCACCCCCCAAATGCCCAGTTGTTAAACGTCCAGGATCATCTGTGGCAGGTGACTGCCTTTGGCTAATTTCTGCAGAGCCCGGCACACCTCTTCTAGAGCCTGTCCCCTTTCCACAGAGGTTGTTCAGCAGTCCTTGTCCCCAGTGGCTGATTCTCCTCTGCCGTGGGGGTGGGCTAAGGGCACACCAAGGCTGCACCTCAGCAGTAACTGCTTCAGCCAAATCTCTGAATGAGGCAGGACTGCAGGCAGTAGCACAAGCCTCGTGAGGTTTAAATATCAATTTTTCTATCAGCTGGAGAGAAACTTTGATCACCACTAGAGTCAGACAGGCCAAAGTGTTTATAGAAAACAGTTCAGCTTCTGCAGATTACAGAAAACAGTTCTTCTTTTGCGCAGTGGCCTCACCAGGTTTGCCTGGGGATAGATGAGACCCTCATTTCACTCTGCCTTTTGATTTCTGGGATGAAATGCTGTAGCTAATAAAGATCTGGGGGGAAAATCCAATTTTCAGCTTTTTTCTCCAGTCACTTTTAATTCTCTTGCAGTGGAAGGGTAGCATTCATCTCAAACCTACACAGCCTCATACATCACAGTGATGTAAAAGTAACCACTACCTTGGCTGGAGTTCTACCCCTCTCAAACCACTGGCATTAACTCAAGTTACAACCTTTCCCATGGACTCATTTATTTATCTTTTTCTCTCCCTGTTTGCAATGATTCATCATTTTATTAAACTGCAGCTACTGAGTTATTCTTACGTGTTACACCTTCATCACTTGAGGCTAAAGAGGAGCCTTACAGCATCATCAAAATGACAGAAGGAAGGTGAAAAATAAAGATACATGTGCCTCTGGTTTATTACAGAATCAGCACACTGTACTCTCTGAGGCTTTGGAATACGCCTGGAATAGATTACTGTTGAGACTGAAAACCACTGAAGGGAATCCAGGGGTTTTAATAAATCTGATCATTTATCACTAGATGTGTTACAAACCAACTGAGCCTTTACCTTGAGCAACTGTGGCTATGACTAAAAGTTACAAGGGGAATAATGTAAAACATGAGAGGCTGAATTGTACTATAATTGACTATAATTCCATTTACGTGTTTTTTCATTTTATAAATGGAGTAAAGAGAACATTGGAAGAAGGGCTCATTTCACCATCCTTACAGAAAAGTATTATTCATCAGAAATCAGAAAACAAAGTCACAGTGTAAAAGGCAAATGGCACAACTAGCATGCTTTCATGAGGTTTTTACAAATCCAGAGGATTTCTATCTTTTCCCTCATTCCTGATATTGTCTCATGTGTAATTAAAAGTTTTGGTTCCAGTTTCTCTTGCTTGAAAACAGCCAGAGCTGTTTGCCCATCAGCAGTTCTCACTGCAGGAAATTGGGGCCAAATATGGACTTTCCAGATATGATTTCTTCGGTGTTCAAATCAGTTGTCCTCTTTATCTAGACCTGATCTTTTCATCACCAAAGCACCAGTGCTCTCACCATAAACATACTGGGAAAGGATGCCAGGAAGGATCAGATTATTACTCTTTATGTCCATTTTTTAGAAGTCCAGGAAAAACTGCTGGAAAAAACCTCTCCTTGTTCTACCTGAGCAGTGCATGGCTAAATCTGTGTATATCATGCACCCTGCCCACCTGCAAGGCAGAATTTCTGGGGTTTGTTCGTTAGATGAGTTGAATATCAACTGGTCCAAGCACTCAGGGCATGAAACAAACTCCCTTGAATTCTACAGGATTTTTTCCAGTGATTACAGCTGTGTGGTACTGAGGCCTCTCTGGGTATTTTTTGGATCATTGGTTTATGCTTAATTGTGGGGAACACTTTTAGGAAAATAAACAGACAAACAAGATTTTGCTAGGAGAGAAAATAATGCCTAGCAAAATACTGTTGAAATTGAACATAAACTGTGAACCAAATGTTGACTCATTGAGAAAAGGTAAGTGGGGAAGTGAAATATAAACTTGCTGTAAATACACAGGTTCAGATGCATAAAATCTGCAGATTGTTTTGAACCTAAAAATCTGCAGATTGTTTTGAACCTAAGGCTTCCATGTTTTTCCAAACAAAATCTGAAATTTAAATGTAGATTTCTTTTTCAGTGAGTCCTGAGTGGCCCCAAATTTTGCTTTCTCAAACTTCAACTATCAGAATATCAAACAGGCTATGTCTGGGGGGGTGTGATATTTTCTCTAAGCTCTCTTTTGGTTTCTCTCCTTTTGCCAGTTGAAAGGAGATGAATCTCTGGAAGTGGAGGAAATGGCTGTGAATGTTCAGAGACCATCCAGGAAATCAGTCACCAAGATGTTGTGTAAGTAGTGTGTTTATTTACCATGAACAGCAGTGTGACCAGGTCCTGAAGGGTATTGAGCAAGTTCATTGGATGCAAGAGTTATGAGATGAGTAGCTGATATATTAAAAAAAGAGGCTTATTTCTGTTTTATCTGGACTTACAGTATGAAGCACCAGGGGTAACTACCAAAAGACTCAGAAAGCAACTTTTCCTCCCCAGCACAAGGGGAGGTTGAGGAAACCTTCGTGGCAGATGCTTGCATGGCAATTCTCCAACATCCCCCACTCCAAACCAGCTCTTGCAGCCCTCCAGGGAGAATCCCTTTTCTTTCAGAGTGCAAATAGTCTGTCTGGTACATTTTTACAGAAGGTGCATCTGTTTTGCATTACACCGTGAGCCCTGCTCATGAGCAGGAATCCCAGAACGGTTCAGGTTGGAAGGGACCAAAGTGGGCCCACTGGTCCAACCTCCCTGCTCAAGCAGGGTCATCCCAGAGCACAGCATTGCGTCCAGATTGTTCTGGAATGTGTCCAGTGAGGGAGAGTCCACACTCTCTCTGGACAGTCTGTTCCAGTGTGGGGTCACTGCACAGTGAAGAAGTTCTGCCTCATGTTCAGGTGGAACTTGCAGGCCATCAGCTCCTGTCCTGTTGCTGGGCCCCACGGAGCAGAGCCTGGTGCATCCTCTGACACATCCCTGCAGACAGACAGGCGTGAGATCCCCTCTCAGTTGTCTTTTCTTGAGACAGTCCTGCCAAGCCCCATACATCACCTACTGCTGACTTAACCACTCCAAAGAAAAGCTGGACCTAAGCAGACTTGCACATTGTGTAACATTCAGGAGAATTTATGCTCCAATCCCCTTGAAAGCGCTCACATCGCTTCCTAATTTGGGGCTGTCTTTAAGGCAAAGATCACCTTGCTACTGAAATGGTGTTTATGCAGCAAACAGAAATCACCTTCAATATTTCCTGCAACAACATTATTCTTTTAAGCAGCTTAAGTCACTGCCTGAACCAGGAAATTGTATTTTGAAGCCAGCCTGGTTTTCGGAGCCTGGAATGGGTTTGGGCTCCATATATACCCCAACACTGCCTGACTGTTTCCTGCTCTGTTTGAATGGCACTGTGTGGACATGCATTGCGTTATCCAATACAGAAGTCAGGGGAAAGATTGCTCCTTTAGTTGGTAATGGTAAGACAGAAAGTATGGCAAAAGTTTTGAAACCATGAATAAAATTTGTATATTAAGTCTCCCACACAGCTTTCTGAGCTCTCTGCCCTGTGCAGGCTGGTGAACCATATCCTCCCATTACTGACCTGTTTTTCTTCTCCCTTTTCTCCATGCCAGTCGTCCTTGTGATAGTTTTTGCCATCTGCTGGGCTCCATTCCATATAGATCGACTTTTCTTCAGCTTTGTTGTGGAATGGACTGAACCTCTGGCCAATACATTCAACTTAATTCATGTGGTGTCAGGTAAAGCTTTCTTCTTCCACTTGCACAGGGACTGGCAAAAAAAAAAGTATTTGTAAGTGGTTCACTTGGAATTTGTAGCCATTTATTTTGTAGGGGACATGAGACTTGCATGGAAAACCTTCTCGAGCTTTGGTGAGCAGTGATGAGAACAGTGCCTGAATAAAAACTGCAGGCAGGTTTCTGCAGCTTTCAAGATCTGGACACGTTGTCCAACACGGTGGCTGAATGTGCACAAAGAATAAAGAAGGAAAAAGGAGGGTATCATGCATCGTTACTAGCTGCTTTTCATCCTTGGGAATGTTCAGAAGTAAAGACTGCTGTCATTGAGCTGCTTTTAAGAAGTACACAGGAGGAGGCAGCATCCTCCACACGTTCTCTGGGGCAGATAGGAAACGTTACCAAATGCAAGACAAGAGCCTTACATACTGCTCAGAACTGGGTGATGAAACCAGATGTTTATGGCCTTGCCAACCAAAAAATGAAGGGTTTTACAAAGAGGACTCTTATTTTCAGTTTGCCATGGGAAAACACTGAATGTGGCCATTAGGCAGCTCAGACAAATCGAATCTTGTGCAATTGTCCTGGTGAGTTGTAGGAAATTAGCTTCCCCTGGCTGGAATTTATCCTCTGACAGCTTTGATGGGGCACCAGCTGTGCCAATCCTGCTGTGGCGATGAGGGCAGTGCTGGAGGCAGGTCAGGGCAGCTCAAGAGAGAGCTGGTTCCTGAACAGCTGGAGAGAGTGAGCTCCAATTCACATTCTCTCCCACTTTCCCTTCGCTGCAGTGCCTGAGCTAACCTTGGTGAGACATCCCTCTGCCTGTGCCAGGAAGGCAGCAGGGCTCCACTGCTGCTGTCTCCACCCTTGCACCCAAGCTTGGTGGAGTTGCATAGGCAATGAAGAGATTCTCCTCTTCTGAAGTCATTTCAGACATAAATGTGTCTCTCTCTTTCCCCCACCCTTGTTCTCCCAGGTGTTTTCTTCTACCTGAGCTCTGCCACAAACCCTATCATTTACAACCTGTTGTCCCAGCGCTTCAGGATGGCTTTTCTCAGTGTGATTTCTCCTTGCTGCAAGCACTGTGCCCATGAACACCCCACGTGCAAGATTTCATCCCAGAAGAGCATGTTTGTGATTGAGGATCACAATCCCATGGACTCTGCTGAAAACACAAGTCTCCCTGGCACACACAGGACATCTGTCAGCAGCTCTCAGCTCTCCACTGGCCTGTGACTTTCCGTGATCCAAGTTGATCCAGGTTGTGATCCAGGTGAGAGAGAAGGTTAAGAAAATTACTTTAGGAAACAAAAGGAGAAGAGACCTCCTTAAAAGACTGATTTCAGCAAGAATTGTTCAGGAGGTGTCCCACTGAATGAATGAAGGAGAAGACTGTATTTAGGATGTGTTAGGGAAACACTGTATTACCCCCAGGCTAAGAGGAGGGCTGGAAATCTGAGTTTGCTCGCTGCAAGCTGTGCCAGCAAAGAGCTGCTTTAAAAGGTGAGACACACCCCCAGTGTTGCCAGCACGGGAGAGAGAACCAGCTTAGCCAAATCTTACCAAATGGCTTTTTGTGCAGCAAAAACGTCAGTTTTTATTTATTTTGAAATGCAACAACTTTCTGCATAAGCCTTGTCCACCCAATTCTAAATTTAGGTAAGCCAGTCCCACTTCCCTCTGCTATGACTTTCTTGAGGTATGGCTATTGCAAACCTCTCCTGTCAACATTAGCACACAGGCAAGAATGAGAGCAGCTCAGAGCTGGGCTAATAAACACCACCTACCAGCAATGGCTATTTCTGAGCCAGAAGAACCAGGGAGACAATAATTGCAAAATAAATGTAAAGCAAACTTTTACTTTCTGAGCTTCTTATCATTACTTCAACTTCAGATATTTATGTGTTGTCTCCACCAGTAAAGGCCTGTGGTTGTTTTTCAGCAGACTTCACTGCTCCTATACCAGGTGGATTGCAGAAGTCAGAGTTCTATGTGGGCTAGCAATCACTGGGAAGGAGCTGGACAGCATTCATAACGGAGTTGGGACAAACCTAATACAAAGGCAATTAAAAAAGGAGTTTTGCAGGGATCTTGCATCAACTAAATTCCGTTTTTGCCACAAAGCACAATACAAGGTCTGAAAAACTTTCCTGCATCCCAGTAGTGCAAACAGGTCCTGAAGGCACTATTCTCACATCTGAGCTGACAAATTCCTGGGCTCTGCTGACTGCAGGGACAGGACCCTATAGAATTTTGCCAAGAGAGTTCGGGGGAGTCCATTACGTGACAAAGAATTCTGTAAAATTCTGTCTCACAGGTTTCAAAGCCTGTTCATTTGGTTCAGGGAAATGCCTCCCGCGTGCATCGTGGCGCAGGGCTGGGTTTAGTCCCCACGCTGGGCTCAGGCTTGGCACGCACTGCCACAGAGAATCATCCCATGAGTGTCCCCAGGGGACTGGCGGCTACTTACGCAGCCAGAGAACACAGAGTTATCACAGCAAATAAGAACATTGGTTCCTGAAAGATGATACACTGAATGCATAAAGACATTTTCCATTCTGGTCACTGGGGATCCAGATGACATTTCCTACCAAGGAGGAAGAGATTGTACTCCTGTTACCACGGCCTCTTACTTTGTTTGCCCCAAAGTTTTCTGTTTGATTCTCACTGTGGGGCTTGAAGGTGGGAGACTCACAGCAGCTGGAGGGTTTCTTTTTCCTGGAGCATAAGGGGAATGTTTTCAGACCGTTTTTGCCACCCGCAATCTTGAGAAACAAGCCTTGCAGAGGGGAAGAGCCCCACACAAGGCCTGCAGAGAAAAGGCCATTCCTGCTCCCTCAAGACACAGCTGAAATGCTTTGCCACCCCCAAGTGGACGCTTGCATTTTACCAGTGACATTTATATTTCTAAGCAGAAATTTTGCATTATTTTTCCCTCTGCCAGAGATCAGTGTGTTTTCCCTCTGGACAGGCCATGCCAGTGGTGCCCTGCTGCCTGTGGGCCACCCCTGTCCCTGTTGTCCTGCCTGTGCAGGGCTCTGAGCTCTGTGATCCCACTCGGGGACCACTTGGGGACCGCCTGGGGACCACTTGGGCAGTGGCTGAGCTGGATGTCCTCCCTCACCCTGTGCCTCCCTTGGGCAGATCCCTCACTGAGCCCAGAGGGTTTTCCTCCCCGTCCCAGCTGTGTGAAAGCTGTCCTAGACACCAGCCAAAGGGGTGAGGTGACGGTGCAGTTTGACATAGTCACACATCCAGCGTGGGGTCGAGACATTCCCCTGCGAGGTTTTGTGGCTCTTTGAATGCCTGTTATGCATTTAGGATGAGACAACATCCTGTGTTGGTGCACAGAGAGCCACCCATGAGTGAGAGCCATCCACGAGTGATGCCACTCTCTGCTCTCTTCGTGGGAGAATCCCAACCTTTGGCTGCAAAGCTCGGGGTTGATAAATGCATCCCTTGGCTTGCAGATGAGCACACAGACCTGCAGACAAGCGTTGGGGGGGTGAAGCTGGAGGGTGAAGATTTCGTGTGGTCTTAAACAAAATGGCCAAATTTTTGTCCCCAGGGAAAACAAAAGGGTTTTGTGAGGAAGGGGAAGCAGTGGTGGGAGGAATGTGAGTGGATGAAGGAATTTTAGACGAGAAATAGTGAGAAGCAAATCATCAGGAACTCATCTGGTTCTGAACTTTTTTTTTTGTCTTAAAAGCAGTTTTTATTACATTGAATTTGCTGTCAAAAAAAAAAAAATGACACTCATAAGCAAAAATTACTGAGCTTTTTTGGCCAAATATCAAAATTTAAGCTGAAAACATTTAGTCTTGCACCAAATCAAACCTTCTGTGAAAGTGTTATTGGGAGAGACATGTCAAAATTCCTCTGAAATCTGCTAAAAAATAAAACAAATGCAGTGAAAAAATGTGAACTAAGTGGAGACTCCAAGTTAAGTTCCCTGTGACTGCACAGCTTGGTACCCTCTTGTTCCTGAGGGACGATCTCCAGAAAACAGTTGATGCACTTTGTCCCTAAATGTAGTCGATGTCCACTGGAGGCTTTTCTTCCCAAAAGGTCGGTGATGATTTATTTATCACTCTGCTCTGATATTTACCTCCTGCATTTCGAAAGCTGGATCCAATGATGAAAAAACAGGAAGATGGATAGAGATGTCATGAAAGCTGATGCTTTTCCTTTATTTATACATTAAGGAGCTTTCACAGCCAAGTGCTGAAAAATGCTGGCAACTGGCTGAGAAAAAAACTCCTGTTGCACAAAAATGAAGAACAACTCTCTTTCCCCCAAAGTGGTCTGGTGTGATGAAACTGTATTTACTTGAAATCAAGCATGACCTTGTAGAACTGTCTTGATTTATTTCTCCGCTTCTGTCTCCCTCTGGGAAACGGGCAAGTGTGTGAGCAGAAAGTGTGGAGAGCAGGGGCAGTGCTTCAGCACTGTGAACAAAACGTGGAGGGTGTGACATGCGCTGCAAAGAAGCACTCAAAGAGGAGAGGAATTTTGTTCTTTGCCAGTGAGTGATGCTCAGATCTAATGCTGGGTTCAGTTGGAAAAAACACCATGAACAGCAGGTGGACAGTTCTGTTAAGTTTATATGAGGAGTTTTGGAACACCAAAACTGTGTTTTGAGGTGTTTAAACCACAGCTTATCAGTAAAACTAAATGTACACTTCAGCTGCAGAGATGGTATCTGTATCTGTATGTAACACAAAAATAAATATACTGAGGTCTGTCTTCCTAAGCCTGGTCCATGCTCCAGAAATCCTCTTGCTTCCTGCTTCTCCCTCTGATTTCACGTGAGCAGCAGCAGATGGAGATTCCCCAGATGTTCAGCCAGCACCAAGGACAAGGACACTAAGGACTCATTACAAGTCACAGTACTTTAAAAAAAACCCCCATATTTCAGCTGGTATAGTTGCACAAAACCAGCACTAATCCCCATGGAACTTGTGCCTCTGCACACCTGAGAGCTCATCCAAGAGCTCTGCACAACTGCTCCTGTAGGGGAGGAGGTTAAAAACTGGGCAGCACGGTTGTCATAGCCAGGAGAGGGCCCTAAAGCAAAAACTGCTGCTTCCCAGGCTGTGGAACAGCCAGGTCTGCTGTCCCTCTCTCTTTTTCTACAGTTGTCTCATTTCCTCTGCTGTTCATTATGACACTTGCTAGTATTTTCCCCACTGAGGTTTCCTTTTCCACAAACTAGCAAACTGCTGAGCTGTGGCATTTCCATATCAAATGGATATTAATGTAAGGAGGAACATGATAATGAAAGCAGAATGATAATCTGAACTTTTTCTTTCTGTATACAAGCTGAGGAAGAAAAAGGGGAAAGAACAAGAAATTAAACAAGCTCTTGCAAGGATTAAAATTTGAGTTTAGAATTTAGTCCAAGTCAATGCTATGATGGCAAATGTCCTTCAGAGTGACCTGAAGATTAAAAGAGTTTGCAAAGAAACTGCAGAAAATTGCCCAATCTGGGCCCTGCAGGTTTCCCTGCCTGGGAAAAAACACTTTTGAGTTGTTAGGGTAGGCCACCATGCACCAAAATACAGTGAGCATCTTGTGCACCATTCCCTGACTCTGAAAAAGGAATTTCCCACATACAGCACGGACCATAAAGTAAGAACCTCTCCAGGAGAGTCAAGGGTTGTTTATTTTCTTCCATATTTCTTTCCATTTACATTCTGGGTAGTCAACAGCCTGCTTTGGTCATACCCGAGACACAGAGCTAAGGTCATTTGCCACCAGAAGACTTCCTGTTACCGTCTAGACTTTGTGAAACCCTGAAAAGCTGCAGCTGATGTTTTTAAGGCAAATTGTCTTAAATCCACTTAATTTTTAAAGAAGGATTGACTTTAGGTATATGGGAGCTGCTGGAATAATTGGCTTCCCACTGGGATGCCAATTCATGAATGAAATACTGAGGTGCTTATTGTAAAAGCCCAAATAACATTTTTCTTGCATCCTCCTCTTACACTATTTTATGAATTGCAGCAAGTTCCTTCCCAGAGGAACAGGCTTTTGTTTGATTATTTGGCTAGAGGTGGGTTTTCCAGAAGACCCTTTGACTCAGATGTCTTCAACATGATCTCCATCAGAGGAAATCTGTATTCCTTTTCTAGCTAAATGAGGGGGGGGGAAAGCTGTTCTAAAATCAATTTATCCAACCTATTTCAGTCATCTACTTTAGGTGCTTTACAGGTAGTTTTTATGCATATCTTCTGCAGCTGAAAAACACAGCCAGGCAACAAGATACAACTCACCTTGGAGTGCTGTGTGTTCTTTGTTGCAAGCAGGTATGTTTATCAGACCCTTTCAATTTGTTTCATTTCTTCAGAACCCAAGAGACTGCCTTAGAAATGACTCACTAGGAAAATTATGCTTCAAATGAGCAAAGCAAATGGCTCACAGCTAAATCACCACTAAACAATGGGAGAACAGCATCCTCAGGGGCTCACCTACCGCTTTGTTCACTGATCTGGGGCTGGTGCCTCTGGGACACCTGGGCTACACTGCAAAGGCAGAGAAATTCCAGCAAAGCTCTAGTACGGGTAGAATTTGCAGCATTTGTTTGCAACATTTTGGTTTTCTTTCCTTTGCCTCTGTAGGAGATGACAAGGACAGGAAGATCTGTCCTGCCAGAGAACGTGCTAAACAGCTGCCTGAACTCAATGGAAAGTCTCCAAAAAGAAGTTTTGTCATGACTGCAGTGCAGGTGGGTTGGGCAGCACAGAGCAACTGCAGCAAAAAAAGTACAAGAGTCACAGTTTTGGGAAGCAGAATAACTCACCAGACCCTCTGGGAGGAAGGAAACAAAGCACTAACACAGGAACTTGGAGGTATATTTAACCTTGTGTATTAAATCATATACTGGGGTTTGTTAGCTGGCGTGGTGTTAGGGAAATCCTGCATGCACAGAGGTTTTTGGAGTGTGAACAAACCTGGTTACTGCCGCAAAACTCAGCTTCCCCTAAGCCCTGCACCAGTGTTTCCTCCCAGCTCAAGTTACCTGCTCCTGCAGAAAAACGAACCACAGAAACAGCAGCACATAACAATTTCCATTTTGGTATCACTGGCAGGACCCTCCACTGGAACTGAGACACAGGCAGCATGCTCTTAGCTTCAAATGATGAAACCAGCTTGTGTTCCTGCATGTAACAAAGATGAGCAGCAGTTGACACTGGCCCAGATCCATCTGCTCTGGTTATGTATCCCAGTCCCAAGACGAGGGGCTGAGTCATGTGGAGCTGGGTCTCTCTACTTATAGCACTAACCAGTCCCAGAGCTGGGGCTCACATGGCAGCCTACCAAATCCCAGCAAACCCACTGCACTCCTCTGAGAGGCAGCAAGGACTGCCATACGTGACTCAGCCTCAGCACACCCCAGTTTTTGTGTGTCTCTTGCAGTAGCAGCAAGGAACACTCACACAAGTGTTAGTCTCAGTCTGGTTTCTTCTGGTCTCATTTCACTCCCTGTCTTCTCTCCCAGGAGGAACGGGTATATTGAAAATCATCTCTTCTCCCCATCCATCCAGTCTTTTTGCTGCTGAGAAATTCCACTGAGGATTGAGTCTTTTCTCTGCAACTTTATTTGCCAGCTGTAGGGTTTTCACACCGTTATTTGTATTCCAGTCCCGATTTCAATTACCTGGCTAACCTTTTCAATTTTCACAGAGAGTGAGAATCAGAAAACAGCAGGTCCTTTATTACAGCTCACACTGGTGGGGAATTCTTCACCCCCCTTCCCTCCCCCATGTTTGCAGGAAAGCTCTGTCAAATTCAAACAAACTCATTGATAATAACTTGTCTATTTACTTATGCTTTGCTGGCTGTTAAATATTCTGGTTCTTTCTGAGGACCTCTCTTCCATCCTTCTTTTGACTTTTACACACTATATTTTACACCATTTCTAAAAGCCAAGGAGAACCAATCTTAAGCCCTCACCCTGTTGCTTGACTCCAGTGGGAATTCTCACCAGGGTCAAACACTGGAGAAGTTAAAAGCCTTGTGCTTTGACAGGGGCTGTTTGCTGGTCTTTGATAAGCAAGACGTGGTGGTGGCCAGTCCTTATGTCCATATCTCAGAGCACTTCCTAGTGGAGGCTCAGGGCACTGGGGGGGTTCCCTCAAACGAGGGGTAAGTCAGGCACAGGACACCACTCTGCTGATCCCAAAGCCACTGCTCTGCCCCTAAATTGTACTGGCCACAGCTGTCACTCTTTTTGCCTTTCTCAATTCTCCAAGTTGCACCCCTCCTCGTACCTCTGTTGTTATTCTGAGCTCTTGATCTAGCAGTCATTTCCATGCCTGTACTCTGTCAGTCCCATAACTCAGCCATCCAGATCCTAAAAATGATTTATTTGATTGGGGAGGGGAGAGGATTTAATGCAAAAGACCCATTCCTTAGCAACACCTTCCCATCTATCTTCTTTTGTTATTTCCAGCTCATTATCTTTGCCCATGTTCAACTCCAAATTAACTTAATTACAGACAGATTTCATATCTCTCTAAACCAGAAGGGGCACTTGTAAACCAACCCTCCAGTCAATAGTAAATGAGGGCCTTGGACTATGCTAAGTAGGCTTTGGGAAAGGCAGCTCAGCTGTGCCTGCCCTGCTCCCTCCAGAGACCTCTCCCAGTTGCTCCCAGCTCCTGCTGTTCCTTTTCAGTGAGGCACTTCATCTCTCCATTTTGCAGCCTGTCCAAGTTCACCACAACCCCTGAGCTCCACAACAGCCATCAGTATAAACCACCAGGTGAATGCTTCTCTTACGCAGATGCCAAGGGCACTGCAACCTTTCCACCTCCTCTTTCCATATTCTGACAGGGGAAAAGTGCCTCAGTTCAAAGTCTGTGATTGGAATCTGTCCTGGGTACAAATCTGAGCTGAATCTGAGCCATACTGAGTCTGAACATTGGATGTACTCAGTCCAGGATGAGCTCTGATTACTTACACAAGTGGGAAGTCAAAGATCTCTCTGGGTTAATGCAGCTCGGGATGCCCAAAAGTCATGCACCAGTGACAGCTCTCTCCTTGAAAATCCCCTCTGAGATAAAAATGCATCAGCTCAATTAGATCCAGGGCAGCCTCTCATACCATATCCTCTCCTTAGCCTGTGACTCCAGGTTTCCTTAGGAAATCAGGATCTATCTCTAGCAGCTGACAGGTTCCTCACCTTCTCACAGGTAAATTATTGCTGCGTTGCTGTGTCTTACCATTCACAGAAGTTCTCCACTGGCAGAGGAAATAGCTTCTTCCTTCTGTTGGAGGTCTAGTAGCTATCACCCAGCCAGGACACCTTTTCTTAAATCTACCAAGTGACTCCTCGCTGGTAGAAGTTGGGTGCTGCACTAAGAATGAGGAGAGATCAGTATTCACACAATGAGGAAAGTGTTGTCAGAGAGAGCCAGAGACAGAATGGTGTCGAGGGCATGTGAAACACAAGGAAACCCTCTACAGAGACATAGGGGGACCTCAACTCCCACCAGCAACAAAAAAGGGAAGGCTCTGTGTCAGTTTTAGAGGAATCAGAGAGCTGTAATTCTACCACTAGAAGAAGACATTTACGGTTTCTGGAAAGGAAGGAGAGCCTAAATGATGATGCAGATGGTTCCTCTCCTTTCAGGTAGAGCACTTCTTCCCAGCAGCTTGCCACCCTGGGAAAGCAGAACCACAGGTTGAACTGGGATTCGTTTCCCCCCCCCACCCTGCAGAGGTAGAGCTGCAAATCATGCAGCATCCTGGGGTTAGGTACCTCAAACGCAGGCAGCAGAATTTCATTTGCAGAATGAAATTCGCTCTGCCCCAAAAGCTTCAGGTTCTTCCCTTTCTCTTTTGCCTCTTCCTTTCTCATCACTTTGGCCTGTAGGGAGAGAAGCCATAGGTAGGATACTTCCTTTCTATTTCATGAGAACATTTTCAGAATTTTCTACCTCAGCTGAACCACGTTGCATTTACCAGCTCAGCAAGAGACTGTCCCCAACGTCTGTGTTTATGCATGAAAGGTCTGAAGACGGCAAGGAGCAAATATCTGCCCTGAAATCTGAACGTGTGGCCTCTAAAGAGCATTTGTACACATTCTCCCGAGGTTTACAGCCCAACCACACTAGTCAGTGCCACTGGAGGTCAGTCTTGTGCCATGGAGACCTGTGTGGGAGTGAGCACTGGGGTCCCTCACTCCCAGAAGCCTTGGGCTCTAAGCCTGTGTTCGTGGTACACCAAGAGAAAATCTCTTCCAGCTCCCCGCGTGTTGAATCATGATGTAGAGATTCCTCATGTTTCCATTTCTTTTTTTCCTCCTGCTCAAAACTACCTGGTGGTCTGCTGCTGGATAAGCTCAGCAAGGGATTCACGTGTGTTCAGTCAGCACAGGCTCACAGAAAGCCAGGCTGCTCCTCAGGTCCCAGCCAGTGTGAGCAGTGGCAACGCCTATGGTGAGTCAGGCTCGGCCACCTCATCCAAACCGACTTGGAAAATTCTCTTGTTCTGGGACAATTCTCGGTCTTTTGTTTCACAGGGCATGGCAGAATAATTATAGGCAAGTTGCAAGCTGTGGATGAGAAATCAAGATATTGATTCATGACCAAAACAAGTACAAGCTCAGATATATCTAATTCAGAGCCATATTCCTTGCCAGTGTCTATAATAAAAAATTCCTACACAGAATCCCACTCAAAGAGTCACCTCCTCCTACTCCTTCTGTAAGACCTTCCAAGAAGGGCTCAACAAATATTTGATTGGAAACAAAACCCTTCAGCTAAATATTCTGGTAAAACAGATTATCTGTGCTTTTACTACAGGATCCCACAGGTGCCAGTGCAAACCCAGCTGTGGCTGTGGCAAGTGAAGTCAGCTCTTGGTAACGCTTATGCCTGTAGAAAAAATATTCATCAGTGTGGTCTGAGCAGAAAATGGAGACTGAAGTGCTCAGTTGAAATTTGCTCAGGTACTATCCCACATATATTCCTTATTTCACCTTCAGGGTGACTTAATTTCTCTCTGTAGATCAAGGATGGCCCAGCTGTTGTCTGCCCATCCTGTCTCCAGCCAGGCCACATCTGGAGTGCAGGGTACATCATCCACACTCATTCACTGAAGCTCCAGTCTGAAATGAGAGCCAGCATTGCACAAACCCTCTGCTGGCCCCTGCTACAAACAGCCTTAAGCACAGACTTCTGCTCTGCTGTAACCACTAAATAGTCATTCCTTTTCTGCTATTTTTCTAGCACAGCGATAGAAATATTGATCTCCACCACTGGCTTCTTTCCTGTGAATGATCAGTTATCCTTTGGTGTTAAACAAACTGCAATTATGCATTCTAAACAACCAGAGAATCACAAAGTTCCAGGTACCTTCTGCTCTCTTACTTCTTATTCCCATCAGCATTCCTATCTGCATGGCCTTGGGCACGCCACACCTTTCCAGGAAGTGAAAGGCAGCATCCATCTCTCTGTCCCACACTCACCTCCTGCCTCAAAGAACAGCAAAGTTCTTCTCAAACCCAGGCGGTTCTTAAAAGAGACTGGAGCAAACATAAAAAAGGAGACAGGGTGGGGTCACTGCAATAACTCAGTGGTGGTGGCTCCCCATAATCAGGAAAGAAAAGCCACAGCATGGCCATGGCACTGGAATCACTACTGGGAAGATGTGCCCCTAAGCAGCCGGGACCTTGGCAGCCCCTCGGTGACACAGACAGGCAGAGACAGTCAGAACCCAGGCAGGCAATGGGTAAGAGCAGAGACAAGAAGATTATTAACTTTGGCAGAGCCCATCAGGTGTCCTTGCAGTGCTGCCACCTCGCTGGGTGCTGGAAACTGTGTTAGGAGAGCGGGGTGCACTGCTGTCAGTGTGATCCACAGCGGCAAATTCCACACCAATGAGCTCAGGCCAAGGGGAGATTCACACCCTTTGCTTTGCATATTCATCACCTTTGCATGTAGAGGTGAAACAACCTTAGTGAGGAACAGAGCACAAGCCTTTGTCGCAGTGTTCACCACTAGAGCTTTTCCTTCCTCTCTCACAAGCCACACACTTTCATTCCTTTTCGGTTTCTTTTTTTTTTTTTTTTTTTTTTTTTTCATGATAAAAATCCCCATTACCAACANTTTGTTTTGTTTTTTTTTTTTTGGGTTGTTGTTGGTTGGTTGTGGTGGTGGTGGATTTTCCCCCCTCCCACTTCCTTTGCTGCAACATTTGTGCTGTAAGCTACAGCAGATAAGGACAGGTTTTCACCTGGCTGGTTGGGAGCTTTGCAACCAATGGTTCCTTACCACTTTCTTACGGGGTATTTATTTTCTTGTGAATTTTTTCTGCCTTCACAGATGGGACTGAACCATTTACCACTGTCAGTAAGTCACAGTAGCTAAACCCTTGTTTACTGCCAGGCTGGACCAAGTGTGGAATTTAAGTGTGCTAAGGACAAAAGGTTTGAACCAGGGATATTGTGAGCTGTTCATATTTAAAGAAGGATTGGGAGGGAAGGAAGAGTTTAGAAAGTATCTGGGTAAAAAACAGCTGTATGGAAGCAGGACAGCTGCAAGTCCCAACTTCATACATTTTGCCTCATTTGCTCCATTGATCTGACCAGCACATTTTGATGTCAAGATTTTCTCAGCCTTCCTAAGACTGTATCTTTCTCTCTCTCTCTTTCTCTGCCCTTGCTCTCCAGAGCTGCAAGCTGAGTCCTGTTCATGACCCAGTGACAAACTTCTGCCCTGGGCATCACTGGATAAAAAAAATCCCTTTGTTGAAACACTCAGGAGTACTGGTGCACCACTCTTCAGCGATGCTCTGAGGGAAACAGTGCTTGTTTTAGAAAAGCTAAAACAAAAATGCTTATGGATGCTGAGGGGTTTTTGTTGGTTTGACTCTGGCAGAAGCAGCTTTTCGATCCATTTATCAAGCTGCCTGCAGCTCTTATTTCAAGGCTGATGAAGATATAATAAACAGTAAGCCAAAAAAAGTCCTTTGAAAGGTGTACCCAGAGCAGTTTAATAAATAAAAGATTGGGGGCAGGAGGGGGAAGGGAAAGAAAAATCATCAGTGCAAGTTTTGACTTTCCTCTGCTGTCCATCTTATAGCATAAATTTAAATAAATGAATGGTGCAGGTTGGTGGAATCACTCTTTCATTCTCAAATACCCTTTCTAAAAATTCCTGCTTGAGAATTCATCTTTCTGCAATGTCTTGCTGGCTCATGTTTTGCCAGCTATCCTCCAAACTGCCATTTCAAAATTTTTAAGGATATCCATCAGACTCTGCAGAACACAGCTTCTTCGAAAAAGCTCCTGCATTCCTGATGGATGAAAACTTATTGTGGAAACTCCAGTGCACTAAACCTCAACACTGCTAAGCAGCTGGATGCCAGCGAGCTCAGGTGATCCCAAGTTTTATACTGTTCCCTTCCCACTGCCTATACAGAGGTGACCTTGGAGTTTGCACCAAGCTTTAATCTTCCGCAGAGGAGACTTTGCTCCTGCAGAGATCCCTGGAGGTCTCAGTCCTGTTTTAGTTGTCAGTTGTTTCTCTGGGTACAAGGACAGCCTTTGCTCACATTGGGATTAAGTGTCATTTGCTATGTTCTCTTTTCCATTTGGATTCATGGATATCAGGCAAGCTGGGAGCCTTCTCAGGCCCTTGCTGGGTGTTTTGTCCATTGATCTCTGGCATATGGCAAAGAAGTTATCACATCTTCCTGGTGCATTTTGGTTATCAAGGCCTGATGGACATTCAGGCTGGAAGTCCAGGTTTGAGTTTCAACATTCTTCTTGCAGAAGCTGCCACCTGGTTTCTCTGAGTTGCAGGAACTTTTCTCCAGATCTGATTCTTACTTCAGACGGTTGGGGATAAAACTCATGGACTTCAGCAGATACCACAAAGATCCTGCGATCAACACAAAGAACAAAGAGGAAGTTGCAGACAACAAAAAACATTAACAGGTGAGACATGGTGAGAATCAGAGGAAAGTGAGAAGAAAAAGACAATCCCAGAGGAACAGAGAGAAGAATGGAAAAGGAAAGAGAGAAAAATAATAATTAAAAAAAGAGATTATTAAATAACTGAAATGAGAATAAGGATGAAAGAAGAGAGAAGAAGGGGAAGTAGAAGGAAGGGTGAAGACAGAAAAAAGGCCCAGTAATATGCATAAAGAAAAATACATGCTGGTTTCCATTTTTCATTAATGCTTCACCAGATGGAGACGGTATCAACAACAATAGAACCTCTGAGCTGCAGAACAATAGGTGAAATAATTCAAGCACCACTTTCAGATTAAAAAACAGTGAAGGGAGTTTGATTTATTTCCCAGTTTTTCTTTTCTTTCTCTATATATAGAAAATAACCTCATCCGCTTACTCAAGTTCTGTGGCTCATCACCGCAAAAATATAAATAAAAGAATGAAACCATCCTTCAGTGCAGACACAAAATAAATCAGAAGCCTCAATGCATTTTCATTGTTGCAGCTGGGTCCTGTCTTCACATTTATTTATCTTTAAATTTCTCTTTGCACTCTAGAGACCATATTCCATAAAATGCTGGGTTAACAAGTTAACCATGAATAATTCATGAGATAATTATAAAACATTTACACCAGAACATTATTATCTTGCAACTAAAAAAACCCCAAATACTTAATGTCCTCCAACGTTGATGGCAAACCTCTTGTGACTGCAATGTTCTTTATCACTAAAATTAAATGGAATTAATCTTCAATTTGCTTTGGTGCCTACTAGCAGAGAATCATGGGGGAAAAAAAACACCCCCAGGTGATATAGAAACAGAAAAATACATAAATACACACACGTTTCTGTGTGTGTGTGTTTGCACACACATATATATGGGAATCTGAAACGTGCCCACAGAGGCGATCCAGTTTTAGTCTTCCTCCCCCAAACACACGCTGAGGTAGGAGGGACATGAGCTTTTATACTGAAGGGATTGATTGAGAGCACACATGGAGAGGATAAACACAGATCTGCAGCACTCCGTGCCATACCCTGAGGGACTGTGGCTCACAAGGTTTTACTTTTCATCCCTTTCCACTGCACAGGTGGTGTTTGGTCAGATCCTGTTGCCAAAGTACGCCTAGAGCTTGCTCTGAAATTAATATAATAATAAATTTCTGTTTAGCACTGGTATCACCAAGATGAGGATTTGGCCTTGTACACACATCCAAAATTAAGGCTGTCATATGTGTGGCTATAAAGCTCCCACAAAAACATCACCAATAACGCAAATCTCCAGCACAACCAGCATGACAGGACATCGGGACTCCTGCAGTTCTGCATAAAAGCTCCTCTGTCACCTCCCTCCAGACACGAGGCCAGAGAAGTGTCAGGAAAATTCTCCTGCCATCCTTCGCTCTGTGCTGGTGACCTCCAGTCACCACAATCCACCTGAGGGCTTTAATGGGCGCACAGAGAGAAAGCTCGGGAAGGTTCTTGCTTAGATCACAGCAGTGGTCAGCCTGTTGCTAGAGAGACCCGGGTTATTCAACAATGACTTCTCCTCTCCCTCAGGAACTTGGCATAATGGAGCAGCACTAAAGCACATCTCCACTAGAGAACTCTATCTGTGAGCGTGGGCTGCCATGCTCACAGGAAACAGGGAGCCAGCAAACCCTGGGCTGGCACAGTCCCTGGGGGAACCCAGGGTAGAGGAAAATGCAGGAAACACTCTTCCTTGTTCCTCTTTCCCCCTTCCTCCCTCTTTTGTCGGTGATTGAGACACGGACTTTGCCGGGTCCTATGAGGACTGTCCAGCCCTCATGTCCTCCGTGGCTCACCTACAGCTCCAGTCCCTGATGCAGGGCACCATTCGTAGCGACTGGGACACGGACCCAGACCAGCAGGGAATCTGAATCGTTTATTCAAAGAAACGAGCTGGTTTTATACACTTCTTCAAGGCACAGCATTTCCTTACATGGCAATACTCACTACGTGACCTATCCCATGCTGCCACATCAGCAACACGCTTTTTGAATGTCCTTCTGTGGGGTGATCAGGCGCTGTTCACCCATCTGTCAGCTTCCGGCAGCTCCTCTCCGTAGGGCTCTGCCGTGTGACACCTCCTCCCCCCAGGGTCCGGCAGAGACAAGCCTCTCTGTGCCGCCGTGTGCTCCTTTGTGCTGCCATGTGCTTCTTTGTCCCACAGCCTCTAACTCAACTCCATCCCATCTCTTCCCACACTCTTTGAATGCAGTCAATCCACACAGAAAACTACCTGTGCTTTCTCACCGACACGTTTGCACCCAGGCTGAGACACTTAAAAGCTTTTCTGCATGGAATAGAGGGCCAAGGGCTCCTCTTCCTCACATGATTATTAAGAGGTCACGTTAGGGAATGCATCAGCTACATCTGCCTGACAGCCAAGAGCAAGGGCTGGAAGCACCCTCTGCACATCCTGAATCCGTGAAAATATCCCAGGAGATTTGGCACTAAGCTGATGGTCAACAAAACTACCCACAGCCTGAGGCATTACAGTTTGATTTAACCATGCACATCTTTGTTAAAGGATTAGGAGGACTCTATCATTGTGACATTTGAATTCTAATAGAAAACCCCTCTCTCCCATGCACATTACTGGTCTGGGACCTGGGAGGAGAGGTGTGCGTGTCTGTGAGGGGTGGGTGTGTGTCTATGAGGGGTGTGTGTGTGCCTATGAGGGGTGTGTATGTCTAGCATCTGCTTTGGGGCAACAAAGGGATTCACAGCTCCAAAGAACCGTGCTTACCTCCCATCACACGTCAGCCCAGCAAACAACATGGGGTTTTACAAAACCAGTGGACACAGTGAGGAACTGGGATTGGAATTTCAATCATCTCTGGAGAGCCCATCTAGAAATCTGCCTGCTGTATGTGAGCGTCAACAAACACTCATGAAATTTCATCTCTGCATCAATTTGCAAAATAGAAAAAATGCTTCATGAACAGCAATATAGCCCCGTGTACACAGCTGCCAGCAGCTGCCCTCTGGGGTGATTCTTGTAATTTGCTGTATTTCGCTCAGCAAGATGTCATTTATCATGAAGACTATCATCAACATATGAGCTGAGGATGAACGGTTAAGAAGGCCTGTTATCCTCAGCCCTGAAGCACAGAGGAGTTTTGTTTTGGATATTCTTCTGTGGGTACCTAACTCAGCTACATGGCACCAGGATCTGCAGTCAAAAGAGTGGTGAGGCTTGGATTACCAGACTCTCCTGTCCTGTATGGAGGGATGCAATCTCAATACCTAACTCTGAGGCCATCACTGGCTCTCTAAATGCTCAAGAGTTCCATTTCCGAGCATTCCATCTCAGTGTTAGTGTTACAGTGCAGTGCTGGCATTAAGAAAGCAACAAAACTCTCTGGGAATGGCTGTTTAGGCTGTCTGTGTGATCCTGCAGCTAAAAACCACTAACCATGGTGCTAGACCTTGTCCAAGTCCCTCTCAAACAGGTAGCTATAGACTCTTCCTCAAAGGAATTACCGTCTCAGAGAAGAGTTGATGTCAGCAGGTAGGGAGAGGTGGGGACCAGAATGAGACAATCTTGACTGATCTTACAGAGTCTGAATGTACCAACAGCTGAACTCAACCAGCTGGTTAGAGATGCTACAGAGGGGGCAACCCTTCAGCTCATTCTTCTCAACCACAGAGCCCCAGCCCAATGCCCGAGGACAATGGCAGTACAAGGGGAGGTGTTTGAGCTCAGGCATTTGCTCATGTTCTCCCTGAACGCCTCTCCCTAACATCTGAGACCATCTGAGTATGAAAGCTTCCCAGGGAAAAGAGCTGGAGACTGCAACATTCATTTCTCTCTCTAAGGACAAAGGGAGGATCGAGTCCAAGCTGTTTCTCCTCAAATCACGGATCAATCAAGCAGCTCTGGTGATGTCACTATCCCTGGCACGGGGACCTAATTTAAAATTACCTCAAATCTGAAAAATTGATTTTCACCATCAGCATTTAATGTCTGCTGTATCTTTCTTTTCCCAGCAGACAAGAAAAAAAGAAAGGAGGAGAGAGAGAGAGGGAGAAGGAGATGGTTCAGATTCAACTGCAATTTAGCATTCATTTGCATTTTTAAATTAGTTAAGCCGTGGACCGTTGCAAAGCAATGACAGAATTTTTGTAATAATTAGTCTGCTGGGAGTATAGAAATGGCTATACAGGCAGGTTGCACTGAAAGAGGAAGCAATATCCCAATGCTCAAACTGGGATTCACACAGGCAAATTTACTTTCCCTCACATGGGGCCAGATCCAGCTCAGCAGACACAGAGAGCTCCAGCTCAGATAACTTCATCTGCACTAGACACTGACTGCAGCCATGGAGAGAGAGGGGTGTTCTCAGACTATGATTCGTCTTAACCTCATGTAAAAATCGAAATCAGGCCAGATGATTAGATACCTAGAGTGAGGTGAGAGCAATCCCACCACTGTTGTTTACAATATAATCTTAAATTCTTCAGCCTCTTTTTGCGTGTCAGCCTCTCCTCAGGGGGCTCCACACATTTGACCTGTTCTCCCTTCCTTCTGCAGTTCCAACCACGATTCTCTTGCTGCCTCTCTCCTAAATCCAGTGGACAGTCACCATTACCTCAGATCTGACAGTAAGTGCTCAGGGAAGGGGGAAGTGGAGGGTCAGGATGAGAATTAACTAAAGGACCCCCAGTTTTGCCACAGGGACCTACCCTCCCTCAGCTCACAGGGGGATATGGCAGCACTCCACTGTACAGTGGAAGGTGCTGCATATTCAGCAACCTGAGTTGCTGATTTTGCAATGCATCTCACGCTTGCTGTTTGAGATGTGTGAATATTGTAATGCCTCCTTCTTTGGGTGGCAGAACATGGCACTCCTGTAATGCTCACTTTGCTCAGCAAGGGGAAGAGCCCACTTGTGACTGAGCACGGCTTTAGAAACACTGCACACCCGACCATCCTGAAACAACTCTCCATCACCCATTAGATGTTCTCTGCCTCGCATCACTTTGCTGTCCTTTCCTTGCCCTGCTCCAAGAGCTGGCATCTGTTTCTCAGTGTGACTGCTCCTTTTTGCTTGAGTTGTCCCTCTGGGTGAACTGAAGCACAAGGAACACTCAGTGAATTTCCTGAATCCTTCCCCTGATCTGAAACATCAACCCTCAGTACATTTGTGTTTATCCAGCTTCACCACTGCTTTGTTCAAAAATGTGAACCCAATCCTCTTCCAAAGCAGCATCAGCCTTGTCCCAGCAGCTCACCAGGAGCCATGGAATGGTTTGTTTTCTCTCAGATATGATGTGGGGTTACAGAGTATCGACATTTTACAGATATTTAGTCTATAATGGTGTGCCATGTGCATACATATAAGAAACAGCACTTTTTAAAAAGTTTTACTTAATGTTTCCTTCCAAAGAGGTCCCTATGACTTGAAAATCATTCTACCTGCATCAAATGCATTACCTCTATGACCACAAAATAGACACCCCATTATTCTGACAGCAAAGTGAGTGCAAATGGATTTCCCTGAAGGAACCCAAGCCTTTACAGTTTTATTACCTTGTCACTCTGAGTTTTCAGAGGTATCAATCACAAAGGTACATTTTGTTTCAGCATACACTTAAGTGACTTGATCTAAGCTATCTCTTTTGAGGACAGAAGAGCAAGAAGAAGATGGAAGCTAAAATAAATAAATGGCTCTACTTACATTACAGATACCAAGAGCAAAATGTGTTTGTTTCTCATTTGTTAGTCACTTGTTTTGGGGCTGGCATTTCTGGAGTGCGTTCATCCCTTCAAAGTTTCAGTTAGTCCCATCACATCAATGGGCCTCATCTACAACAACTGGAATTGCCTTAAAAAGTTCGATTTTCTTGCTTGCTCACCTGTCATGTTGTTACTAGCCACATGTCCAAACTGAGTTAAAAGTAAGCACTTTCTAGGATTTTCTGTGCATTTTCCCTTAGGATATTCTTGCTTTCTTCCTCTGGCAGAGAACAGTTGCGGGGTTTGTGCTTTACAGCTGTGGTGAAGGCTCTGGAAAAGTTTTTGTTATCAAGTATACAGGAGTACATGGAGCAAACCTGACAGTGCTGCTGTACTCTGTGTTGGAGTCTTCTCAGCTGGGCCTGAGCAGGTGACCTGCAGGAGGTCTTGGTTTCTACTGCAGTCACTGGAGAGAGAGGCACCTCCCAAGCACCCTTTGTCTCATCCTAAGATGGCTGTCCAAGAGAAATGGGATCAGTTTCTGAAAGTCTCATTTTAGTCCTACCAGCTACAGAGCAAACCTATACACTTGTTTAGGCTAGAAGCCAACTTTCAGGCATTACGTTTAGGCCAGAGGAATACACTCAAAGCACCTGTGTATGTTTGCCTACGTACACAGGAGTGGACCCTTTCTAGCTGTTTATTTCTGAGTCTTTTCACAAAAGCATCATCTTGGAAAGGACACTATTTTCAGAGAGAACCAAGCCCGTCCAGATTTAGACTCATGAACTATAAAGAAACATCCACATCCCTTACACCCCCTGTGATTATGAGGGTCTCTTCCCTGTGGGACAACAGCTTGTATAGAGACAACAGTGAAAAGAGACAGAAAGGAGATAGAAGGAGCTTCACTGTGTGCCAGTGGTGAGGACAGATCTGCATTATAACCTCCCTTTCTGAAAGACTGAATTGTAAGAAAGCTTTTCTGAAACATCTCTAACTACCCAAAGGATGCCGGCGTAGTTCCCTGCAGTATTTCTTTGCCGAGCATCTCCTTTTGTTCCCAGCGTGGTGCTGGAGTCGGGCAGAGAGGCTGGAGGGGCACAAGGGCCCATTCCCAGTGCCCTCTGACACGTCCTTAGACCCTCACCTGCTGAGGCACAGCAGTCTATAATGATGTTTTTCTGGATATTTCCATGTGTGTAACGAGCAGTTCAGCTACCCCGCTGCCCCAGAAAGTACTTTTCCATAAAAACAAGATCCCGTAAAACCTGTACCTTTAGACAACCCCCACTCTGACGTAGCCCCAGTCTCTATTTTACAAAATAAAGGCTTCAGTGTTCATTCTCCGGAGTTTCGCTGTGTTATCTGTGTTATCTGTGATTGTCTTGGAAACCCAGCTCACCCTGAGGCCAGCTATTAACATCTTTCAGCATAACAAAAGCCTTTATTGTCCCACTATTTCACATGCATTCTGTCAAGACACGCTGATGAATGAGTTACCAGGGGGTAAGTTTGGGTATAAATTTACAGGGCCTCTACTCCATCATAATTGTCTGTATTCATATTCTCATTCTTCATGCTCATCCAGATGTACTTGGAAGTGATTTGTCCTCAGGAAAAAAAGAGGTTGGCTGTTTTGCATCTGCTCTGTAGGAACAAAGAAAAGGATGTCCTGGGGCTTCCTGAGGAGAAGCTGACACCCTTGGAGGTCACCCACTACCCTTCCCTGGGAACGTGTCCTTCCTTCTGTGGCATCCATCATGTCTGTTCCACGTTGTTAGGATATGGTTAGGGCAAATATGAAAACAGCTATTTCGTTTGAAAGACAATCTTCATCCAAGTATCTGAAGTGTTTCGGTTGGAAGAATATGTTTTAGCAGGGAGAAAATACTGAATGGGGTTTTCTACACCAAAATTCTTGACACTCTGCACATATGGGCAGTCATCCATAAAGGACATGCATTTTACATCACCACAAGACTCTTCTTCAAGCCCAGACATAACATTTCTCCAGAGATACAACCCAAGAATACTCCACAATCTGTATTTTCGCCTGTGCCCCAAAGCTTTTGTTAGCGTGACTATGATGGCTCGTGGGCATGATTTGCTCACATTCCCAGCTGACAGCCAGGCCAGGAAAATCTCACAGCTTATACACGCTCCCTAATTCCTTTTATTATTTAGAGGATTAACTAAGAATCCCACAATGGCTCCAGTGACTGTTGTGCTCTCAATGAAGTAGCAAATAATTGAAAACACTAAATACCCATTATAACTGGCAAATGGCAATACAGTCCCAGACAGGCAAATATTAGAGAACTCCCCGACCTGAGGGAAGCCAAGTATAATAAAGATCATCTTCAGAGAGTTGTGCCATGAAGGGCACTTATCTCTCTACAGCAGTTCAAGGCACCCATCTATCCTGTGGTGCCATTTCATCCTGGATGAGAACCAAACTGAAATATTCCCCAAGTCCAGCTTGTACACACACATAACTAACTCAGTGTTTACCTGCCATGTGAGTACACTGACTTTAGTCATCTTCTGCTCACACTTGTTTTATTCTTTCTGACTACTCACCCAATCCACCAATGCTGGAATTGCTCTGTAATTGAGAGTGCCATATGGTGCCCTAATTATTGCAGGGCTTGTTGTATTAATGTGTTAGATAATCGAAATGTGGGGACAGGAGCAACAAGGAGAGTCAGGCATTTTGGGGAACAAGCTTGCTCAATCATCTACTACAAACAACTCCAGGATGCCAAGAGGCATGTCCAGGAAACGAAAAATCCTGGGCATGAGAATACCAAAACCATCACCTGCCTGGGGTCTCACTGCAGAAATGTGACTGGGGTTGGTTTTTATTTCTCTTTTAGATTCAATCTCCCTGTGGCTACAGAATGTGACTGTAGTTTATAGGAATAGAAAAGCATAATGTTATTCGAGATTATGACACTGTTATTCTAATTTGTAAAGAGAAAAAAGAGGAGGACCAAATAGAGGATGATACAAAACCCTTGGGCTGGATTCCCTTCCTGGCTTATACTGACGTAGATAACATGCAGGACTGGAAAAATCCATATTAACAAGGGAATTAAAATGCACTATTGAATTTGCATTGCTAAAATAATGCAAGATTTAAGAGGCATAATCATAAAGCAGTTTCCCCCTGAATTTCCTCTTTTACATTCATTAACTTGGTCAAACCCTCTCCCTTGTTCAGATTTCACTGAAAAAAAATTACTCAACTAAAGGCTTTAGAGTAAGTGTGGGTAAGTACCATTGTAGGGGATAATAGGTTTTGTTC
Organism: Eulacestoma nigropectus; assembly: GCA_013397775.1. Taxonomy (NCBI): domain Eukaryota; kingdom Metazoa; phylum Chordata; class Aves; order Passeriformes; genus Eulacestoma; species Eulacestoma nigropectus. Next base: position 86,983 of record VZTE01003567.1, read on the forward strand.
TAAAAGCAATGTGCCATTTCCACAGCGGTTCTACAACTGTGGATGTTCAAGGGCAGAATGGACAAGCAGCTAAAGGAGGAAGCCAGGGCAGCTTACTGAGAATCAGTAATTAATCTTAGGAAATCCTGAGCTGACTATAGTCAGAGAGAAAAATGTTATGGAGGAAGATTAAACAAGTTTTTTCTATTCTTATTCTTCACCAGGTGTCTGCTGAAGACCCATTAGGGATGCTGAAGGATGCTGTCAGCCTCCTCTGAAGGCTCAAAAATATCCTTTCCCCAGTGACCTTACAGACTCAGCTGCACCACGAACATCTTCTATACACTGCAAGGCTGATGAGAAAACAGAAGATGGTGAAGATTACTCACCAGAAAGGAACCCTCTGCATTCCTGCCAATGCCCTAAGCAGTAAACAGACAAAATGTTACAAAAATTACAGACCTGGCCCTTGGCAGAATGATTCTCAAAGTTTTTCCACAAACTGGAAAAGGTTTACAAGATGGACAGAACAAATCCCAATGTGCCAAGTTCAGACACTTAATGGTGGAATGAGGATGTGTTCCCACTGGAGTAAAACACCTAATTGACCCATAACCTATCAGTGAAACAACAGAGAATAAAATTCCTAGTATAATTGGGTTATAAATCATCCCTTTGATACCAGGACCTAGCAATTTATATTGAGTATCTGAGTGTTTATTCTGAGAAAATACAGTGGTTTAGCTATATTTAAACTCCTTGCCTGGTGCTTAGAGGGGAAAAATGACAACTGTGCACAGTGATTTATTTCTCCACTTTACTTGGACTGTAAAGGTGTGAAGACAGAGCTTTTAAAAGCAATCCTTGCAGGGGCCCACAGGCACTGCAAGTGCTGTCCCTCCTGGCCCAGCTTCCTGGCTCCCACTCAGAACAGCTGGTGATGGGCAATCACCTTCATCCTCTCCACGATTCCTGTAACAAATGCTGGCTTTTCACTGCTCTTTGAAGCCCATTTTGCCCACAGGAGTTTATCAGAGTCAGTGCCCCACGCGGGCAGCCCACACAACAAAAAATTCACACATGTACACACCGTTTCTCAGGTCACTAATATTCCCTTGCATTTTTGATTTCTCTACATTATATGAACATTTTCAGAGGGGTTTAGGAGCACAATGGACACAGGGCATGGTCAGAGCCAGGGGGGATGGTCATTCCCCAAAGTCCTGGTTTGTGAAGCACTCTCTACTTCCTCACAAGAGGAGCAGAAATGGTTTCTCGATGCAGTTTCAGGAGAAAGTCTTCAAAATTAGCAGACCGGGGTGATGTAAAGACCAGACCTGAGCTGGGGTTGAGATCAGTAATCATGTGTGAAAACGTTTTGTGACAGTTTTGTTTAGGCAGATGTTTAGCAGATAAAATGAAAAAAGCTACTCTCGCTCTCCACAGAAGGAATAGGAGCCACCTGCCAACCCCTTCTCACACGCACGTGGCCAGGACAGAGAATATGACTGGCAATTTCCTTTTCCCGACACTTATTTCCACATTCATCCCTCCAGGAAGCAATAGCAGGGCCATCCCTGGATGTCTGCAGCTGTTCATGGCTCGCTCTGTGCCAGAACAGTGACCTCAGTGACAGCAGACAGGAAGCAATACAGGAATATCCTCCCTGTGCCACGGATTTACAAGGACAAAATATCGTCTGTGGCTGCCTTTTCATCAGCAGAATTGCACAAAGGGAATTCTGAGGTTCGGGAAGCACCATGTACATATCTAAAGCAGACAGAGATGCCCCTAACAGACAGTGAGGCACTAAAGTCTGTTAAAAGGGAGAGGGAAAGATAAAATTTTGCACCATGCTGTTCTCTTAAGTTATCAAAGGAAATCTGGAAGCACTGGGCTCTAATTGCAAATTTGGTCATGGAAATGCAGCTCTAGGGAAAAAAGGAACTAAGAATTAGAGCTCTTTCTAACTGAGATCATGGAGAACAGGTGAGCAGCAAGGATCTATTTGATCACAGTAATCAGAACAGATTCATCATTACTTCCCAGTTTGGGCAGTGCTGTCTAGAACTGTATTTTTAAAGCACATAATCCTGATGGTATATCTCTTCTGATTAGCCCTTCAAAAGAATATTCATGTAAGTTGGAACTGAAGCATCTCTGCTGCAGAATTCTGATGACATAATAGGTCATTATAAATAAATTATTTATCCAAGTGAAGTAAGTCCAGCTATTTAGGGCAGGTCAGAGTGACAAGTTACTATGGCATCTCTAATGTAATTTTTACTATCTCTTAGGTCAGAGAGAGCTTGTTTAAATGCAAAAGCTCTTGGTAACAGCAATTTGCAAAACAATGAGAGAAATATGCACAACATGTTTTGCTGATAAAGCAGAATTTTGTCAGAGTAGGACATTGTTTAAAGGTTTACCCTGGAGGCACCAGCTGTTTTCTAAAGCACTGCTAAATGACAGAAGAAGATACATTTACACACAATACAGGAAGGGCCAAGAATAAAACCTGGAAACCTTTTATTTGTAAATAACAGCACAAGTACAAGAAATCTGTGAGCCCACAGATAGGATACTGATGCTAGAGAGACATTAACCATTAAATATGCCCCTTTGTCAAGAAGGGAAAGCCTCAGGAGGAGGATATAAGACAGCAGGTATTTTATCCTTTATCAGTACACAACCACCAAAGATGCTGATGTTCAGTACTTACCTTTTCATCCATTACCTCCTGTGATTTTTTTCCTCCTAACATTGCAATCTGCAACTGCTTTTTGCAACATTGTGAGTGATGTTTAATACTTAGATGAAATGAGAGCTGGGGGCAGAGAAGTATTAATGCAGAGATGGCACTGTTTGAACAGGCTGGGGGCCTTAGCTGTAAGTATGCTATCAAAAATTAGACCTACAAAATCCATCAGGAGAGCAGCAGCTCTGCCAGCAGCTGCTACAAAGGAAATAAGGAATAATTCAAGGCCAATAGCTGCTGTTAGGAATAGACTAATTCGAAGATGGTGGAACCAACGGTGTCTGTGAAAAACAAAAGTCCACATGAAACCACTCACAATATCTTTAACCAGGAAGGGAGGGGGAGCAGAGAGGAAGCCTTGGACTCGTTTCTTTGCTTGACCTCCAAGCTGTGGAAAGGAAGTAGCAGAAAAGGGAAGCAAGGCATCACAGCATATTAACCACAAGCAGTATGCTGGACACTTTTCTCCCACATCCCTCAAACCTGTGGTGCGGATGCTGCTCAGGCAAGGCCACCCTAGATGTGACAGCAAGGAGCCAGCAACTCCAAAGTCAGAGGAAAAGAGTTGTGCACAGCACGAAGGGAGGAGAAGACACAAGGAGAAGGGAGCAACATTGACCTGAGCCAAAATAAACAGCACCACCTGCCTGAAGGGCCCTTTCTTCTGATACCATATGTGAGTTCTGATCGCATCAGCCAGGTCTCCAGGAGAGACAATTCCTTGGACAGCATCAGCAAATTACTCCAGTCGGCAGTTGTGATTAGTGCAAGAGAGACAAAAAGTAAAGGCAATCTGGCCAATTATACACTGAGGAGAACAGGGAAAACAAACAAAAAGTCTCTGAACCTGCAGGTGTCAACACAAATGCAAAAGACTGATAAGCTTGTTTGACTGTGCCTGGTAAGATATGGGAATGGGAGTGATTCTTCCAGCAGCTGCTTGCAGGAGGTCAGCACACTGCACAGGGGTCACCCCAAACATTCATGTGAAGGCAGAGCTGCAGGGTTCCAGCACTTAGATTTGTTTTCCCATTCTTTTATCTGCAGTGAAGCCTGTGTCGGCAGCCACGTGGGAAGAGGCAATTATATTTCTGTCAGTGGCTGCAGCATGTCCTGTGAAGTCCTGTATCCCAAAGTCTCAAAAGCCAGGTCAGAGAATTTGAGGCTGAATACACTGAGGAAAACGTGGAGGAGATTAACACCTTATGGACCTATTACATGGATTGCAAAGCCCCCAGTCCATTTTATACTCTCATTTTTTTAACTTGAGCACAGTTCAGCCCGCTCCACTGTGCAGGAGAACACACACACACCCCTCAGGACTGCAGCTGCAGTGGAGCTGAGCATCAGTGCAGGCAGGAACAGAGCTGGTCCAAAACACCAGCTTTGAGACCTGCTGCTACCAGGTAGAGCTCTGGGAGTGAAACAACAGAGACTGGAGAGAAGCCTCTTTTTGCTGTTCCTGATGAAATGAAGTGTTACTGCCCACCGAGACTCCCTCTGCTCTGCTGTTCAAATGCAATTATTACTCCACCCTCAGCAGTGCTTTTGGGCCTGTCTCAGCCCAGGGGCTGCTTTCTCTGCTGTATCCGACCTTGCATTGCCACACAATCCACAGGAATTGCTCCAGCCAGACCGCAGCAGACCATATAGAACAGAACAGAACTAGAAAAAAATCACTGCATTCTCCACCTTGGAACAAAGGGAAAGTCTGGAGGGAAGAGGTGCTCCGACTTGTTTTCTAAATAGATTATTTTCACACTTTCCAATCACTCACTCCAAGCTTCATAAATACACTGTCCTCAGGAGCTGGAGCAGTGACCTGGATAAGTGACAGTCAACACAAAGTCCTTTCTTTGGAAGGAATTGCCTCCAGTACAATCTTTTGCTCATTCAGTCTTCTGTCTCTCTCAAGCAAAATCTGCCAGAACTGACTATTTCCATTTTATTTTTTCTTTTTCCTTCTCTTCTTTATTTTATTTTGTGTGTTGTGCCAGTCTCCTCTCTCAGAGGTGTTACCCTGGGGAAATTCATGTCCCTTGTACTTTTTACTCTGTGCACATAATAGAACATTATCTGCATAATTTACCTTACACCACATGTTCTCTTCCTTCTGGCTAAGTGTTTATCTAAAATAAATATATATCCTCATCATGTATACTGTGAAAAAGAGCCAAAAAGCCTGTCCTGTGTGAGAACTTCATAATATCCAAAACCTGAACCACCTAGAATGTGTTAGCTCAGTCCTTCAGGTCAAATGTAACTGCAAAGTTGATCCTCCTCCTCCCGCCTCTCTCTGCATTTTTCAGTGTCCCATTCCTTGTGCAGATCTAATGAAATCCCCACAAGACGAATCCAGATAAAATCTGGAATTTAAACACAGCCCATAGACCAGGGGATTTCAATGAGATAAGTCAAAAAGCCCCCTCTTCCTTTAACACCTTTTACCACACTCTGCATTGGCAGGGTATGAAACAGCAGCAGATCTGTGGAACTGGGAAGGGCAGAAACATTTTCCATGGGCTAATTATCACGAGTAAAACATCCAGACCACGTGGCAGAGATGTTGCTCCCATACTTCCCTTCCAGGAACACAGCTGCCAGCCAGTGCAGCTCTCACTGTGCAGGGCAGCTGACACAGCACTTGACCATGTTTTGAAGTTAAATGTGCTGGGGTTGTTGTGGTCCAGTCAACACTTCTCCAGCCAGCTTCTCTTACACTCTCTTGAGCATGAGGACAGCACAGCGGTCTGCTGATGCTGCTGGGATTTCTAGGTGTTTGTAGCTACGAGCAAGAAAATTTGACAGAAAAACAAAACAAAATATTGAAACCTGAGGTCTTGTAGCAAGATCGAATCACAAACTTGACCATATGTCAGGGTGAAAACATGTCCTGAGTACTGGGGGAATATTTATTTTTACATTAACGCAATTAAAAGTGAATGTGACATTTCTGTTTCTTCCAATTTTCTATTATGATGATTTCACAAGTTCCCCAGTCTTTTCTTTAGCACAACACTCTCATGGTCCCTGGTTTGTGTCATCTGCATCAGTTCACCAGCAGGATCACAGCCTAAGGTTGGAAGGTACTGGGGCGACTCCATGTGAGGACTGAGTCATAAATTTGCAATAATAGGCAAATTCATATACAAGGTGTGGAATTTCCTCCAAACCCCTCACACTTCTACTTTCTACAGACATTTTTGGATGGGCTGAATTGTTCTTGAAGACTCTAGATATCTCCAAGCGCCATTTCTAGGGTCAATTCAGGTCCCTAAGGTCAGGTGTTTGGTACCACTTCAAATAATCAAGGGTCTCCCACTGAACTTCCAGGAGAGCTGGGTCTCCAAAAGCCCAATGTGGACATGCCAGATAATTTTGAGAATCCACAGCAGCATTAAAAGTATAGGCACCAGGATCTCTCCCTAAATGAATCTCTCTCTAGGTTCAGACCTGTCTTTGTGATGGCCATTGAGTGAATCTCATGGGGCTTTATTTAGAGGGTCACACCCACCAGCAGATTTGTGCCAAAGGAAAAGACACTAAACACATGTAGGGCCAAAAGCCCTCCAGATGCTTTGCTGTCCCATCCACAGTGTCCTTGTTTATGTATTCCATGGTGTCTCCTTTCTGATTTCTTTAGAACAATTTCCATTTCACAGGGGGAGAACCTGACCCAGGCAATGTGATGTTTGCCTCGCTAACGAACTCCCTGTTAATTCCCTGATGCACTGTCACGAGCCTAATGGCCTATTTTAAAGAGCATCCCTGTCAGGAGGTGCTTTTTTAAAAGGATTCCCACAGTGCAATTAGGCAGCCCTTGTATGTAAAAAATTACAGTATGGGAGGAGAGACCTCGATCTCAACACACTGAATTTGGATTTTATCTAAGACCTTTGGAGCTGGAAAATGTCACCTGTTGGAGTCAGCTGCAAAGCCCACGCACTGAAAAAAAGTCTGTCTCCCTTTTTTGAGAGAAATGGTCCTCTGTGAATTTTTATGTTTTAGTAGAACTCAACCCAGACTCAAAAGCTGTGGAGAATCTACCTGTTTTCACTACAAGCTCTTTGATCATCTCTAAGCCTTTGAGGCTCCAACCCAGGGAATGACACAGAGAGACAAACATGGAGAAGGGCCTTTACATGGCCTCAGTGGGAAGAAACAAGCAAGGTTTAACCCAAAACACATCAAAGCTTTTCAAAGCTCCCCATCTCTTCTCAACATCAGCTATTCTTTACAAACCTTCCTTTGAAGTCAAAGGCCACGGTTAGGAACTTCCTCAGAGGAAAGATGGTTTTTCTCTCTCCATGTTTTTTCGTATCTACCATTCCGCCTTCACAACAAAAGCTTCTATCTCATGTGCTCATCAGAGCCAAGAAGACAGTGTGAGATATGACCCTGTGCCATCAGGAATACTCTCAAGACTCGGGCTTGGATTGCTCTTTCTCATACTCTCTGTGGGTGTCTCATTACCACATTTATGTCAGTCTCAGGGTGGGATCCAACACAGGTGTCCTTCAGGCAGTAGAATCACACTGACCTTTCTTATTTCATTTTCTCTGTGTTTGGGCAACAGTCTGCTATCAGTAATGGGGAGAAGACGTCCCTATGTTGTATCAGCACAGACCTAATTCTGCTGGCCTGGCTTTCCTTCAAAGCACATGAAAGGATCTCCAAAACAAAGTTACAATAGGAAAAGGTGAAAAAAAGTGACGAGCTGGCTGCCATTTGCTCATCTGGAAGCCCAAGTCCAATATCAGCCACTTTGTTGTTTCTTAGGGGACAAAAATATCACAATTCCACCCGCAAATACTCTAATTTCAAAGTCAGGGTCTGTGAGACTGGGTAATTCCAGTGACACTCTGATTCCTTGGGAACAGCTGGCAGCACCCACTCAAATGTCAACAGTCAAAGCAAAGACTGATGGTGTGGTTACCTAAGCAGTACCAGCTGTCCTAGAGATTTAATGATTAGGAGAAAGAACCAGATTTGTGATAAAACTTAAGTAGCACCACCTGAAAGGCAACAGATAAGTTGCCAGAAGAAGAAAACAATTTTCCTCCAATTTCTGTCTTAGTTTAAATTATCTTTCTGCAAGTGTAAGGTGATGATGGGAATTTGTCATGAGCTGTAAGCAAAGGTAACTGATTTATTTCCCTCAGCTTGTATCAGTAGAACCTCAGTTTCATCCCACTGGGGGCACTGGACCGCAAAAAAAAAAAAGAAAAGAAAAAAAAAAGTGAAAAAATTGCAGAAATTCCAGAGAGAAATGAAAACTATCAAAGACCATGATCTATGTGGGGCAATGAGGGAGATGCTGGTTCAGGCAGAGGAGAGAAAAACGCTGGAGAGAGCATGAGAAAAACGCTGGAGAGAGCATGAGAGCCATCAATTGTTTAAAGGTTGTTGGAAAGAGGAAGGAAATAATCTGTTTGCCACAACCAGGTGGCAAGCACAAGAAATAATGGGCTTAAGTGACAGCAAGAGATATGAGGGTTAGACTTCAGGAAAAGCTTCCTAATGGTGAGGGAAGTAGGGGAGGGAATAGATTCCCTGAGGCGGGGTAGAGTCTCACTGTTGGAGGCTTTTAAAGAACAAACATCCATCAGAAATTATATAGACAGATAGCTGGTCCTTGCTAGAGGGGGAGAAAAATGGATAAAGAAAACTCTTAAAACCCCTTCTCACCTGTTTTTTTTTCTCTGATCCTATAAAACTACTAAAGAGACCCTAGCCCACGCAAAAGCCCAAGGATGTGGTCAAAGAGAACTACAGCAAAGTCTCCTGCAGTGAAATTGCAGAGTCCTTATAAACCTCTCAACAAGCCAGGGGGGCTGCCCAGAATAACCTACAGTGTGCTACACCAAGGTGATGAGTGAAACTCTGCCACTTTATTTTGCATGATGTTTAAACCCTGGACTAACTTTCAGCAAAACAATTAGTTTCACTGATACCCCCAAATACCTGCATGGTGGAGCCACTGAAATGTGCTCCTCTGCCAGCTCAAAACTTTGCAGTACAGAAGATTTTATATCCTAGAGTACTTTCACAGCTGAACACACGAGGGAATGGTCCTGCCAGTATCAGATAAGGCCCCTAAAAGGGAAAGGCAACATTCTCAGGGTCCAGTGCCTGTGTGCCTTTGATTACTGCCATATAAATATATTTTTGTTTGTCAGGCTGATCTTTCTCAGCCTGTTTCTTCATATCAGTGTCAGAGATAGGAACTCTCTGGGGCCCTCCGAATGCGATTATGTTCCTTTCTGCACGGAGGAGGAGAGTCACTTTCATCCCTGGTGCTGTTGTCAGTAGCCCTAATTTAGTCTCTCTTATCTATATGATGAGGAATGCGGACGCTACCACAGTTGTTTCAAGCACATTTTGAGAATAAACTTCTTGCAACTTCCTGCTGCCACCTATGAAAGGGAAGCAAGGTTTGCTTTATCTCCTTGCCAGAAAACAAGAGGTCCCTTGGGAGAACTGCCCAGTGTTTCTCTGCCCAGTCCCTCTGTGCCACCCTTGGTTTGCCCACTTACACTGGCACGAGCATTTTCCTGCTCTGCAATGGCACTTGCAACCTCAAAGCCAATCTGTGATCCTGCCATGGTTCCAGAAACATCCACTCGTTTTGCAAGTGAGATGTTCTTCCCATGCCTGCTAGGGAATTCTCCTCTGTCTTGATGTGCCAAGTGCCATTTTTTTCTACAAATTTTTCCTTGAAATTTGCCCTATAAGAAGCCAGGACCTGCCTTGCTCCCTGAAGTGCTCATGAGCCCTGTGCTGTGGGAGCAGGACAGCTGGTGATCCAGGTTTCACCATTCAGCAGATGAAAGGGAGTATTGCTCAAAGGAGCACCAGGAAGCCAGCAGCTCTAAGTACGGTGTGAGTCTTACAGTGTCCTGTGTAGGGCCAGGAGCTGGACTTCAATGATCCCTGTGGGTCCCTTCCCACTCAGGATATTTTATGCTTCTGTGTTTTATATAGCTGTGTAGTTACCCCCCAGAGAAATTCAGCAGGACTCGATTTAAGGTCATAAACTTGTCACGCTAACACTGGAACGAACTCTTCTCCCTTTTACTTCATTAAAAGCTTCAAGCAAGAGAGACCAAGTTTAAACTCAACATCATTCTGTTTCAAACATCATGGAGTCATGATGAACGAGCTGGAAGGAGAGGCATTTATTTAATGTATTTATTTGTGTGGTATTATCAAATTTGAAGTCCAAAGACTGAAATCCTACTCTCCACAGTCCTGTGTACACATTGGTTAATGCAGATTTTGCACTAGGAGAAGAAACACATTGAGATATGCTGGATGGTGAAAACAAATATTCTCATGTGCAAAGCAGCGAGGCGGGGAATGAGACAGAATGAGAGAGACAAATTAAATGATATATCCAAGGACAGACAGGAAACCCATGTCACAGCAGGGAACTGAACTGAATTCACATCTGTTCTGTTCCAGCCCAGCACCTCTTCTACAAGGAGCTTCCCTCAACGTGCTTCATTTGTGGTCAAAATGCCAACCAGGGAAAAGAAGAAACAAGGAAATACTGCAGGAACTTTAACCCCACTATTGAGTACTTTTCATGGTGTCCAGGTAGTTATGTTTAGTCTTTAATAATGTATGACAGAAAGCAGTTTAAACCAGGAGAGGCAGGAGCAGGGCAGGGGAGGTAGAGGTGAGTGCTGAAGAGCACAAGCCAAAAGGAGACAATATTGTAGGGGAGAAAAAAAGCTGTGAGCCATAATAACAGCTTTTCTTAACAGAACTTAACTAGGTTAGAGTGACCTCTGAGAGGTGCCAGCATTTTAACAGCCAAATTTTAATGCGAAGGATTATGGATATTCCTGTATAAATTGCCCTTGTTCTACACAGACCGTTTTGCTGAGCACAATGTTAATTTTGCAGCTCCGCTGGAGCAGCAGCTTAGAAGAAGATAAACAGAAAATGATGCCTTTAGCAGCTGACGGATACCTTGGGATACCTTGGCTGAGAGGGACAAAAAAGCTCTTTACGTGAAGATGTTGGAGACACGAAGGGGGCACCAGCTTTGTGACAGTGCAGCTCTGAATGGGGTGGGAAAAGGTGGCAAGAGATGGGAAAAGACGTAATTTTTCACTCTGATTCTTCACACTGAAAGCCAAGGTTAAGACTTTCCCAAGCCTGATCCCAAGGCTGTGCCAGGACATGCATTGTGTCCAGCTGTGCCACGGCCAGTTCTGCACTGAGGGATGAACCCACTTCTTGAGGGACAGCAGATGGAATAAGAATGGAAAATTGGAGTCAAAAGCAATCAGTGACTCCTCAAAGTACCACCCTCAAAAACTCTGCAGGCACATCTCCGCAGAGGTAGGATTCAGGCTGCCTCAGCTGTGGCACAGGGGTGAGTGAGCAAGCAGGGCTCTTCCCAAGCACTGGAAGTGAGGATGGAGAAGGAAGGGACGCCTGGTGGGGTCCATGTTCCCCTGCCTCTCTGGCCCAAGAGGTTATGTACTCCAAAGTTACCCAGACTCAAACTCTCTCCTTGACTTGTCAGCTACTCTTGGCCTAATTCCAAGTAATAATGACTTAAAAGTGGGGATATTTAATAATTAGTCATAACAAAATATTTTTAATTTTCAACTATTTTACTCTCTTTATACTTAGCTCTCTCTATACTTAGACTCTTTTTCAGTGTGAGACAAGTGACTGGCATTCATTCCAATTAAAAGTAAACACCTTTTTTTTCCAAGGAAAAATGATATTACTGTGGTAGCCACGCTTGAATAGCACCAATAGATTTTCCTGCCCCAAATGATATAGCTAAACTCAGCGGCTCGCAGCAAGGTATTATTAGCTCAGGTACAATCCTTCAGAGCTCCACCTGGCCACAGACATAAATTCCTGCCTCCATTACAGCTTTGCCAATACCATTTCCATGCTGGCTGCACAGCAGCTTTATCGTCGGATAACGCACGTTCCACAGGAGTGCAGCAGGAGTGACAGAATGGGGTTAGGACGCCAGAAAAACCACATTATTTTTTTATATATAGGAGCTGCAAAAGAAGGTAGGAAAGAAAAGGGCAAAGACACCAAAGGCTCAGCTCTAGGCTGCTGCTGAGAGAAGAGAAAGGCAGACAGAAAAGGGCTGTGCTCACTCATCCACTCTTAGTGGAGGAAAGTTTTCAGAGATATTTCCCACAAGTCTTTCACTTATTATGCATCAAGGGCAAAGCTGTCTCCATTTTATTGCACTCTGTCATTCAGAGCCGGGCTAATCATTGCTGCTGAGGATGGAGGCAGCCAGTTGGGAATTCTCTCTTCGAGTGTCCCTCATGTTGCTTATTCACATGCCACTGCCCTGACTGGAGCTGTCTGGTGACTTTGGAAGAACAATATGGGTAGCTAAAGGACACACTGAAAAAATACAGGTATATATGACAAAAGAACTAAAGGACAATTCTGCAACATCCTGAGCTTGAGTGGAGCTCTCTTGAAGCAACCTTGGCTCTGATGTCCCCAGCACAGCTTTAGTAACAACATGTAATGAGCTCTGGGCAGAAACTGCCAAGCCTAGGAGACGACCCAGCGGCTCACAGCAGGTGGGTTGGAAGCAGCACAGCACCTTCACTTCCCCCAAGCCCAGTTCAGCAAGGTCTGCCCTCATCACCTCAGCTATTGAGACAGACCTGGGCACAAAGTTTAAATGTGGATTTTTTCAGACTGCTAGAAAGTCAGATGGGCTAGCGATGATGTCTTGGAAAAGGTTGGGTCTGGAGCAGCTATCTCAAGCCGCAATGTCAGAGGAGAGTCTGAGGCCATCATTCTCTCATCCTGATGCACCCAGGCAAAGAAAAACACCTCTATCTAAAAATCTGCAGATCTGTGTTTCCAAAGAAACCAGAGAAAAAGTAGAGACAAGCTCCTTCCAGGTGAACAGCGCACCTGAGTGTCTGAGTCAGAGGAGGGTGTTACAGCTGCACAGAGGTCGGTGTTTGTGCCAGTCACTTGAGGGAGGCAAAGAGCCACACTGGGGCTGTCTGGATTTCCTGTGGTCGGCCTTCAAAGGAGAAGAAAAGAGGCCCATAAAAGCCTTATGGTCAGTGCAAGGTTTGGAGATACCTCTTAGCTTCTGGCTGGAAAACAATGAATAATGAGACTAAAAAAATTAACAGGAAAATAGAAAATTTAGCAGGACTTGCAAGGATACCATTTCAATAAGACTGCCAAATATGAGTGAGGTGGTCAGCACAGCTTCGGACAATGTTTGCTGTAGACAATGGCAAGGATTGGGGTAGTTTGTCTGAAAGGAACTAAACTCCCTGCAACATTTGGTGAGAGAAAGAAAGCCTGAGAAAACAAAGGTCATTTTGATCATCTCAGCATGATCAAACACTCTAAACACCACAGATGTTTCAAGCAGATGTGTCAAACTTCTGCTTCGGAGTCAAAATATTGGGAAATGGAACATGCCAATGTGCTGTGCACTAGGGAAACCACAAGTAATTTCCTTGGTGAGTGCTGTGCTCAGATCTGTGCCACGAACCCAAGAGGGAATGGTAAAAAATGAACACAATTTCAAAAAAGATTGTAAGGATAATTGAGTTTTTTCTCCATGGAAAAAGGCTACAAAGATAATGGTTACTGAAGAGAAATCAGAAAGATGTATGAGATGATACAACGCAGACATGGTCAAGAACATAAAAAACCATATTTGGCACATTTGTTTCTAACCTGACATTTGAGAAAGTAGTTTGGGACAATCTGCACAATTAAAACGGAAGCTGTTAGAAGACTTAGAAAGAAAACACTTTAAAGTGTTTAACCAAAAATAACCACTGCAACTCTGTTCTGTGTGACACAACTGGAGCCACCAACTACAGCCTGCCGTAAAGTAAAAGCGATATTTAATATAAGTGCCGCACAATGTGATTTCTAACACGAGGGCTGCCAGAACTTTTTTTTTTTTTTTTTGGTTCATATTGCATTTTCTTGGCAAGTTTCCATCCTCTCCCTTCCGTCCAACCAAGATGGATCTTGGTTTGTTAATTCACAGCAATGTGACATATCTTTGTGGGAAGTTTTACCTGAAAGATCTGAGCCGCCTCTCAGCTCAGACTTGTGCTCTGGAAACACCACAGAGGGAGCCTCTCTCTTGCCACTGAATGGTATCACCATCTAAATTAGCTGACCTGAGATCAGCTGAGAACAACCTGAGCTGTGGATATTCCGAGACAGAATCACAGAATGGTTTGGGTTGGAAGGGACCTTAAAGGTCATCTCATTTTTCCCCCTAACATGGGAAGGGACACCTTCCACTAGGTGGAAGGTTAGGTTGATCAAAGCCCCTGAACATTTCCAGGGATGGGGCATCCACAGCTTCTCACAATGTGAGAAGCATTAAACTACATGTCTGCAAACGCTTTAAAGGGACTTCATCCGGCCATTAATTTTGGATGTCTCTACCTCTTTCTTAAGGGTCACAAATGAGAGCAATTTACCATAAACCTCCAGGGATTCCACAGTAGGAAGGCAGTGGTAGGTAAATATTTCAGCTCTCTGTAGAAATTTCTGGCCTGTTTATCATTGCAGTTTCAGAGCACTTCTGTGAACCAAAAAATAGTTTAGCAGTTCAATAGAGCAAGACAGCCACTGTATCCGTGCTGGATGGGACATGTGTGTGTTAGCTGCACCACTGACCATAAAAATGTCCCTAGGTGTGAGTGCAGCACTCCTGTGCTCTTCCAGCTGACATTTTAGTGTAATTCTACGTTAATAAAAGTACAGCTGAAATGCCAGTGCAGAATCCAGCTCAGTGTAATCAACTGAAGCTGAAGAAACACTGTGAAAGTCCTTTTGATGCTGTGGGTTGGGTCTGGGTCAAACAGATCTGTACTTCCAAGGCGTAGCACCCGATCACTGCTCTCCCTGCTCCTACAGGCAGACAGCCCCTGGAATGATGACAAATTGGTTTGGAAACGCTCTGATGCACCTGGATGATTTTAGAAAAGTAGAGGCCTGGGGGATTCCCTTTTCAACCAAAATGGGAAATACGTTTTTATAAAAACCAGTCATGTTACTTTTCTTTTGTTTTCATCACTGAGATGTCTTTGGTGACAATGAAAGCAGAACATGCACAGTCCAGGAGAGAGCCAGTATCCCATGGGCAAGCAATAACCCAACTTGTCTCCAAGAGCGTAGTCAGTGGCTTCACTGCAGAACTGTAGCCAGTTTCTATCCTTAACTTGATTCCCTCATTACCTGTGGATGGACTTGACCTTAGTTTAGGCCATTTTACAATCTCTTGGACAATCAAATAAACAGAGAAATGCCATAGCCTTAAGAGTGTCGCAGTTGGAGATGAAGGAAGCACGCAGACTCAAGCTCAGCTCAGGACAGGACCCAGGGCCAAAAAGCCAAAAGGCCAAAAGCCCAAAAGGTCCAAAAGCCAAAAAGCCTGCCTTTCTTTATTCAGTCATTTTTATACCTTTTCAAAGACACCCGTGGATTGGAAGATGAGGTTACCACCTCTCCAACCACACAGGACACTGACACAGTCTATCATATTCCCCACCTTAGGGAAAGGAATGAAAACAATACAGGTCGGGTAGGAAAACAAGGCTATGTTTACAGAAAATGCATGAGAAACTCTATTACAGGAATGAAAACATCGAAAGACTGCAAAACTCAGGGCAACATAAGAGTTTTCCCCATGGCTGGTTAGGGCTAGTGACTAGAGGGGGAAAAGCAAGCAAGTACTAAACCAGATGATAAATTCTGTGTCTCACTCCTAGACACCCTAAGGAAACATTCATTTCTTAGTTCTCACGGATCACCTTGTCCCTCAAGCAAACATATCATTTTCTTTCCTAACAGAGGCATGAGTTACTTTAGACCAGTGCTGGGATTAGTACCAGCAGCCCTGGGACTTCTAACACAACATTGGCTGTGCAGCTGGGTTATTGTCCTAATACTCTGTCTAAACCAAGGAACAGCTCCTGAACTCAAAAGTTAAACATCCTTCTGCCCAGGTAATTCACAGCCAAAGACCCCGTGCTGGACATTTCAGCAAACCAAACCTTGGGTTTGCCCTGGCTCACATTATAGAGTCATTTCCACTTCTACTGCAAAAATGTCAAACCTCCTCCCTTAGGAGTGTCACACCACAGGAGGTGAGATTTCTCCTCTTCTTCAGGATTGACTCCTGAACACTTAACAGGATGTGTAATGATCCACTGATCCACTTACCAGGAGATGGCTCAAGGAAGGCAACAGTGACTCAGACCCCAACGAAGTGTCAAGGCAGAGCACAGTGGTTTTAGCCACAAGTTCTTTCCATTCATGTTTTCTGCCTCATTTACACTAGCAACAACTTCAGGGACCACCACCCATTCCTCTTTCCCCAACCCTTAGTGATAATTCCTGAAGGGGCTTTGCCCAGTGTTTAATAAAGCATTGCGGAAGGGGAGCAGCAGGTCATCTGTGACAGGTGGCCCTTGGGGACAGCTAGTCTGGAGCTGCCTGGAGAGGCTCTTTCAAATTCACTCAGCCTCTGAGCATAATGAGATTCAGAAGAGAAGAATGGCAGTGCAGGCCATAGGGGTCCCTACAATCCGTTGTGCTTGGGAGGGTGAAGGGAATGTTCCTTCACTGCCTTTATGGACAATTCCTTCAGTGAGACAAAGCCTATGTCTGGAGCCCCTCAGGAAGGTACTGTTTGTCCCTCATTGTTTCTCTTCCAGCCTCAGTCCTGGAATTCGACCAATCTTGAAACACAGTTTATCAAGAAGAAGCAGCTTGGGTTGATCATCCTTCTATATCTCACCTTTCTTTGCTTACTTGGACAAAATGATTCCACACAGACGCATTCACACAACCAACGGAGCTGAACCTCTCCTCCTCCTGTAGCATTGAGTTAATTATGAGCTGCACTCGCCAGGAAAAGTAACCACCTTGGACATTCTAATCAGACACATGAGGGCTCAAGAGGATAAAATCAGATGTACAAAAATATATGCAAGATGCATAATTTCAGCCCCTGTTGAAGCAGGGGCTCCTTGCACAGCTCCCTCTCTGCCTGCCTGCAGGTTCTCAGTCTCCCTTGTTTGCCAGAGACAACAGGAGGAAGCCCGTGTTCAGCTGTTCCCTCTGTGCAGAGATTAATTCATTGACAAGGCTCCTAGGAATGTGCCAGCTCATTAATTACTGTAAGAACTATGTCAGCAAGAAGTAGGCAAGGTGACTGCTGAAAGTGGTCGGAGAGAACCATCTATTAGTGCTTGCTACTACGGCCATTACATGCCAAAATCCAAACCAATGACACCTGGCAAGTGTTTCTCAACTATGAAATATCACAAATTGCACACTTTAATGCAAAGCACTCATGTAGATCAGCAGTGGGGGAGCAGACTACAAGGAAATTAGCCCCACAAGCAAGTCAGTCCTGTTCCAGGGATAAGATTATTAAGTTACTTCCAATGGAGCCCTGGGAGAATGATGGGTCTCCCAGCAGTGAAAGGTGACATGGAAAAAAATCTCAAAGCTTTGACACACCACCTCATCTGTGTTCCTGTGTCTGTTATTAACAGACAAGGCTGCCAGGAGGTGTCCCACAACAAATCCACTGGGCAGAGGCAGGGAGAGATCAGGATCAACAGGCTGAGATCTCAGACTCAAGTCAGTACTTGACTCCACCCTGTCTACAAAGGCAGAGAGACGGCCACAGCCCATTTCAGGTCTCACAGCTTTTAGCTCTGTCCGTTGCCTCCCTTAAAGGGGGAACATGAACACCAGAAAGTCTCTGATTTGCTATTAAAATTCATCATTCTTCTTGTAAAGCCAACACTGGGATAATGTGCCGGAGATTACACTTAGGAAATCCATCAAGGCCAATACTTAGTCACACTCAAGTGCTTTTATGCCACAGTTGCTACAAGGAGCTCTTCAAAAACAGACCCTTAAGAAGATCGGGAGGGCAGGGGGTCTCCCGACTGCTGTGCAATTGAAGGCAGGGCCCTTCCCCAGACAGAGCCCTGCATTTGCAGTAAAGGGGTATTTGAATGTCAGGCAGTGGGAAGGGAAGCCTTATCAATGCATCAAAGGTCTTGCTTCCCTTAGCTCAAAGGGAATTAAAGGAATAGAGAGAATAAGCTAGAGAAACTTAATGCTGTTTTGACTTGCACAGAGCTCAGAAGAGCTCTGGAGTATCTGTAAGAACAAAAAAGGAAGATCCATGTTACAACTTCTCTGCTTTCATGCTTGTTAAGTTGCTGGTGAACTCGTACCGGAGAGGAAGGGGCTACGTTAAGAGCTGTGGTTTATCTTGCCACATTCCAAACCATCCACTCATAACCCTTTCCAATCACCACACTAAATCAGAGAGGGTCACCTTCCCTTGTGCCCCATAAACAGCCCACTTCCTTCTAGCGTTTCTGGTAGGTTTTCATTTTATTTCCCCCCTCTTCCTTTTCTTTGGCCAATCTCACTGCAAGTCGTAGTGCTAGGAAACATTAATTTTGTCATCTGATGTAAAAAGGATATGACAGAGCTGTGCTGTAAAATGCCACATATCGAACCATAAGAAATTCCACAAATAACTGTTCAGATGTCCAAAAAGGGGAGGCAGGATATGAATGGCCCACAAGTGCTCAGCTAAGTGCAGCAGCGCTGCAGAGAAACACGGCTTTGCCTAAGTTTGCGAGGTTTCAGGAGGTCTTTACACGTGCTGAGAGCAAGATGTGCCAGCAAGCAGACAGGCCATGTCACCCCCCCACACCTTTGTCAGAGGTCCTGCAGAGAACCACTGCCTCTGCGTGACAGCATCAGCTGTGTCACACACCTGGGGCGATTGATTGCCTCGAAGAAATCGGCACTTGCTGACAGAACGCACCAAAGGAGGGACCCGGTGTCCCCTCTGGGATGTTTAGTGAGGTGTGGGAAGAAATCAGTAAAGGAAATGTGTGAGAGATTCCCCTGGCAGTGAGGAGGCAGGAACAGGCTGATGCTGAGCAGCTGGAGGGTATTGGTGCAGACCGGGGAGAAAGCAGAGAAGCCTGATGGGCTGGAGGAAAGAGGAGGAGGAGGAGGAAGAGGAGCTGCTCTCCGCGAAAAGGGAGGAGCATCGGATGGGAGATTAAAGAGACATTTGGTGGGGGTAAGGAAGGTGGAGGGGAAGGCAGAAAGCAGGCTAACAATTCAGATAAAATGGATTAGATGCTGATAAAGGCAGCTGGGAGGGACTCAGAGAACATGAGATTAAGAAGTGCACAGGGGAGATGATGAGTGTTGGGGGGAAATGAGAAAGCAGGGTCCTCTGGATCCTGCTGATGGTTTTTAGAGGAGAGGAGTCTCAGCAGTTTGAGAGATGGGCTGGCCACAAAGCAGAACAGATGTGCATAAACCCCCAAGGGGCCCAGAGAAATGCAGGGGGCTGCTAGACCTCCTGAATGCCCTCTGGGATCATCAGACAGCAAGCTTAGAAAGAGCACTGTCTGAAAAGCACAGTGACCCTGTGAGACCCAGCTGCACTCAGGGCTGCCAGGCGCTGGACACACTCGGGGGTGATATTCAGTGGGGTACAAACACTCTGCAAGAGCTCCTTACATTTCAATCTCTGTTTAGCAACATGGTCCTCAGCCAGCTGGACTCAGATCCCAGCCAGCACAGCAGACAGAGCTAAATGAGACAGCCCCAATCCCTGGGGACAAGCCACGACCCTGAGGGGGACTCTGAGTGGCCCTGGTACAAGATTCCCTCCCCAGGGACAGACGAACACTTCGCCAGCCTGGGTGGGCCAGACCAGGCTGTGACCTCACTGGGCTGGACATCACACGGCCGTGGCACCGCTGGTCACACTGGGAGAAAAGGTAATTGAGAGGTCAGAGCTGTGCAGCAAGCAGGTGACAGAGAAGCAGAAAAAGCCTTGGCTCCATTCCTTGATCTCTTTTCTGGGCTGGGAATCAACTCGTGCCAGTTTGGTCAGGCAAGAGCAACCACAGTGCTGCGCCCCGGCTTCTTCCAGACTACATGTCTGTTTGCTTTCATCTGACATCCTTCCGCATTTGCTAACAGATTCCTGCACTGCAGGTCCTGTGAAACGGGCTGGAGCAGACCCTCACTTCGCCAGACCATCCCCCGGACCATGGCCATGACACAGCAATGAGTGGGGTTGTTAATTCACGCCTTTATCAGGGATCCAGACTGCTCATGGATGGGAGCACAGAGGAGAGGGGGGTAATGCCTCTAAATGGGGCAGTAGATGCTTTAACTTGCTTACAAATACAAACATTTGCCTAGAGAACAGTGCAATGGCAGAAACAATCAGCCAAAGGCAGGTGCTCAGATGGTGCTTCAATCCTCCTAGGATGCTGAAGAAACACACATTTAACTACAGGCTAAACGAGATTAACTTCACGTCTTTGGTGCTATGAAGACCATGGGTTATCCAGTCTGAGGTACTTTCTCTGCTAACTGTCCAGCCGGGTGTGTAAATAGTTAAATCACTTTATAAAAACAGAGTTCATGATTCTCATGCTGTTGAGGAAATCTAAGGAAGAGAATAGCAAAGGCAAGCAGAAGCCGCATTTGCAGACCAATTGATATCTCTCATTCTTATCACAGTCTCCCCCATTTTCCAAACAGAAACTGTCACATCTGATGGGGCCAGGCCATCACGCAGCCCAGACGGTGCCTCCAATGTCCCACTGCTCAAACACAAGCACAGAGGCTTATTTTTCCCTTATTCCTGACAAGAAAAATAAGGGGAAAGCTGGAAAGAAAGAAGACAAAGGGAAGCAAAGATGAACAAGTAGAACCTACTTTGAGCAATGGGGGTTAATCTGACTCAAAGCCTAAATCCATGTTAGCAGTTAATCCAGTTAGTAAGGCCTTCATTGGGAGCTTTGAGAAATCCTTTAACCTCTTGCTGTAAACCAGGAGCAGCTTAACAGCTCAATGTTCATGAGAAAAGCCTGTCAATAATGCTGCTAAGCAGGTATTTAGCAGGATTTAAGAAACAAGCATGTGACAACTCTCCTTTAATGAAGCAATTGGGCTTCTCTCCAGGAACCAAATGGTCACCATTTCCTTTAGTCTTGCCCGTGATCTGCTTTTCAAGATTCAAAAGAAGATGCAGCTCTGGTGCTGTCAACTTGACAAGCATTCCTTCCTTAGGAAAGTCCCGTGAAAGGCAGATTTTCCTACAGTTTTTTATAAATCTCATGGATTTTTTTGTACTAAGACACCTTCTATGAAGCGACTGAAGTAGTAAAAAAAAACCTGCAATTTTTTTACTTTCAGGGGTGTTTATACCGTCCCAAGAAAAGCAAACTGACAAAGAGGTTTAACATTAAGGCTTCTTACCCCAGCCTGAGTCTGAGGATCAAGAGTACACCAAGGTTTTTTTTACCATTTCTCTGCAAAATCTGAGTTAGATGTAGCCCAGAAATCACTCTGTCACATGTAACCTGGTGCTGCATCCCGGCAAAGGCAGTGTGTGAGCAGGGCTGGAAGACACCAACATTCTGCCATGTAAACTTCATCCCTGTCCTGGGAGACCTGGCTGACCAGAGGGAGGTGACTGTCCAGACTCACCCTCCCTTGGCTTCTCTGGGTGTGCAGTTGGTGGAGGGTTTGTGAGGATGCACAGGTCTCATCTGGGCTGTGCTTACTCATTCCTCTGGTCATGGAAATCCCACCACAGAACGTTCCTGGTACAGCTGCCATAATTATCCATCTGAATTGCTACAAATTCTCTCAAATGTATGAGGTCTAAGGTTTTAGAAGCCACTAGCCCTTCTCAAGCTGCAAAGCCCTCTGGAAACCAGACCTGCTGGACAGCAGGGCAGAAATCCCTGCACTGCCATGGTGTGGCCACCATCAGTCTGGAAGCTGCAGGAGAAATCAAGATTTTTTGCTATGCTATCCCATCCACCCCATCTCTTCTGGGGAACAGGGCAGTAGTGAGTTACAGGGAAGCAAAGAGAGAAGGGAAGAGAGAGGATGTGTATGTCAAAGGTGTGTGACACATACAGAGAATGAAGGACAAAAATCATGGCTTTCCTCAGCCTTCCCTTCTGACAGGGGAAGCATTTCACCCAGCCCTCTCTGCCTCTTCTTTCAGGCGCAGACACCCCCATTTCCATTCACTTTCACAGCTGAAAGGTCGTTTTGCCTATTTTCCCCTCTCTATTCCAAGGAGGAACGCTGCATTACCTCAGGCATTTGCTGTGTTCCCTCAGCAGACTGAGAGGCCCATGCAACATTAATCCTCTGTTAGCGCCCGGTGATGCTCAGAGGAGGCTGATCATTGCCATTCTGGCTGCTCCACAAGAGCAAGCAGGGTCCTTCAAAGGGAAACACTTTGCAGCTCTCAGTGCCTGAATTCAGTCCCAAAGCAGGTTAACAAAGCCAAAGTGTAGGAAAATCCAAGAGAAAATACTTCCTCTCTAAGCCCTCAGTCAGAATCTCAATAGTGTGCAGGTATTTTAATTTCCTGCTCCTTTAATATCCTTTTCTGCTGATAACAGCAAAACATTTCCACACACGCACACAGATATTAAACCACTTATAGAAGGATTGTCTTTATGGGAATCCTACCTAATGAGACCATGATCCTTTGTGAATAACTCTGGTAGGCACAAGGATGGCACAGGTACTAATTAACCTATAACATTGCCATTAAAAAGTCATGACATGACTTAATGCACTGACTAGGAGAGTTATTTTTCCTTTCATAAATTGTATTTTCCTATAGCTCAATTAGCCATTTTCAACCACTATTATTTCCCCAGTTCTTACACTGTCTTTTCCAAAAGTATGGTAACAATCCATTTTAAGAAAGGAAAGTTAACCTGTAAAACAGCAAAAGAGTGGTAAAAGAGTGAACTCCTACTCAGTTCAAATTCCAGCTCAGTCCTTGTTGCCCGGGTATACTGATGGAGATGAGAGGTTTTATGCATTATGCAGAGCCATCTTTTCACTGAAAAACATACTTCAAACAGACGCAGAGTTAGCAGACACCGGGATGCTGAGCAATTGATTATCCTGTTTACTGCAGAATAACCTGCTGCATCTGGGTTTGATGGTGCTGTGTTTTCACACTCTGGTTTCTTATGAAACCAATACAAAAGACAAAGTGGATAAGGGTAACATTTGTTAGACCACAGTCACAGCTGAATTGCAGCATCTGGATGCAGGAGGTAAGGTTCAACCGAGGAATTCAAATTCATAAAAGCAGATGTATTAATCACAAATCAGCTACAGAGAAAAAAGTGCCAAACCCTCAATTTCACCTTGATGCAGCCATCTCCAGCCCCCAGCTTCCAGAGGGAACCATCACCTGATTTCCATCCTTGCTATGATTCACTCCCTTCCCAGCAGGGAGACACATTCATGGCTTTTCCAGCTCAGTTTTCCAGCTGAGCCAGCCAGGACAGGCAGAGCCACCTGTGGTCTACCAGCAGCTCCAGCCACCACTCCAAGACCTCCTCCTGCCAAAGAGAGCAGCAGCACTGACCAGATGGCCCCTGCATCCCCTCCCCGCACCGCTATGGACCACGCTGCTAGCAAGGCAGGAATCTGCTGGGGAGCACACCACGGGTGGGCTGGGTACTGCTCTCTGCTTTCCCACACATCCCTCCCTCCTCCTGGCCATCCCTCCTGGCCATCCTTCCCTCCCTCCTGGCCATCCCTCCTGGCCATCCTTCCCTCCCTCCTGCCCATCCCTCCCGGCCATCCTTCCCTCCCTCCTGCCCATCCCTCCCGGCCATCCTTCCCTCCCTCCTGCCCATCCCTCCCTCC
>VZTE01003567.1:110749-218754 GCA_013397775.1 Eulacestoma nigropectus
GCCTCCCTCCTGGCCATCCGCCCCTCCTCCTGGTCATGTCTCCCTCCTGGCCATGTCTCCCTCCTGGCCATCCCTCCCTCCTCCTGGCCGCGGCCCAGAGCAGTTTGTGCTCTTTAGTCAGCATTGCCCTGGGGGTTTCCTGCAGCCATCTGCCCGCTGCACCATCTGAGCAGACCTTCTGCTAACTCAGCCTCCCGAGGAGGGAGCTGGATCCCGCCAGGCTCCCACCACTGGCCTCGAAATAAATAAATAACAAGGGAGCGAGAAGGGGCACAGCTCTTTTGTTCTGATGCAGTCCAGCAGGGTCAGCACTGATGTGCTGCTCGGAAAGAGCCAGAAGAATGACAGGGTCCATCCAGCCTTAGGGAGCCATCCCTGCCCAGGCTTTGCAGCGAGTGCTACAGCAAAGGAGCGAGGATGCTACAAGGTGTTATCCCCATGGCAGCACCAGGAAGGATAAACTGTGGCCACTTGGAAACTGCATGGGATTTGGGAGAATCTCTTCCTAGGGTGGGTTATGATGAACCCCAGGATTGTCTTCCCTCAGGATGGGAGACACTGCAAATTGGGGCCTTCTAATTGCTATCAGCCAAGAGAGGGATGGGACACAACAACCAGCTCTTGCCAAGGAGATGCAAACCAGGACATGCTCTGGAGAGAGGGACAGCAGAGCAAAGAAGGAGGTAGGCAAGGGAGGAGCAGATGCAGAGCTGAGCTTAGGCATGGCTGAAGAGACCAAACACTGAGGGGAAACACAGAGCAGTCTAAGGCTAATTTGACAGCTGTTCCTGTGGGTATCACAGGCAGATGATGTGGTCATGTTGTGGGGTCACTCCATTGCATCAAGTCTCTGTAAGCCCAGGCTCACAAGCCACCACACCGTTCTGGGTCTCCAGTTGCCTTCAGGCCCTGGGAGTACTTGCCTGGAGCTGTTTTTAAAAAAAACCTGTGCAGACACCCCTGAGAAAGAGGGTTCAGGAACCAACCCTCTGCTCACACTCCACAGACAGCACCCCCTCACTCCAATCCCTTTCCACCTAAATAGAAACAGCCTGCAGCACCTCGGACTGTGACTAATGGCTGAGGTGACACTCACTGAAAGGGAGGGATCATTTAACAGATTAGTCTGGGAAGCTCTGCAGGACACAGGCTCTATCTAGGATGGAAAAGTTTTGCAGCAAAGCTGTGCAAAGGCAGACTGAGTCAGAGCCCTTCTACAATAGCATGGTCATGCTACTGAGATCAAGCTCCCCGGGCATTGTTAGCAAAACCTGACCTTCTGTCCTGCTGTCATCTGAGGGCTGACAAGCTCTTCAGCCCGGCTGCAGGCAGGGAAATGGCAGAGGTGGAATTAATGGGAATCACCTCATTTGCCTCCCCGCCCACCCCAATGGCTGCAGCACCGCGGCAGGGACAGCACCGCCCGTGCTCTGCTTGAAGTAATTAGGGCAGATGCAGGTTGAATGCACCAAGCACAGGAGGGTGGGGG
The DNA here is from genome assembly GCA_013397775.1 of Eulacestoma nigropectus. Taxonomy (NCBI): domain Eukaryota; kingdom Metazoa; phylum Chordata; class Aves; order Passeriformes; genus Eulacestoma; species Eulacestoma nigropectus. The sequence goes on from VZTE01003567.1 coordinate 112,239, forward strand.
CAGCGAGGGAGGGATTGGGAGAACACCAGGTAATGCCAGGCCTCGGGCAGAGACGGATGGCTCAGAGATTCCCTGCGTCAGGCTTTTGGTCCCAGCAGGTTCAGGTACAGCCGCCCTGACAGATGCAACCATCCAGCTCGGAGGGATTCAAATTAAGGTCAAAAGGGATGAAGCAATGGTGAGGAAATGAATGCATTGTTCCTGGCTCACAGTCATGCCCAGATGCACGTTCTTCATCCTTTATGAGGATAATTAAAATGCATCATTTGTGTGTGTGTGCACATACGTGCAGGCACACACAGTTTATTTGCAGGACAGGAATACAACCATAGGAACTATTTCTTTTTTCACTGCCTCTGTGGCAACTATCTGGATTTTAAGCTTGGGAAGATGGCAAGGAAAATGGGAAGGGAAAGGGTACCCCTTTTCTCTGTTTAACCTCACCAGGAGAGGAGGGGAAAGCTGCTCACAGCTTTTCAGTCCTGAGCAGGGATTTGGTGGCACACCAACAGTTCACGCAACTTTCCTTTTGCACAGAGTAGGGCATGTAATGCCTGTGGTTGGAACTGGGCCCAGGAGGGACAGGTTTGCTCCCCCAGCTCTGTCACTCAGCAGATTAATCAGCCATTACTCTCAGCTCTACAACGTAATCACAGCCCAAATCTGCAGCAGCAAACTCTGAACCCATCCCAGAGCCCAGGGCCAGCTATGCCCAGCGCTTGTCCAACAACCATGAAGGTCCTACATGCCAGGACTTCCTTCCCTCCTCCAGCTAGACAACATGGCTTGAGGCTGTGACAGATCCTCTTTGCATCCTGCTGTGCTCTCCATCGTAGCTGGTCAAATGTCCACGTCTAAAATCGGAGTCTCAGGACACAACTCGTTCCAACACTGGTGCCCAGAAGCACAGCCCAGAGCTGGGAGGGAGATGTGCTTGGTGCTGTTTGAGGGAGAGGATGGAGCTGCCCACAGCTGACAGGACTGGTTTGGCTCTCTGAGGCCGCTGGGCACTAACAGGACCCTGTTTTTTAGTCTTGCAGCTGAGGCACACAGCCTGTTTGCCTCCCACAGCAGTTCCTTCTCCCAAGGTAGGCACACATTTTACCTGAGACCCTGAGAAGTGTCTGAGCACTGCTCTGTGCTTAAGCTTTGCAAAAGCTTTTTTTGCTGGCCTCTAATACCCCATTAGTGCCTGTCAGTGGAGACACAAGCGCACTGAGGAGAGGGCTGAACTCTTTTCACTCATTGTAAATTTGTGACACTTGGGAATTTGTTTATTCCTGGCTAGAAAATGCTAAACCCATCAGTTATGTCCTCACTATTCTCATCATGCCATCTTAATTTACACTGACCTTCCAGCCAGAGCACAGCCCTAAATTGTCACAAACAGTCAGCTCTCCATTACTCGGCTCAGTGGAGTGTGGGGGAGAGACATCTGTGTGCACGGGCTCAGAGCTGCCTGTGCTCAGCACAGGATCCCCAGGCGTAATTAGCCTGGACACTGCACTGAATCCTGGCTGACTCTCCTGCAGCCTCGGTCTCCAGCTCATAAACCTTTCCAGAGTGCCAAGTGCTGCCATTCCCTGCTCTCCTCTGGTATTACCTGCCCCTGCCTCCCCCCCAGTACTGCTCAAAGAGCTGCTGCCACTCCCAGCTCGGACACACCAGATCCTGTGGGTGCCCGCTGAGCTGGCAGTGACACTGGGGGTGCTGCAAAGCCCACACTCATTGCTTTGTCTGCACTAGAGCTGGTGCCATCCCTCAGCCTAACAGCCCCTCTGCACCATCTGCCTCTGCATCCTCTCCTCTGGGAGCTTGGGTGAGGGACAAGCAAAATTCACACAGTAATTCAGTGTCCCACCACTAAATGTCTGAATTATGGATTCTTCACCACAGACTTGGCCAAGATTGCCTGTGGGCTGAGAAACAGGCATCTTCTAAGGAGCTTGAGGACCATCACCACATTGGTCTTCTATGGGATTTGGTCATCAAGCAAAGTTGTCAGCAATTAGCACAGATGTATTTTAGGTTTGTTTATAAATGTCTTGCAGCTGCAGCGATCAGGAGCTGAGCACAAATAGCAAGTGAGAGAAGTCAGGGCTCTTTTCTGATGTAACTGGCTCTGGATATAGTCAGACTTGTTTTTCCTTCTTCCAAAGGCTGATGGTGTCTTCAAATCTGTGAAAGCTGGGATGTGGGTGGGAGAGGAAAAGGACCATCCTGATCTTAAAGTATCCAAATTGCTCAGAACCACTGAGCATCAAGACTAACACTGCCTGGGGTGGGATCAGCAGAAGCTGGCCAGAAGGTCTCTCTGAGTTCCAGTGCTCATTAATTCATCAGTATTCGCACAGGGTATTTCATCAGGACTAAGACTGTCATGGGTTAAGATTTTCTTCAGAGACCCTACAAAATAAAGACCATGGTGATGTTTGTCTTCTGTCTTTCTACTGGTGACCTCCTGCTAAATATCAGAACCAGAACTGCCTGCCAAGGCCTCGGATATTATCAATAAGCCTTGCTACCAAGACATATTTCTCTCCAGGGTAAAGCTTCTGATCAGCTGTACTGCCTCTGGTTCCCCAAGCTTGAACCCCTTCCCCAGACAAAATCTCATGCCTCAGGCGCTGCTGCCCAGGGTGTGCTCCCTCCTCTCCCATGTAATGGCACAGGAAAGGCTTTGGCACTGTCTTTGCAGAAGGACAGTAGCCCAAGATGCAAGTGTCGAAAGGAGAGGGTATAATTCAGGCTGCCACTACAGCACTAATAAGAATAAAGAGGAAAAGGACATATCTCTGCTGATGCTCTGCACAGCTTCAACTTCCTTGGCTGGTTTCACTCTCCTGCTCCAGCATCTCTGAGTATCTGGCAGCAGGACCTGATCCAGCAGCCCCCCAGCTCCTTCTGCCACCCCATGCACTGCTGATTCCACGGCCACAGCCGCGGCACCGAGCCGTGCACAGCCCCGTCAGCAGGTGGACACGCTGGCTTCAGCAATAAAGAGAGTTTGAAGCCATTAAAAAACAGCAAAATGACCCCTCCTGCGGAGCCACTGCCATCGGGAAAGCAACACCACCAGCAAACAAACAGAAAAAGGCACTGGAATTTTTGCCAAGGCGGCTGTAGTCGGGAAATGAGAGGCTTGGACAGTGCAGCAGGAGCGAGATGCAAAGTAATTCTGGCTGCGAGTCTACAGCGGCTCCTGAAGCGGTGCGGGATGCTCGATCCCACACTTGCATCAGGCGTGCATAACAAAAAGGGCCATTGTGGCAGAGGTGGAATCAGGACCGACTGTGGCAGGCAGCTCTGCTAAAGACGCGGTCAACTGCTGCACTGAAGTAATAATCCTGCGCTAAATCCAGAATTTAAACGCCTCAAGGGCTTAAGGGCTGTCAAGAGCTGCAATTCATTTCCAGGGGTTTTATTTAGTTGCAGCAGCAATTTTACCTGAGGGTGATAGTAAATTTGAGAATTACAGGGCTAATAATTTAACAGAATTCGCTGCGGTATTTTTTTAAAGAAACAACACATACACACACAAGGACTTGATGAAAGGAGTTCTGCACGTTACATGCTTGCAGGTTTCATTTGAATGAAAATGTTTAATGGGAACATAAAGATAAAACGCACCACAGCAATTAAACAAATCAGCTCTGCCTCCTAAAGGTGAGAGCAAACCTGACTCCTGGTTTGGAAATTATCTCCTAGGACAACATCAGGCATTTGCTTCTGCATCCCCCTCTTGCCTCCCCCAGCAGATAAGTGCTGCTTCTCGACATAACCAGCAAATGGATGGAGCAGAAACTAAACACATTCTTAGCCAGACACACAAGACATGGACAGAAACTGTGGTTCACACCACTGACTCTTTAATTTCAGAGAATAATTTTTTCCTGTCTGTATGTCGCTGTTATTTGCAATTAAAAAACTAGGAGTTCTTTTACTCAATACCTCAGTTCAGCTTGGAAGTTCATCTTCCCTCAGGAAGAGATGGAAACTCAGCATAGCATCAATGTGCAATTTCCAACACCAGGAAGGTAAAACAATATAATAATTCCTAGAGGGAGCTCTTTCCTTATTGCCTTGGCCCCAGGAACGAGCAGAGCAAACAGACCCCCCCCCATCCCCTTCCCAAATTGTATGAGGGGCAACACTGCAGTAGTTCCCACACAGCCAAACTGGTGTTTCAAGGAGGGAAATTAAAGTTCTGGGAGCCTGGCCCAAGAAAAAAACTGAACTTCCCAGCTGTGAGTCTGTCTTGCAGAAAAATTTTACATGATTTGAAACCACTGATATCTTTTCCCCCTCCCTGCCATTGTCATTGAGAAATATGTTCTTTTCTGCATCTCTAATTGGGATGGAACAGATGGCGAAGGCTTTGTTTAATGAAATATGTCCATTCAATTAACCCACGCCATCAGGGAGCCGGCAATGCAAAAGGAATCAGCATCCCACTGCCGTAAGGGGATCCTCCTGCCCAGACCTGCACACCTGAGCGAGGACCAGGATGCCACGAGCAGGGCTTGGAGACACAGGATGGACCTGCTGGACATGGCTCAGCTGCCATTCCTGCTTCCCAGGAGCCTCCTTTCTTTAATTTTTTCTTCTTGGGTTTTTTTTTCCCCTGGTTTCCAGTTTCAGAACTGCATCCAGAGATTTTGAACCCTATGCTCAAGCCTTGCCCTAACAACCTGTGAAAAAATCAATATCTGTTCTCCCTAGGAATTGCTTAGGGCTCCAGTTAGACAGGGAGCTGTACCAAAGGGAGCTGGGTCCCACTGCCAGCTCTGGCACCAAACTTTGGGGAGGAAAAACCCCTCAGTGCCTCAGTTTCCCCATTTGTGGTGATAGAATATCAATTAGCAATCTCTGAACAACCCAATATGTGGTTCACTGATGGTTTGAAAATCAACCAGCAACCAACAGAGCTTCCCAAAGCAAAACATGGTATTTTATTTCAGGTCTTGGTCTGAAACAAAGTTTGGCCCCTTGAAGGGAGGAGGATGACATTTTGAAGCACAAAAATTGAAACACACATTCATACTGTGAAAAAAAATCTTCTTTCTTTCCTGCCCAGTCCCACTAATAGCAGAATTACCAGCAGAAACAGAGCCAAAAGACACAAAGGCCTGGGATTAGACCAGGCTGCTCTGGAGTAAGTACGTTTATGCAGGTAAATAGCTTGTTTCTAACCTTGCTCCCAGCTCTCACTAGTGCAGGAGCAAGGGCTGTTCAGGGGCCTGACATGAATAGTTTCTGCTAAAGAAAACTCATTATGCCAACAGGACTGATTTTAGCACTTTAAAGCCAAGACATTTTGGAATTTCATTCCCAAATGGTGAATTGGTGCACTTACCAAAATAAATTTTTTGGGGGGTTTAGTTGGTTGGAGATTTTTTAAGTGAGGAAAGCACAAAAGCCCAGAACCTTTGGGAGTTTTCCTTTACCTTTCCCCTTCTCCTTCCTTTTCCCTTTCCCCTTTCCTTTCTTTTCTCTTCCTCTTCCTTTTCCCATTTCTTCCCTTCCCTTCAGGAAGAAGAGAGCACTCAGCTGCTTCCTGTGCTCAGACACAGGGAAGAAATCAAAATACTTCTATGGGAAATACCTCTTCTCTTCAACAATTGTTTTTTTCTTGTTTTATAGAAAATCCAAGGAGTTCATTGGTCCCTTTGGTTTTGGGGAAGCACCTTTGGATAGCGAATCATTCAGAAATAGGATTTACGCACCCAGAGGAGAAACACAACCCATGACACCTCCCAACAGGCCCTGAGAGCCCCGGCTGAAGTGTGACACACACAGTGACACAGAACACACCCCCCTGGGGTGCCAGTCAAACCCAGCGTGCCCTCTGACATCCCACAGCCCTGGAGAGCCCAGATCCCTCAGCGTGCCAGTCCTGGGCTTTAGCCCTCACCACCAGCCCTGCCATGGTGGGACAGCAGCTCCAGCAGGTCCCAACAGCACCTGACACCCTCAAGGGTCCCCAAAACACATTCTTCAAACATTCCCTATTCTCTTGTGTTATGACCAAGCTGGATGGTCGTCCTTCTCTTGTCACCCATTACAAGGGAGAGGGATGCCACTTTTGACTTCCTTTGAGCTGTTTATGGGCTTATCTGGCTCCCAGCTCTTATTACTACCCCTCAGATCTCTCTCCTCTCTCTGGTGGCATCACAGATATATTTCCTGGCATTTGTGACTGTTCCCACACTGTCTCAAGCTGAGCTAAACTGTTTCCAAGTGCAAAGCAGCATGACTGAAACCCCTGCTAGACTTTCATAATGAATATGAAGTTGCCAGACAGCAGAAATTCCTAACTTGACTTCATTCTCCAAATCCATTTATCAATGCTAATCAGCCAAGACCAGACAAGTCTTCCCATTTTGGGTAGAATTACCTTTTTTTCTAATGACAACAAAACAATTCTTGCAAAAATAACAGTATATCATCATGTGAAACTCTGTACTTCACTAATACAATATTTTAACTCATGACTCAGACAAGATATTGGCTGCAAAAATGACCCACTTGACTCATCTTTGTTAATGGCAGAAGTTTCAGAGATGTATCTGAGATCCTGCTGTGGAACAATAGGGCCTGGGAGCAGTCCCGGATCGGAACTCTCTTTGGGATTTGAAGACACTCTGATCTGGCTCCAAAGCTCCTGGTTTGGAGGATACAGCTTATTCTCTCAGATGTTTCAGCAGCCAAATCAAATCATTTGATGGTTTTGTAATGTGCTCAACTGGGATGTTACAGGTTGACTATGCTAACATAACTGCTGCAGCTGGCTGGCAATAGGACTTGAGATAAAATGATAATTTTGTAGCTCTGAAGTGAAAGTACACTACATAAATGCAATAAGAAATTGAAGCCTTCCCAAAGCACCAGATTTTACGATCAAAGCTCTGCATCCACTTGCCCATATCAAGTCACAAAGGCTGATGGGCAGGGAGAGGTGCTTTTTTGCCCAAGGTGCTGGTCTTGGCCAGAGCAAGTGAACTGCATTTTTGTCCCCTCCATAGCAGCTCCAAGAGGGGGTTTCTGACAGCCTGACCACCTCTCACTCTCACAAGTTGGCTGCCTTGTCATTGGCAGAGTCCTCAAGCAGATCCAGCTGCCCAGCAGAGCTGGCTCGTGCTTGGAAATGTGGCAGGCAGCCAGAGCAGCAGAGAGACCTGCTGGCTTTTCCCTACACAATCCCTTAACAAGGAATCCTGATGTTCCTGGGCACAGCTTTCTTTCCCTGGGTACCTCACACCTTTCAGCAGCCACTTGGATGTCTCCGAGACTCTCCTCAGCACAGAAACAAACAACCTTTTTTCTTTCTTTCTCTGTAGGGATGAGCATGTAAAAAAACCCCTTGTTAAACAGGAATTTCCTTGCACCAGAGAGGCAACTCCAGACCACTCTAACTAGGTGAATTTTTGCCCTTGCTATTTTAGCATCTGGCCCTACTGGGACTTGTGTTTTTGCTTAAGCCAGACACATGCACCAGCTTCCATGGGGAGTGAGCCTAGCTGAGGGTGCCTCTGCATTTGGCTGTCAGGGATGGACAGAAGGTAATATTCCTTTTTTTTTTTTCCTAGGCATTCTGTCTGCTTTGACACAGATGGTGAGTCCAGACCACCTTCAGATGGTACTTTCTGCCCCAATATATATCACTGCCCGTTTTCTTAATATGCCTGGGTTTTACCAAAGCTCTGTGTGTGACTGCACCCTAATCCCCTTGAGACACAACAAATGGATCAGCACAAGCAGTTTAACCCAGAGCTCTTTGCTAACCATCCTCACCTTGAGTGAGATGGGCAAGGGGCAAGCACAGTTCAGCACCATGAGCTGCTGAAGGTTTAACCAGCCATGGGACAGTGACCAGCTCAGCCAGATGAGAAAGATCCTGGCCTGTAGTCAGCAAAACCCCCACCACTCTCCCATTTCTGAGTTCTTGTCCAGGATAGAGTTCAGGAAAAAAACAAGGAGCAAAGACCAATAATTTCAGCATCAGAATGGTGCATTCAGCTTGCCACAGAAAGTCTGCAGTATGAAAACACAATTAAGTATTTGCACATCGATAGAGTCTCCTAATTGCTGCAAGGAGCAATTCAATTATGTTTTCAACACTGAAATGAGTCATTACCAGTCTATGGGGAAAAATTGTGTTTGTGGGGTCATGGTTTTTTATAGCACATGCTGTCTTCTTCCCCAAAGTTAGCTCTTTTACTGCTGACAATATTAATTTTGGATGGATTCTTCCCTTTAGGAACTAAATTGAGACAATTCTAGTTATGGGAACAATTGTCCACTGTAGATCAGAAAAGCCCAAAGCTGTAACATCCAGAGTTATGAAAACAGAAACTTAAAGTCCCTTCTGCTTTGCAAAATTCAACTGCTTCATAATCAAATCACAAATAATCACACTTCTACTCTGACTTCATTGTAATTCTAGTCAATACAGAACCCTAAACACTGTTGGGCTGGTACCCCAGTTCAGACCAGTGATAGCTGGTTTTCAGTAAAGGAAGAAATCATTCCTGCTATGAAAGCAGCTAGAATGAAAGGTGGCAAAGGTATTTTGAAGGTATTCTGAACTACAGGTGCTGGGAGATTTAAGATATACAGAGTATTCTGAGAATTGAAGCAACTTAGGGAATACTTATGAGAAAGTCAAGTCAGGTTAGATCTACTACTTGGGTGACTGAGGATGGTTAAGAGCCACACTTGAACCTTACTAAGAGAGATTTTGTTTTCTATTGTTCCTACAGCAATTTGAAAGTAGGATGATTGCAGAGCAGTGGGATTCAGCAGCACCGAGAAAGCCCTGTTTCGAGAGCTCTGGGTTAAACAGCACTGATTTAGATGTTCATCCCTGCACAGTAGTTCAGCAAAGATAACAGGTTGCAGTAGCCACTTGGTAATTGACCTCTGGTGATTTAAAACCTTAATTTGCTTTCATGCCTTCTGATTTAAAGTAGCGTGTGCACTTGGGCATAACTGCCTTAAGAGATCTAAGCAATATTTTAGCCTGGATTCCTCAGGAAACAAGGCTTAACAGAGCATATAGACTATCCTTCCTAATAACTCCTAAAAGCATTGGCCATTTTCAGCCAAATTTGTTGCAGTGTTCAGAGTTGTGATGCTTACAACATTCTCACAGGTTTTGTGAAGAGCCAGAGCCAAACTAAGCTCTTGCTTATTCTGAGTGCCAGCTCTTGGCTGAACAAGTTCTGTCCCTTCTGTGGTGGGCACATCCCACGGGAGATGAGGCCAGAAGAGGATGGTGGGGCTGGGTCCTATGTGCAAAAAGGAAGCCATAGAAGTCCTGGCTATATTGGACTGCTGCTTGTTGAATGTGCTGTTCATAAATAACTCTGTTACAGCCATGGCTCCGTGACGCTCCCTTTACACAATGAAATGCCATTCTCTGCCAGGGACAAGCAACAGGTGAAGCAGATCTTCCTCGTGCCCACAGGTAGTGCAAGAAGCACCACACGGTGCAGAGCCCTGAGAGGCACCTTCAGGCAGGAAACAAAGCTCCCTGGGTGATTTGTAGGGTCTGAACAGAAAAGCTGTCACTGAGCCACAGTGAACCTTTCTCCATCTGCACCCTTGCTGACCTGATTTATTGAAGGTGTCAATAACAAAAGTGGGCTGGGGACAGGCTGTAAAGCTCAAAACCTGAATTTCCTGCGGTTTTGCACTCCCCTCTGCCTTCAGCACTTTGTTTTATCTTCAGGTGAGCTGAGGTTTTGGCTGGCTGTCAGAGGCAAAGGGCTGCTGGAAGGGAGCCCCACTGCTTCAACTGCACGGGGTAAATCAGAGGATGCTCATTTTCACCCACTGCACAGCTAATGGTTGGGTTAAGTTAGCAGGAGTTAAAAGGCAGCTTGGTCAAGCAGGCAGGGAAGAGCTGGAGTCAGAGCACCCAGCTTCCTTCTTCCCATTAAATAATTGTATGCCACTTTGGGCCACAGCTTCCTCACTTTGGAATAAGGGTCAATCCCAGTGTACTCTGGTCATAGGACAGTAGGCATTTCAGGAAATGGCATTGCCATTTAGTTCTATTCCTAAAATAGAATCCAAGTGCTGACCAAAAGCTCATTAAATTATAAAAGAAAATTCTATGGACTTCTGCAAAATATAATGCACCCCTCCTTACTCTGGCTGCAAGATTCCTGTCACAGCAACATGGAGAGGGATTACAAGAAACACCAAGAACACTGCAGCTAAATTTTCAAAGCCAGGCTGTGTTATCTGCAGCCATGAGAGGCTACAGAGCCTGTGCCTGTCCCACCAGGGCTGCAGTGCACGGTGACACGATCCCACCAAGACCTGCCGGACTCATCTTCTGGGCAGGGAGCCCAGGGCCACAAAGAGAAGTGCTAATAGTTAAAAAGATGTCTGGAGCTTGCAGAAATAGATATTTTCCCAGGAATAAAACATGACTTGGAATAAATGTTTTATTCCACTGCACATAATGAATGGCAGTGAATGTGATTAGGGGACCTGTCAAGAGAGGGGAGCATGGACAAAGTACATGCACTGCAGACAGTATTAAAAATGTTGTTTAACTGAAACACAGGGAATTGAGATCACTGATAATTTTAATCTCCTTTCCTCTGGGTTTTTTTTTTTTCCTTTTTATGATCGCTTTCCTATGTGGCTGAAAATACAGGGCCATCAAAATGTTTATTAGAAACTCTTGCAGGAACCAATCCATATGCAATTGCACAGAAGGTAAAGAGGCATTCACTGCTCAGCATTTCCAGCAGATTTAGCATCAAGCTCAGCTTGCAGCCAGGCAAACAACACTATCTGCTTCCAGAAAAAGTAGTGGAAAAGAGTCACCAGGAAATAAATAAAGGACGGTGCTCTAACCCAACAGCTGCTTGAACCACTTTGATCTGTGACAACACCACTTTGCAGAGGAGCTTTTCATCAGTCTTCGTGTATGGCTTAATAGAGGCTGTCAGGAATATGGAAAACTGTCACTCTTGTGTGGCTCAGAGCAGCTCTCACCCCTACCCTCACCAGACATCACCGAGCACAGCTTGTACCAGCATGGGGGGATGAGGACAGCCTCTGCTACAGCAGCTCCTTTCTGGCTGCTACAGACATTTTTAAGAGAAGATTTGCTCCAGCTTTTATTAATTGCTTTCACAGGCAGAGAGTATCCTTGTTGGGAGATCAGTTTGCTCCTCCAGGAGGATCACGTTCCCCTTGGCCAGCTAAATCTTCCCTCTACAAGGCCTAAAGAGTCCAATGTGAGAAATGTCATGTGTGGTTTCACCATGGGTTATTAAACCTACGAAGAGGCTTATCCTGGCAAAGGAGCATCGTGGTGCTATTAAAAGAGCAGAATGGCACCAGGGCATAATCTCCAGCTAATTGTTTCATCAACTTGGAGAGCAACAACCGCTTGCTAAATAAGGCTCTTCTTTTCTGCCTTGCAATTGTGCTCTTCTGGCTGCCAAGAAAAGCTCCGACATTAAAGGTTTCTCAGGGCCTCTACAGGTGTTGCCTTTGGTTTTAGTCCAGAAAGGCAAAAAGCAAAACCAAGGGCTGCAAATCAGAGGAAGAGGTGAAAGCTCAAAGGAGATTTGCCTTCCTCCCACCCACCCAACCAGTAAGAATTGGGTACAAGAAAAAGAATTAATGAAACTTGTTTGGTCCATTTGCCTCAGAAAATGTTAATGCTCAGCTAAAGAAAAGACACTTGAGAGTTTCCTCAAATAAGTCTATGTTTTCAGTTGCTTTTGGAAAAACAATCAAGTTTGCATATTTTTACCAAAATATTGAGAGTGCTTGAATCTTTCCTATTACAAACCAGGAAACTGAAGCTATTAATCCAGTCCTATAATAAGATTGGGGAAGAAATAAAGGGCTATTTAGAACTAGTTATTGCTCTTCATAATGAACTGAACTGGCAAAGATTCTTCTATTTTTTCCCGTTCCTGAGTTATCCAGGAATCAAACATGGTGCAAGCAACTATTAGTTAAAGTACGAGCTCATGCATGTTGATTTCCCTTGTCTCAGGCTCAGCTCATTTGCAATTTAAAGCATCAACAGTAAAATATTTCTGCACTTTGAGCTTTATCTTTTCACCAGTAAAGCTCCTTCCTGAACACATCTGCCTTCTGTTCTGGCATGACCATTTGTGGGCTGTCTTTAAACTTTGTGTCTTTATTTCTCCTTCCTTCTTCCCAAGCAGGTGACCAGAGAGTGAGCCAGGCCAAATGTCGCTGGGTGCCAAACTTGGCGTCAGCATTATTGGTCTGTTATCAACAGCAGAGGTTCACTGGGTTATGCAGATGCCTCCAAATCTGTGATTTTAAGTTTCTGGAGCAGGTCAGTCAATAAAGTTCACTTGAGGATCAAGGTCTCCTTGCAGAAACAAGAGGGAATGATTTTGCCAAAAAGGTGGTGGGGAGAGGGGCCAGGGCTACCTCTGAACTGACCACTCTGCTTTAGCAGAAACCCAGGGGACACTGGTAAGAACAGGTGTCCCCAGGTGGTAATCACACCCTGCAGAGGGTGATCAGTGCCTGCATGCCAAGCCAGCCTACCTGCCAGGTCAGCCGAGGGCGTGGGACGAGCCAGTCATGATAGGGAATTCCTCTGCTTCCTCTAGTGATTGACAAGAAAAGCAATAAGAAGATAGGAGCTGAAGAGTTGTGTGCAGTAACCTTTCCCTTTGTCAGAAATGTCAAAGCAATTCCTAACAGCTCACTTTAAAATGCATTTTCCATCCTCTTTTTGACATCTTTCAGACCTCCCCAACATTGCCAGAAGATACAAATTCACCCTGACAGTCAGGAGAGGAAGGGAAAACAAGAAAGAAAAGAAAATAAAAACCAATATCTGAACTCTTTCTAACCATCAAAGAGGACAAGAGTTTGTATAATGCACTTTCTAACAAAATCAAACTTGAACCACCTTCTCCTCACAAAGAAACCAGCACTAATAAGGCAGGAATGAGGTTACTTATCCGATCAGGCCCAATGATTATTGTCTTATTTCCCTGACAAACACTGATAGCATTTGTAATACAGCTATAACAAGTTCTCTTTTTCTGAGTTTCTTTTCTCCTCTCACAAGCATTCTCCATTCCTTTTCTGTGTCATTTTGACTTACAGAACCTGATATCTTTGCACCAGGAAAGGTTATTAATTGCTGCTGAATGAAGGTGCATATCAGAAACACAAACAAACAAACAAACAAACAAAACCAAACAAACAAACAAAAAAAATCAAACCAAAACCAAAAAATAAAAATCCACAAAAAAGAGGAAAATCAGAGGTTTTCGTAACAAAACTCTCACATTTGCATTTTGTGACTTTGTGGTAGATTCTCTCTTACTAAATTTACATCTCCAAATAATTAGGTATCTTGTTTCATTAGACATCCAGGCTTCTACTATCCTCAGTGAGCAGAGAAAGGGGAAGTGAGAATGATTCACCACACCTTCTTTAGAAAGCTATTTTGGGATTGACTAAATCATTCTTTGGAGATCGTACAGTTAGTACAGACTGGATGTCCAACTTCTGCACAGCTCCAGGGTAAGATGTGCGACTATCAGGACACAAGGAAGGATGGGTGCAAAGACTAAAAGCTGGTAATAGACATCAGTGACAATTAGTTTGTTTTAAAACCCTTGCGAAGGACCAGACCCAGGGAGAGAAAACATTTGTTCAAGGTCACGGAGAAGGTCACTAGAGTCACTCGAGTCTCCTGAGTGTATTTCAGTGTCCTGAATAAAAGATTAATTTATCATGGCAAGGAATGAGGCTGAGGAAATGAAAGTTCAAATGCCACATGTAAAAAAAAAAAGAAAAAAAAATCAGAAGCAAAATCATGGCCTTCCATTGCATATGTTCAACTAGAGTTTCATTTACATGAGCAGAAGCACATCAGTTCCCTCAAGCTTCTGAGGAAATTAGTAGCAGGAAAACACAATTCTGTGCTTTTTCAGGAACTGCTTTCATTAACAAAAATCTGCAAACACTGCATCACCTCACCAAACTGAACCAAAAGGGAATACACTGGCAGTCTAACTAGAACTGGGGCAAAAGCTGCAGGCAACAGAAGGACTTTGCACTGCATGAAATTAATGCTGGCTCTGCACTAAATGATGGGAAATACCATCAAAAAGTACTGCAGACAGCAGCCAGACACCCATCTGGGGGTGTCCAGTGATGTGAGACTTCCATAGGCGGAGCCAGTAGTGACCAGAGGGTGGGAAAGAATCTTCATCTCTCCCATGTTCAACCCTGCCACAGCCAATAGGAGACCACAGGAACCTAAGAGACCTTCTAAGGATCTCTGGGTAAAAGAAAGCCATAAAATACTTGGAGTGACTACAGTATGAAAAACAAATAGCTTTGACCATGGACTTGCACATAAAATGCCCACAGCAGCGTGCTCAAGACAGCAGTCAATGTTAAAAAAATGCCTCTTGTAATATCGGAGTAGAAAAGCCCGCACAGGACTGAAGGATGATTTTTATCCTGAAACCACCATACCCCTCTGGACCGTTCTTTCAGCATTAGCCACTTTCTTAGAACAAGAACTGCCTGCTGAACCAGTGCTTCCCCTTCTCCTCCTCCTCCTCCAAACACTTCATAACCGCAAACCTCAGCTGCTCTTACTTGTTGCCTGTGTTTACCCAACAGATCACGGCAAAAAGGGAGAAGAGGAAGGAGTTTATAATAGGAAAATAATCAATAGTGACATGCCATCGCTGTCTGCAAGGCAGTCATTAGCGGCTCGGAGACACCTCAGTGGCTTCTGTGTGCTCGGCGTGTGATTGCCTCCTGTGGAGAGCTAAGCTGCTGTGAAAGACTTCAGCAGGTGCCTTTTCCTCCTCCAGCACAGGGAATTCAGTCTAAGTCAGGCAGCTAAATTACACCTCTGGGTTATTATCAGCAGTATTAATTACTGTGTTCTCCCTAATTATCCTCTCTTAACACACTCAGTTGGTTTGCGGGAACAATGCAAGGTTGGCAAACAGTGGCATTTAAAATTGATTGGGCCAGAGGCTCAACTGATGTAACACAGCACAGCAGGTTTATAGAAAGGTCAGATTAGTAGTGGGGTTTATCCACTGCTTCATGAGGGTGTGAGCTGCGTTGCAGCAGCCTGACATGCCCTGGCCAGCTGGCACGAAAGGAGACACATGGCTTGGGGTCAGTTGTTCCCTGGTTTTACATCATGACCCCACGCAAAGCACTATTCCCTACCACAGTTCCAGCGCGACTTTCTGACCTACATTAAAATAAACAACACAACATCATCACCCAGAGTCAGGACATTCTTTTTGTCCCCTGTTTCACCTTGCATGAACTGCAGGTAGGCTTGGGAAACCCAGGAAGAGTCTGCTGTGTTCTGGCTGTTCATCCTGTTCTTCAAATAACCAGACCTGAGTGACTTGGACTCTGATCACTGATGTGGAAAGTCGCATCTGCAGCATAAGACAGCTCAGTTTTGCACTTCCCTACCTTTATTTTTCAAACGCCTGTTTTTCCCCAGGCTGCCTCCCTGGTTCTTGGATGAGGATTTGTGTCTTGGGTACACAACTCGCCTCATCAGATTCAACCCCTCTCAAAACTGGTTGAAAAGAAGACGGCTCAGTGGCCTGACAGGCTGACATGGGAGCCTTGACAGACTTGCTGCCTTGGGGGATGACAAACCTGCCCCCTCAAAATGTAGACATGCCCCCATCAAATAGATCTGTTCCTGGAAGAGCACTAATATCCAGAGAAAATGTAGGAAAAAGAAAATCCTATGATCTAAAACTCATCTTCTTGGACTGTGATCTTTCAGCATGATCCTTTAATGCACACCTGCCCATAAATTCAAACCAGCACCTCTAGCTAGGGATCATTTTCCTCTATGTCCCTCAAAATATGTTTTTGTTTTGTTCTCACTTCATACCTAAGAAAATCACATCTAACTGGTCTTCTGTCCTGCAGAAGATGACATAAAATACGACAGTATTTGCAGAGATGGACTGTGAAAATATCAGCCCACT
Source organism: Eulacestoma nigropectus (assembly GCA_013397775.1). Classification (NCBI taxonomy): domain Eukaryota; kingdom Metazoa; phylum Chordata; class Aves; order Passeriformes; genus Eulacestoma; species Eulacestoma nigropectus. The sequence continues at coordinate 128,267 of VZTE01003567.1, forward strand.
TTCTACCGAGAGCCAATCAAAGTTCTGTTATTCTCATCTTGCCAGTTACAGGGTCTGAAACACTTTCTGCAACTATCACCACACTCCTGGGCTCATCTGCCTCCAGAGTTCAGAGTTTAAATGAAGCACTCAGAAAATATAGATCCAAACACACAAGACATATTTGCCAGTGTATAGAGAAGCAATAGAAATCCCATTCTAACAAACCGTTCTCTAGCTCAGAGAGTGAAATCCAGTGTGGTGAAGGTCAATTCTAACCCTGTGTGTATCGCTTAAATCCTTCTTTGGCCTGTAGCTGTCACAGAGGCCACGCACTTTTGGAAATGTTTATCCTGATAGAAGGTCCTGTGTTTTTCAAGAACAAATAGCAGCTGCTGCATTTTTAACACATTCCCTACAACACGACCATAACCAGGGCAAGACAAGCGACACCTTGCTCTAGGCACTCACTGAGTGGGCACCAAATAAGAAAAATCTGCCCATTTCTTGGCTAATTCCTGCTCCTGCAGGAATCCAGGGATATCTGCAGATCCACAGCAGTGGAGGAGAAGGAGCAGAGATGTGTAGGTTCAGAGACAACCCCACAGAAGGATGAGACAGTGCCTCAATTCAAACATCAAACTCCCTCAGCAAATCTGACCCTTTACTTTTGTTACCGTCTTCAGCATGAGCTGGTGATACCAGAGAGAGAACTGTGCTCCTTTCTGCAGGATATCAAGGACTTTTCCTTCACTCTGATTACAAGAATGTAGCTCCAACCATGCCGCATCTGGAGGTTCCCAGGGGAAAACAGAGCAGCCACATCCATAAGAAGGAGTCAAGGTGCAATCAGGGGAGGTGCATTACAATAGCAAAGCAGCCATCTCAACATGAATTCATTAATGCCAAAAAGAAATCTGCCCGACAATGTGTCCAAAAAGAAACTGGGACGTGTATAAACCCCTTCTCTCTTAGCCAGCAAACCTCCATCCCTGTAAACCCCTGCCATGGCTGTGAGCTCTCTCTCAGAAAGCAGCACTGTCTTGTTCCACCAACACTTTTGCATCCCAAAGGTGACTTTTTCCACGATACTGCGAAGTGTTCAGGGTGTAAAATGGGATACACAGATTGGGGACTGATTGCCACCTGCACTGGGCCATTTTAGGTAGTCCCACAGCTCTTTTCAGTCAAAGACAATCTTTCCAGCAAGTTTTGGACCAAGCCTGGCATAAATTAGAGCTCCCAGGGCCTCCTTAGTTTGGCTTTTTTTCTGGAGGAGAGAGTGCAGGACAGTGTTTGTGCTGATGAATAGCTTGGCATTGTGGCAGCAAGGTGCGGGAGATCCAAAACCCTGCTGCTGTTAATATATGTGAGTCACCACTGCTGCCCGTGCCAAACATGCTTCCAAATGGAGCTGCAGTTTGCCCTTGGTTGTTTCACTGGGCAAAGGCAAGACTGAAAAACTTTTTTTTTTTTTTTTCAATCTTTCAGGTTATCAACATAGCAGAGATCTCTGTCTCGGTCTGCTTACTGGCAAACATCAAACAAAGAAGACTGTTGTAAGTTTGCATTTTATTAATGGTTTACTACTTGAATTTTTCTTATCTTTTGCTCCTGCTGATCTCACAGAAAGCTATAAAAATATATAGAGATGTCTGCCAGATAGATTTCTTGGAGGAAAACAGGAAAGTGTGAATAATGGATATGGATAATTAGCAGATCAAATAACCCCAAGGATTGGGGAATTATTTCATTCTCTGCAGATATCCACCATTCTTATATTTCTAAATAAATTACACTTACTCTCCAGGTGCACTTTTTTTTCTGGCTTGTACAAAAAAACCCAAAGATGTCTACTGTGAGGTTATTTATTTATTTATTTAAATGCTCCTGACAGTGAGGAAGTGACAGCTCTGGCTGCATTTAGGAGTCATATGGGCTGTTGTATTTCCTGACTGTAGCACCTCTATCCTGATCTTTCCACTCCTACAAAAGGCTGTTCTTTGATTTAGTTCAGCAATGCCAAGCTACAGAAGTTTGCCAATGTCAGCAGGGTGGGCAGTGGGCAGCAGATACACAGCAAAAATTGTGGATCCGTTTGTCTCTGCCTGCAACTCTCCTTTAGGTTTCCCAGTCATATTCTAGTGTCTTTTTCCTAAATACTGTCTTATTTTTCATCTACTTGCTCCACTTCTTATTATATCCCTAAATAAGGAACATATAAATCCCCAGACTCACAAAATCAAAGCAACTCACTTCTCATATGAAGCAAGGAAAGGCCAGAACACAGGGAAGGGTCACCAGCTGACGTGTGCAGCTTTGCCCATACATTTTTGGAAATAAATTGATAGATAAAAGAATGGCTGCCCAACTGAGGTGTTCAGCTGCTGATTTGTGTAGAACGTCAGGGACTGATCTTTAAAAAGTGGGTAGGACTCTGTTGCAACTTAGGAGTTCACAGGAACAGGTTTTTCTCAGCAATTCCCTACTCAAAAAATAGAGGGCTAGACTCTGTATTCTCCTAAAGACACAAGAAAAATGGTGCAACTCTTACTTATAAATAAACCTGATAAAGTGTTTCAAAGCTTGAGCTCTCAAACCTCATGTTTTCTTCCCTAATGAAACACTGTCATCTGAGAGGCAAAATAAAAGTCTTCCCTTAGAGATAGTAATTTAATAGCAGGGACATTAATTAATTTCATCTCCACATCAATGCTCTGTTTTATTTCAACTCCCATCCTGGAGCCACTGGGGTGCTGGAGCATCTGCAAAGCCTGCAAGAGCCCTGGACTGGGGCCAAGGGGAGGTTTGGTGTAGGTGGCAGATGGCAGACTAATGGAGACATGACAGAATCAGCTCTAAGGCAGTCTGCCCGAGTGGCAGGAGTGGTTTACCGAGAGTAGGGTGGTGCTTGGCCCAAGAAAAGCAGAATGAGCTACAACTGCTCACACTTAGCCCAGGCAATAGGGTGACCACGGGCCTTTGGTAGCAATAATGAGATGATGCCCATTAAATAGACTGGAGGTATTCAGATGCCCTAAACTCATCTGTTGTTCATCTTTGTCACAGTTTGCCACAGTCACTCACTGTGGACCCAGAATAGTGCTCAGGAACTGGCACAGGTTGCCCAGAGAAGCTGTGGCTGCCCTGTCCCTGGAGGTGTTCTAGGCCAGGCTGGATGGGGCTTGGAGCAATTTGGGAGAGTGGACGGTGTCCCTTCCATGGGCAGGGGGGTTAGAACACGATGAGCTTTAAAGTCCATTCAAACCCAAGCATTCTATGATTCTAAAGTTCATTATATGTGTGAATGGTTGCAGTTTCCCTCCTTAGAAATTTCCTCACTGGACTGCCAGGGTAAATTCAATAAATGCACCCAGCAGATATGGCAGACATCAAAACCAAATACCCAGAACTACAAAAGCAAGGTTTGACATGACCTAGAAGCTTGTTAAATCCTTAGCTACAGCCTGATGAGACCTGAAAAATATAATTCAATGCCAAGGAAAGGGGTCATGAAGCACTGTCAGGAAGATGTCTCCATCAGTAGCCCCATTGAAAATCAAATTGATCTTTCCTAACCCCATGCAATTAACCTATGTAAATACGTGCTAAATACCACTTCACTCGTAATTCCTTTCATTCACTCATCAAGCCACATGAAGACACAAGCAAGCGTTGTTGATGGCAAAGCCTATATCTCATCTGAACTTCATAAGCAGGGAGATCTGCCCAAGTTTCTGATTCTTGGACTTGTATTTCTTCTAGGACACATAAATGGTAAAGAAACAAGAATAAAGTTAAGCTTTGCATTTTTTTCTGCAGAAGAGGGATGCTACTCAATTCAGCAGAGCCCCATTGAAGCTTAGTTTTCTAAAGAAATAGGATTTATGTTGCCTGTTGTCTTCAAGATCTCAAAACCCTCTTGAACTCAGGTGTCAGATGTGGAGCAGTCCCCTGCCTCTGCCTGTTACTAATCTGTAAAACAGCAACAGTAGCAGCTTCATAACTATAATTACAACTATTGTGGTAGATGCTCACTCTCCTGATAACGGCTGGGTGCAGACTCAGCAACACAAACCCCAGTCTCAGCGTCGTTTTCCATTAGAATGCAAACTTCACTACTTCACTGCATAGATGCAGATGGAAAACAATTTCTGGAGGATGGAAACACCCACAGGATCTCTGCAGAACCCTGCAGAATCTCTGCTGCCCTCCGTCCCTACAAACACCTCACAGCACAGCCCTGTGCCCCAGCATCACGCGCTGTAGCAGGTTTATGTTCTGTCAATAATTCTCTCCAGCAGCTCAGCAAGTCTGGCAAAGCCCAAGGCTACAGCCACCAGTTTTATGAGAGTAATAAGCCGAGTTTATTTCCACACCACAGCCATAAACATTTCCAGGATCCCAGCCACGTACGCAGGGCACCTGAGACACCAGCAGCTGTCTCTGGCTTCACTTGACCCCCTGAAAAAGGAGGCATGGAAAATGCTATCCCAGCAGGCATTAATGCAGGTTAATTAAACCTAAACTGCTCAGCAGGGGCACAGCGAATTGAGAAGCGGTGCTTCTGCAGGCTGCCCAGTGCACCAGTCCCACCGTGGCATCATCATTAATGGTTTTCACACAAGCCTCAGGGCTCATTTGCTTGACAAGAGCAAAGCAGTAATTTTACTGTTGAACACTTGCAAAAATGATGCCCTGACTGTTATCAAAAGTGACAGGCAAGTTATGTGAGCAGTTAAGTGAAGGTTACTTTTTAGGGCCAAACCTCTGAATAGATCAGACGTCAATTATTTCATGCATGGAAGGAGAAGGGGAAAGAAAACAAAGAGAAAAAGGAGGAAGGGAGAATACGGAAGAAGGGACTAGAAATAGCAGGAAATAGATGGATTTAATTTATTTCCCTGTGTCAGTGCTCTGAGGGATAGGAGGGGGAGAGCTTTCAGCATGGCAGCTGCCTGCAGCCCCCAGGGAGCTGTGACCGTGCCAGTCCCTGGAAGCTGCTGCAGTTCGGACACTGCAGCTGGACGGAGGGAGGGGCTGAGCTCTCAACACACCCAGGAGATGCAGCCTTCAACCAGCACCTCCCACGAGATTTGGGGGCTTTGGCTTTCCTCGACATTCCTCAAGCGAAAACCTCACAAGAAAACTTTCAAGGTCCAACAATTTGCTTCTTTTATGCTGTGGACACTTGAAGAGGAACAAAATCATCCACAGAGTGTAGGTACCTGGGCACCATTCCAGTTCCATATTTTTAGAAAAAAACACGAGCCCTTGACACTCAAGAGATTGCTTAAAGAAAAACTTTCAGTTTTGACAAGGTTTCCCTAATGAAAAGAAATAATTAGTGAAGTTATATGTCCCATTTGATTGGCTGTAAATAAGAAAAGGTTTTCACCTTAAAATGACTTTTCCTATTTAAAATGTTAGTTGTACTAGCCTACAAAAGTGAAAGCTGAAAAAAAAAACTGAGTAAAAAGCTGCAATCAAAATGAAGCCCTTGTTTAAAAATAATTCTGTTTTTATTTGCTTATACTCAAAACCAATCTGAAACACAAAAAAGTGGGTGGAGTCACTCCCTCACGTCCTATCCATCCTGCTTCACCTGATGGCAAACGTGAGGAAAAGGAAGAATAGGGAACTCACAAACTGCAAGCTGACTCATGAGCAAGGGCTTGGAGGAGCCCCCTGGCTCAGAGACAGTCACGTCCCATCACCTGCAGGGTGAGGAACAGAGAGGTCTTGTCCCTGCCCTGGTGTGTGACATGTAAGGGTTTAGCTGCTAATAAGTGTTACTGCTCCAGCTGTTTGCTGGGGAGACTTGCTCTGTTGGGTTTCTTTAAGATGGTGCAGCAAAAGCCTTCTGGATGCACAAGGTTCTCTGAATTTTGTGGAGACTGAGATTGATGGGCAGGAGGGTGAAGAATAGGATTCCGTAGGATTCAGACCTGCAAGAATTGAGCCTGTAGACAACAGTTTGAATCCAAAGGTAGAACCAGAAGTTCTCTTGCAGTTAATGGTTTTAGAACCCAATAGTTTGGGTTACGGCTTTCGAAACACTTTCTTTTGTGATTAAGAATAGGAGAAAGAAGAACAGACTGTCCAGTCCCCTGCCTCCCTCCTAGAGGAGCTGCCAGCTGTGCAGGACATTTGGTCTCAGCTGAGCTTACTCAGGTGGGGTGACAGCTGGCAGGGCCACCCAGGGCCACCAACACCAAGCCCCAGGTCCTGCAGCCCCATGCCAGGCACAGCCCTGAGCCACGTCCCACCAGGCTGCGTGGTCTGGGAGGCACTGACACAGCTCACTGGAAGAGAGATTAAAGCACACCATTATTTATTCCAGGTAAGTTCAATTCTGGATATGTCAACCTTCACAGGGCAATAAATACTTCTAGGGCTGGACTTAGGCTGGGTGAATTTCTTGGGCTTGGGGTGGAAATATTGCAAACGGGAGCTTATTTGTCTGAATTTCCACTCTCCCCATCCCTCCTCTTGACACCACCTCCCACCTTTCTGATCTTTATCTCCCAAAGACAGGTCAGGGTTTTGCCCACTGGTTTGCACCTGGAGCACTGGCTTAGTTGGTATAAGCAGACTTGATGCAGACGAGGAATAAACCCTACAGAGAGTGCCTGTTGGTTTTCTGATCACATCCTGGGCTGGCTGTCAGGCTCCAAAGGCAACAGGATTTATTGCACTGAAACGCAGCAGCAGCAGCCGCCCGTGAGGAGCCTACCGAGCTTCATGCACAGGAATAAAAATTTCAGGGCCGCTTGGAGATATGAAATATTTCTTAATTACTTTCTGTTCCAGCACAGCTTGAGGATTTTGCTGCTGCTGCTTGTTGTTCTCAGAGCTTGTTTGGTAGTTTTGCCCTTTTGGTTTTTTTCTTTTTTTCTTTTTTTTAAGTGTAACTGGTAGGAAAGCAATATTAATGCCTGCATCTATGCTGCATTTCATAAAGGACTACCCAGGGCTTTGCTTGGGGACTGGCTGCTCATGGTGGAGGCTGGCACAGAGAGGGTGCCAGCTTCTCTCAGCATGGCATCATTTAACCCATGCTGAAATACACTAAAATCTCCTCCCCCGAGACATTTCTCCATAATGGCTTTGCAGAGAGGTGCACCATTGTAATGCTTAAAAGAAGCCTGGACAGGATCTTTCACTGCTTCCTCTCCAGCCCTGCCAGATCATGTGCTGCCCTAATGCCCCTGCTGCTCAGTGAGATTTGTCCCTTGGACTGTGATTCCTAAGGCACAATTTTCCTAATCACCCTTGAAACAAGCCTTGCTTGGCTCCTGTTCTTCCTGCCGAATGTCTGCCCCTCAAACAAACGTGATGCTTTTCGCTGCCAAGGCCAACACCTGAGACACAAAAGGTTTGACAGGTGCTAAATTAAATTTGTTCCCGAGCTGTTGCTCGCTGGGTCCTGGGAGAGAAAAGGGGGAAGTCCCCAGGGGAAATGAGAAAGCTGGAAGATTGAAGCCTGTTCCTCCTTCCATTCCCACATCCTCAGACTTTGGTTAAAAACATGAAGCCCTTGCAGCCAGGCTTGTGACAGCACAAGGAAACTTCCAGGGCAGAGGGAGCTGCACCCTGGTCACAGCTCTCCTCTCTCAAAAACACTGTGGAAAGCTCATCTTTTGCACCGACCACCAGTCAGTAAATACCCCGCAGCTGAACTGCCCAGGGGAATGGATGATTCTGTTTTAGGGGTTTTGGGTAGAGGGGTGCAGATACCAAGGCTGTAATATTGGCTTGGAGCTTCCCCTGCATCCCCAGAGGCCAAGGCAAGGAGAAACTACAGCATTACGCTCCTATCTCCAGTTCAACCCCTCCCAGAAATTCTCCAGGCTGATTCTGGGTTGTGCCTTACACCAGGCAAGTGCAAGACCCAGAAACAGAGCTAAAAGACTCCAAATCCCCTCATTCCATGCAGGTGAAGAATAAAACGAGAATGACTCTTCATCACATCTACACATCCTTTTTCCTTCTACTTTACACGTAAACTGAGAACAAGGCAGCTTTAGCAGTTCAAAAGTCTTCCCCCTCCCACTCCCATACCACTGTGAGCGCATCAGTTTTCAACCAGATGGTGTTGGTTCTGCATCACTATAAAAGATAGGACTCTGGACATGACCTTAGAGCACTCAGCCTCCAAACTGGAGAAGTGGCACAAACAGGACTTGCTTCTCTGTTACCAGATTTGCTCAGACCTTTGTTCCTAAAAATGGCACTTTTCTCCCAGCATAGCAGGTTGGGGAGGACAGCAGGGGCAGCAGCTGGGCAGAAAAGAGAATGACAGTTTTGCCAGGACAGCCCAATGACCATGGCAGGACATGTTTTTTAATCTTTTCTAGGTTAAACACAGGCAGTTGTGTCTTGTTATATTACATTATATAACATGATTTGCTGATATAGTTTGATAGGTTGTATCCAAGAACGTCATGACTCATGTAGGAAATTGGAAGCCTCCTTGTCTCCAGAATAGTGTTTCCAGAAGCTAGAGTGAATCAAATTGATTGTATTTATTTGGTTGTTTTTGCTGTTTAGTAAATAACTATTGAGTTAGTTATTTTTAAAGTCTGCAAGGAAAATCTCCACAGATTTGAGAGGGGGAGGGAAGCTAAAGGCTTGGTTGCAACAGATTCTCAAAAATCAAATATTTTTAGAAAATGTTGCAAAAAAAATGGAACGAGTGGAGCAGGGAACATCACCAAAGGTGGATGTCAGGACTCGAGGGTGGCAGTCCCTGTCCCCAGTACTGGCTTCAGAGAAAGGCAGATTTCCCTGCAAAGCAGCTTGGCTGCCAAGGAGTTCCTTGCCTTGGGAGCTGACTGCTTTTGACAAAAAGCCTGAGCTTTTCTGAAACACTCCTCTCTAGCATCTGGCCATGCTGGTCTGCCCAGACATGAAGATCCACTTCACAATAGCATTGTAAATCTTAATTAAGATCTGTAAACTATAGATAAAAAGGATTATATGAGTACACAAGTATCACTATCAGGTAGAGCCCCTGAGAACCAGCACTTTGATGCTGCACCATGCACAGTGGCATTGAGAAATGTATGAATGTCACAGGATTATTGATTCTGTAGCTACTACAAAGCTCCAGGATCCTTGGCAATAAAAACATGATAATGAGAAGTAGCCAGGATAGCACTATTTCTGCAAACAGTATTTGCATTCCCTGGGACTAGAGCACAAGCTGTATTTATCAACAGAGAGGTGAGGGCTGGTTTGAATGCAAAGGATTAGCCAAGTTCATTTTGCAGAAAATGTGGTGGCTGTGGTTCACCTTTTTAGCATTGGCTGCAAGGTATCAGTAAAAAAAACCAACTCACTCAAAAGCAAATGCTGCAGAACAGCACCAAAAGATACCAGAAGAGAATATATCTGCTTTCTGGTTTGGGGGGGATTCTTTTTTTTTTTTTTTTTCACTAGGTAAAGCCAAAAACTCAATAGCTAAAATACCAAAACCTTGGTTTATTTATACTCAGGATGTGCAGGAGCACAACCTCATCAGAAGGTGAAGGAAAAGCAGCATGTTGTATTGCCCTAATGAGCAGCTACTATTTAATGAAAAAGAAGATAAAGTATCACTTTATGAAGCCCAAAGTGTCAGAGATTTCTCTAGAGAGGGCAATATAATGTAATTAAGGCCAAGTGCAGTGATGTAAAGAGCTACCTCAGTGATGTATGTTGTCTGATCCTGCCCCCCCAATGCTGTGTAAACAAGGACACAGCTCTAATGGGCAGCTTTCCATGATTTACTGGAGTAGGGTATTTCCAAAAGCAGAAAGAAAAAGACAGTTTGTAAACACCAATCACTCTCCCACCGAGAGAAAAGGGAAAGATGCTGCTGTGCTTTAACAGGGGCTACGGGAAACAAATGGCTGCTTTGCCTCTGCAGGTTATTAGCATAGGTGCAGCCGTAAATTTTGTTGTTCCCCACTGCGGTACGGCAGAAATCCTGCTGAAGCTGTCCTTTGAGCTCACGGCACTCTGGACAAAAGGCATCCTCACTTTCCACCTCTGCACTTGGTAACACACAGACTGGAGCTGCATCCTTCACTTCCCCTGCCTGAGGTCCCACATTTTAGCCCCAGTGAGATGTTCAGTGCTCAGGCTTTGATGGGGATGGGGCAGTTTGCTCTGACTATTCAAAGCCTGCTGTTTGGGTTGGGTTTTTTTTATTCCTCTCATTAAATGAGCTTTTCTCTCTACATTTATCTCTTTTCCCAGTGAATCTCCTGGCTGACGCACATGTTCCACATGGCAGGAAATAAAAGAAAACTTTCCTTTGGTAGAGCATTGTGCAGGCAGAGAACTTTTGTATTGGAAAGAAAAGGAAAGGCAGAAAGCAAACTCTTCCAACATTGCTTGCTTGGAAAAGCTTACAAATCCTGCTGGCAGAAAGTTTATAGTCCTCTGCAGAGATCTCAGCTGGGTGATTTTTTTCTGTCTCTCAGACAAGAAATACCATGCAAATTCTCTTAAATTACTTGTTAACTACAGAAGATATGCTTGGCAAATACCCTGTCACTACACAGCACAGTAATCACATATTCTGCACCCAGGTACCAATTATACTGCTTCTCCATTACTCAGTGATTACACTTTAAAGCAATTACACCTGGGTACTCTGGGTGATAAAGTAGCAACAGTCCTGTGTCCATTCTAGGGGGAATTGGCTTCCCTATAAACAGCTTTTCCAAACACTTTATACCAAAACCAGATCCAGAGATCTCCCAAGGAGTGGGAATGTGAGAAAGAGAATGTGCCCTTCCTCCCAGAGTTCTGGTGGGCTGCTGACCTTCCTCAACTGATCAACACTCGAAGACCTCTGAAAGAAAGACACTCATTTAACGTCAAAAGGAGCCAAAAGTCACCAGGGCAAAACGCTTGGTGAGGAGTCAGGAGGCTTTGAAGACATAAAAAAGGTGATGTGATGGCTCCAGGGGAGCAGGGGATGAGTGCTCAGTGTGTGGCAGCACTAAGAGTGACAAGCCAGCACAGACCCACACTGCAGCTCTCCTAGAGAAGCAGTCAAGCCCTGACTGCAGCTCCACTGCTCCAGAGCCAGGAGAGTTTGTGCCATGTGGCTGAGCCCCCCACGCTCCCCAGGGTGGGGGCATCAGCACACAGATGTGTACAGCTGTGTCCCCAGACACCAAACCAACCCCCTGCAGTCCCTGAGCGCAGCAACACCAGGCTCAAAGTGCTCGCTCTTGCAAAGGCACAGCTCATCGTCCTCCTGGGACCCAGGAACCAAACCACACTGCTCGCACTCGGTCTGCGAGTAATTCCTTCAAACATGCTAAATCAGTCAGAGGAGAGAAGGGAGGAGAGGATTTTCTAAAACAAAGATTACTGCCACCTGCAGCTGCTGCTTACCTTTCCCATCACCTCCTGAAGCTCATTCCTGACCGTATACATCATTCCCATTCTCCCTGCATCCCAGAATGACACTTTTTAATGGCAGCAAGGGTTAGAGATTCACTTCTGCCAACCTTTTCAGATCAGTCCTGAAAGCTCAGAGGCAGCCTGGGCAGCGTTTTAAGAGCTCAGAGTTCTGGCACTGTCCCTTAACAACGCTTAAGCGGATGTTAATAGGTTAACATGTTAAATATTGTCTCTTTCTTGCTGAACCAAATGAGAAATATTTCAATTACGGTATTCCCATGGAAGATCTCTACTCACTCAAGTTATTGTAAGCCAGGCCACAATCATCACATATCTGCCTGCTCTAGGCCAAGATCACAGCTCTTCTGAGTATTTGCTTTGTGATTGCACTGGATGCAGGACAGGAGACCCTCTGGAAGATCATGATGCTGTTAATAAACAAAGTCTCCAAGCTTCTCCCCACCCCGTGCTAGAGCAGTGCTTGTCTCCCAGCACGTGGTACCATCTGAGCTCTTGTTTTTCCCTAATTACTCACAGGTCTTACCTACAGTTTTTTGAAGTAAATGCAAATTTTCCACTGATTTCAGCCTGTACAGGGTCCGGTCCCTAGAGTAATTTCTGGCTAAATAAGGTACTCAAGGAAATCACCAAGACAGTACATTGATAAATCTTATGATGGGTTTATTGCACTCTGTTGAGGGGGAGGGAAGGAAGAGAGAAACTGCATACTGTCTGAAAAAAAATGCATTTCCCCATTAAAAGAACCCCTCCCTCGAGGGGACAATGTCATAATTATGACATCATAATTATCAATGAAAAGTGGTCCAGCATGTGCTTCTGAGGAGCAAAATTATTTGCTACTCTGCAGAAAAACACAGTTACTGGGCTTGTATTTCTGTACCTGATCACAGCTTTGGTCATCTGGTATTACCATGCCTGTAGGACATGCTCCAGGTGGACAGGCCATAGCAAACCTCTGTCCAGCAACAACCAGTCCCACATCTCGGGGGTTTCATCCTTCCCCCCTTTACACCACTGGAAGGCAATAATCATCATGGATGATGACTTTTTTTTACCACTGTGAAGAGAGATTATCAGGCTTTTACCAGAAGCTGTGAAGGTGGATAATCAGTTCAGACTCCTTGACCTTCTTTGCTCAAGGAGCAGCCCCTTCTTTGTCTGCCCTCTCCTCACTTTCCTATCTGCTTCTGTGGTAGGAAGGAGACCATTCCTGACTTAGCAAAGGAAATTACCAAAGCCAAAATATAACCCACTTCTAGAATTTACAGAGGAAGTTCTCCATCAGGAACTTTAAAAGGAAACAATTTTCAGCCAGATGTTTCAGGCTCGAATTCCCCTTAAGAGAAAACAATAAAAGCAACGCAATCCTATCAGTCAAGATGCACAGAGTCACTCTCACCAGGGCTTAATTAAGAACATTCTCCTTCTGCTTTGCTGGCCACATCAAAAGTAGGAAAAGTTCTGACCTTCTTCTTTGGCAAGACCTGGAGAGACTTGGCAGGCTGAACCTGAGCAGCAGCTTCTTCCTGCCCCAAACCGTGCTGTGAGGAATGGTGGATCCTGACTTCTATCCTGCACTTGGGCTGAGCTCAGCCAACACTCAGCCTGCTGGGAAGCCTCAACACTTGCAAAAATGATCAGAGTTGAACACAAACCACATTTTAACCTACTTCAGATCTTCTCACATCCATGTCAGGCGCTCCAGCAAAAAGAAATCCAGGCTTGTCCTTACAAAATAATTTCCTCTTTGTGTACCCATCAGCAAGCAGGTGACATTGCTTAAGCTTCTTGCCACAAGGAAGATGTAAGCCCTGGCTTCTGTCAAACCTGAAAGTCCCTGGTCAGGTCCTCTTTAGCAAGCAAAACTGAACTGGAAGGATCCAGCCTGTGCAGCTGCTAAATGGATGGCAAGAGGCTCCGTGCCTGGAACACGCAGTTTCACCCTCAGTGTCAAACACATTCAGCCCTATTAACATTTTATCTGTGTGCCAGAGCAAGAGCAGGAGACCTGGCAACCAGTCAAGAATAATCTTTCCTGGCACATGGAACCCTGCTGCAACAACTCCCATGGACTTAGGGGCAGCTGATTGTCAGGAGAGAAGAGACTGAAGATGGAGATGTGGAAGAAAGAGGGGGAGGAGGGAGCAGGCAGGCCCAGGATGGGGAGTGTGAGGGGTGTGAGATTCAAAGATTTACACGTGCATGACTACAGGCCTAAATTGTTCATTGCCAGAGGATGGGGAGGTTGTTTCCTTCAGACACTGGTTTAGCAAATTCTGTCTGCTGTTCCCTTTGTGTCTCTGGTCTCTGAAAACAGAAGGTATTAGCCCTTATCTGCACAAGAAGTCTGATTGCTGGCCAGTGTTCACACAGCACTGTGAGAGGAAAAACCTTCTCCCAGCTAAACATCTCCCATCCACAAGTGTAGCTGAGACAATGCAAAGGCCATGGATCAGTGCTGATGACATGGTCTATCTCAGAAAAACTCAGCAGTGAAAGGGAGGGATTGTTCACACTTCATAGTGAGATTTGGCATGGCTCAGTCAAAGGAATCTGGTGGAAGTACCCCCCATCTTATTAACTTTCAACTCAATGTCCACAGATCTTACTCTTGGGAACATTCACCCCAGAGTAACAGAAGGTGCAAGGGATCAAATTTGGGAAGCACTGGGTAAGCATAAGGGGTGAAAACAGGTTCCTCACGTCAGCTGAGGAGCAGAGATTCAATTCCTCCATGGCCAGAAGAACAGGTTAAACATAACAATCACCCAGACATGCAGGCTTCTCTAGGACCCATCTTCAGAGACTTGCTCCAGGGTCTCTTACATATCCAAATGTGAAATTCAAATAGAAAATATACAATGAATGGTCTCCTGATACAGTCAAATGCCCTAGCACCAGGGTGAGATTAGTTAGTATAATTTCTATTCACATTAATTAATTGGAACACCTAGAGTTTCAAAAAATAGCTCTGCGATTCCACTGCTTAAATAGCTTACAGTATTAGCAGCTAAGGCAAAAGGGAGGGATGAAAAACCTACTGATTAAAAGCTATACTTTAATGAGATAGCAGCCCAAATTTTACAGAATTCTTCAGGGATGGGGGCAAAGAACACCCAAATTAGAGTGGGAAAAGCACACTACAAAGCCAAAGTGAGGCAAGCCGTCAGTGTCAGGCTCACAGGCTGCCAGCAGAAGAGCTGGGTTTGTCAGGCTGGGGGCAGCAGCAGTGTGATGACAGGAGGGTCAGTACCTGCCACCAGCCATGTGACTCCCTGCATTCATTACTGCAATAAACATCACACCAAGAAACTGAAATAGAAGCCAAAACGTAGAAGGAGAAGAGGAAAAACAAAAGGGATCTTAGGAGAGGATCCTGATGAGGAGAAAGGGGTCCATAAAACAAAGACAGCTGGAAGTCAAAGCAGCAGTTTCCTGCTGGAAGTGAAGCCTCATTTTGCCTGGTTTCCTAACAAAACAACAGCCCTGCAGTCATGTTCCATGTGTGTGTCTGCTCTGCCCATCTCGCCCCAGTGGCTCAGTCTCAAAGGCACGGGCATCCCACACATTTCACAAAGCCAGGAAGGCAGGGATGTGCTGGGAACAGCTGGATTGCAGCGGGGTTACTGAGCGTGCAGCACTCAGATATTCCTTGTTAGCCTTCAGAGAAACCATACGAAATGTTTGACTCCCGTGTTTGGCTGCTTGTGGAAAAATAAGATTTCTTTGCTCTGATTTCTGTGAAGTTGTGCTGTATCCCTGTGGCCTCGTGCAGGGTTGAAGAGACTCAGCTAATCTGCACCTTGAGGATCCTCAACAATATGAGGAGTCAGAGCACGCTGCTGCCAGAGGACTTGCTAAGCCATGGAAATGTCACCATATGAAGTCGAGGAAATTACCAGGTTATCCCAAATGAATTTATCTGGTGAATTAATAGTGTTTCAGCATAAGGGAAGTAGAAAATATCTGTCTTTAATTTCTTTTTCTCTCTGATTTATTAACAGCATGGAAACATAAGCATGGCACAGCACTACGGTCAACTCCCAAATCCCCATTCTTCTTATAAATCAGGGAAATTACAATTTTTTTCTAACCAAACAAGGCACCAGAATCAGTTCCAGCATGTGAATGTCTGCTCCAGAGATCCCAATACCTTCAGAGCAATGCAAGTACACGCAACACCTAAATTACCTCTGATAGCATGCAAGGGAGTACAGAGAGATTCCACAAATCTGAATCCTCCTTTCAACACAGCTAATTCAATCCAAACCCTGTGAAATAAGTACATGAGAAAAGAATACATAGTTCCTTACTCTATCCCTAAAAATCCTGTTTGTAAAATTAATATATTTATCCCCTTGCCTGTTCTGCTTATCTCCTGTCTTGCAGCACAAATCTCCTGTCTTGCAGCACAACCAGCTTCTGAGCTGGGTGCTTTGGCATGTAGGTCCCAGATCAGGGAGGCTCAGGTGGGAAGCATCTTTGGAAACGCACTTAGGCCTGGCTTGCAGTGGTCTCTCCTCAGCAACCTTCTGGCTGCTTCTTCAGCCAGCTTTGTGTGTTAATTTATTTGTCCTCCTCAGTGCTTCAAGATACAACTTTGTCCCATCCAGCGATTTCCCCGTCTAGGCTGACTTGGGGAGAAGGTCTGGAATAGCAGCAAAAGACAAGAAGGTCCATAAAGGAGGGAGATAGCAAGGAGCCAAATGCAGTCGACCTGAGCCTTTTTTTCATACCTTACTCATGTGTAATGAATCTGCACCATCTCACTGCAAATGCAAGCTCGTAAAGATCCAGTTCAGTGTTTCTCTTTTATTCACGCTGATGATAATATGACTAATTGTAGTCTTCTTGCCCACTGAAAATTGAATGAGGAGGAAATCTGCATACAGACTGAACATGCTGCCAGGGAGAATAATAAATGAAAATCAAAGGCCCAGTTCCCAGATGACTGTATGCAAAGGAACCTGTTTGCATGAAAATTCGCACTTTCAATCACCACTGGAAGTCTGCCGTGGATAGCATTTTTCTGATGAAAATGATACAAGCATTTGATCTTCCTCAGAAGAAAATCTGTGATGTTCAAGAGCGCACAAAATCTCACCCTTCTCAAAGTGCCCAGGCAGTGAGGCCGAGGAGAGCCCAGCTTTGGATGCGTGAATTCCACATGCAGCATCCCTTGATATCAGCCTGATTTATGTGATGACTTCCTGAAAAAGAGATATTTATGTAGATTGGGATTATTTATTTACACAGCCCTGTCACATCTGGAATGGAACTGGAGCCCTCGATCCGCTCAAATTCCCTGGCACGGCTGATGTAGAGGTTCCCTGTCGGAACGGATCGGGCGTGCGCCTGTCACACCACCTCTCTCTGGAAGTGAAAGGACATTATTTAGGCAATGAATCACCCAAAGCAGGGCAGTGTCTGTCCCAGAAGCCCGCTCAGCTCCCAGCCACGGTGCACTGCTGCTGTCGGTCACGGCAGCAGCCGTGGAGGTTTTATGGGAGCGCGGTTCCCTGCAGCAGCCGCAGCAGCAGCAGCAGCAGCATGGACATGCTGGAGATGCATCGTGCCAGCCCATGCAGCCTGACAGCAGCCTGGTGTTTGCCTGGTATCCCAAGAGAAATGCAGAATAAAGCAATAGCACAGCTCAGGTGAGGTTTCACAATGCAATACAGGAACCCTGCCCATATCTCATTGCCACCTCCTAAAAGCAACATGACCAAACGCTGGCGCTGTATTTTTCCACGTAGATTGTTTCTCAAGTGCTTCTCTGCCAGTTTTTGTCAAGAGGGCACATAGATAGCCTTCCCAAAAGCCCTCTGGAGCCACCTTCCTGATGGAATGATCCATGTCCTTCCATGGGATGGTTCAGAGGTGAACAGGACACTTCACTTTGCGAGTCTATAGGATTTCCCCATTAGTACCATTGCACCAGAGCTGCCAACTTCCCTACTTTTGAAGAGTCGGGGAGGAAACTGGAGGTGAAGTTCCTGATACAACAAAATTCAATGATTTTTTAAGGCAACTTTAGTGCGAAAGGAGTTCTAGAGTGATACTCAGAGCATCTTTACACCCTCCTACTACCTCTGCCCATCATCCTGGGCATACTGGGCAGAGCAGCTACCAGGTTGTTGTGGTTTGTGCTGCTCACAACCACCTTTTTGTGATTCTGACATTCAGGTTTATTGGATTGCAGACTGGCCTGGATGTTCCCTTCCAGTTTTCTGTTCATTATGCAAAAAGACCCCTCTTTAACTCTTTAGATCAGCTCTCTCTCCTTCTTGCATCGCTGGAGCAGAGCAAAGGGGACAGAGCTGAGGCTACAGTCTGAACTTACATATTGAATACAAGTCACATGAGTCAGTAAATCATTTGTCTCTAGAGGGGGGCCCTGCACCTGCCAGAGAGGAATAATTAAATGATCAAGTGTCCAGAGAGCTACAGGGACAGAGGAAACTGGATATATTTGAGGTGGTGGAACAGTCTTCTTCACAAAATATCTGACAATTACATTCCTCATTAGCTGTGCTTCCCTCCTGTCAGCCCTACAACCCAGTGAAGTAAAAGGGTCAAAAGCAGGGCCAGAGCAAGGCTGAAGCACAAGACTCCCAACAGGGAGGACGTGTTGATCTCACATACAACCTGCCTGCACTCGGAAGGGCAACTTCACCTTGGGAGCTGGACTCCTGCATCCATGCCTGACGCTCCCTCCCCATCCCCTCGGATGCTCACTGCCCCTGGGCACGCTTCCAGCCAGTTACTAATTTGGACCTGTCTCTCCAGTTCACTTCACTCATTTGCTGTGGGGTGAGATTAGAAAAAAAAAAAAAAAAAACAGAAGAAAAATAAATCTAGAAGGGAATACTTTTTTTACTTGGTGCTGGCCAGAGCTCAGTCAGGAATGGGACATCATTTGAACATACATCTTCCTGGAACAGGAAGAATCCCCTATTCTCTTCTCATGTAGAAACATGGGTGGGAAGAGGGGGATCACACTTTCTAATACCTAAGGGTGTTCCTTTGGCCTCAAGCCCAGCATCAGGGCTATAATTAGGGTCAGAAGAATGGCCAGTGTTGGTAGCCACATGCGGAGGACACGCTTCCATCCACCTGAGAAAGCAGCACCTCCCTGGCACTCTTCCAGTCATACTCCTTTCCCCCTCAAGGGATTCCTGTCTGTTCCGTGAAATTCTCATCACGACAAATTTTGAGCAGCCTGTTGTGACAAGATCACTTTGAGTGCTGTGTGCCCAGTGCCAGCGACGCTCCAGGTCAGGGCTGGCTCTGGCTCCTGCCTCGCTCCATCCTCCCGGAGTGCACAAACATTACAGCCAGCCATGGAAATCCCGATACAAACTCTCCTTCCTTGGAAGCAGATGGGGCAAAACCACACAACTGCTGCAAAACCTATGCCTAAAACTAGCTCCCCTGAAGAGGCAAGTGCATAATTCATGATGGTTCCTGGCAGACTCAGGCAATGATTTTCAGTGAATGGGAAAAAAGGTCATTTATTTCTCCACTGTTGTAATATTTTAATTCAGAATTTATCGCTCCAAAAAGTATTGTTTAGAAATTTGTGGTACATTTCAATTTAACATTATATAAATATATTTGGGGTTATTTTGGAACCAGAGGAAGGGACCATTAATAAAAGTTAAAATTGCATTTAAAGACCTAAAATAAAACATAGCCTTATATTTTGGGTGAAATCAAATATTTCAGAGAGACCAAACCAAGTATTTCTGAATGAGTTTCACCATCACCTCCAAAAAAATTCTGTTAAATTATCAGCATAAGATTCTCCTTCATTCTTCTCACTCAAAACTAAAAATCTGTCACTTCTAACCACTCCTTGTTAGATAGTGTCTTATCTTCCCTTTCCCATAAATGCTTAATTGAAAGAGGCATGAATTTATTGGTAGCACAGCAGCTTGGAGAACAAGAAAAGCTATGAAACACTGGTGGAGAAACAACCCTGCAGGATGACTTTCTGAGCTGTTACCACCACAGGATGGTAGAAAAATGGTGAACGTGCAATTAAAAAAAAAAAGGCATAAAATAAAGAAATAAATAAATAGCAAGATAAAAAATTCACAGAAAAAAAACCCAAAACGGTGCAAGAGCTTTAAAAATTCAAAACATTTCAACTATATGCTTGGACCCAAGGGGATGTTCTAAGAAGAAATGCATCTGAATGGGACATTCAGAATGTCCCCATGAGAGCAATTCCACATTGTGGAACATTTTGTATTCTTTTGCCAGAATGCTGATTTGTATGTGACCTGTACACTGAGCAGCAAAACTTTCATACCACCTTTTGTTTTATCTCAAGACAGGAATGGATAGCAAGCTGGAATTGTTAGCTGTATCGTCAACACATTTTTAGTAAAATATTCCTGGCCTCATGACTCTACATCATCACAGTTCCATTTGCCTAAGCCACTTGTAATAAAGTAATACACAGAATGAGTTCCAGGGACTTGCAGCTAAAGATATAATAAGCAGTTTCTCTTTCTCTCACTCTTATTCTCTCCTTCTTTCTCTCCGTCTTTCATTCTTTCCCTCTAAATGACAGACAGACAGACAGACAGACAGACATCCACCCTGGAATTTCCTCAGCAGATCAAAGCAGGTCCCACCACAAGCCGGTACTGTATTCAGGATATAATTGTGTTTGTGCCTTGTGCAAATAGAAACTCTTACACTGATCTGGTGATGATGGAAGTTAGTTTTGTTGAGGGCTACTTCCCTCCACACTGGGAACCTTGTCCTAAGCTCAGAGGACAGACAAAGGAAAATCTCCATGCAGGGTGGTCATGCTGATGTTGATGCAGCTCCCAGAGGGTGTTATTTCCTTGTTCTCCAGGGCTGGATGAGTAATTGGATTATTCTATTTGTGGGTCAGCCCTGAAGTTACCATCACAAGCCTTCATAACTGGGCAGTTCTCTAGCCACGAGGGAAGGAATGATTTTCACTCTCACAACTCTGGGCTGCAGCTGCACTGAGAGCACAGGCGCTGGGAACGGAACGTGTAACCTAACAGGCAACCAGTCACTCCCTCTGCCTCCCTCCCTGGAGATGGCACAAAGTCGTCCTGGCAGGCTGGAGGCTGCTGCAGGCAAAGAAGTATTTGTGTGAGCGCTGCAGAGATTAGATGCCATCACCAAAATGCCAGGGGGAACAGCGGACTGCAAGCAAAGTGCCCAACCGAGCCATGAGTAGATGGACCAGCCCTGGGATAACAAGGAGGTGCTGAGCGCTTCTTCTGAGTGAAGTGACAGAGCTGCAGTAATCACGCACGGGCAATAACTCTGCCCTCCTTCAGGTGCAAAGTCAAAGACAAAATCCCCGTTTATTGTGCAGTCCCAATTCCCTAAATACCCCCACAGAACAGGATATAACATCATGGAAACAGGAAAGATGTTCACCACAGTGTCTCCCTATCACCTGGAGCAGTGCACAGACATTGCCTATTATGGTAACAGGTAAACAATACTCTATAAGGTCACAAACTAAAATCACCACTTCTCCCAGGTCCAGCTTTGTCCACAAGCCACAAACCTCTCTCCGCCCATCCGCGGTGACCTGGATACAGTCCCAGGGTCACCTCCGGGCCCAGGAAAGAGGCTGTCTCTCCGGCCTTCCGGGCTTATCTCTCTGTCACCACATAGTGTAACCCAACACAGAGCAGCACAGGAAAAACCCTGAGCAGCATTTCCCTGATGTGCAGTTGCCTCTAACCAGCACTGTCAGTGTCTGAGTGCCCTGAGCCAAGCAGCACTTTGTCCCGCTCCTTCGGCTGCTCTGCCATGTCCCACCCCGATGACGCAGAACGCGCCAGTCAAGAGTGGAGGAGCATCATGGTTGCCTAGGCAATGCCTTTGCCATGAACAATAAATAAAATAAAAGACAATGGCTTGGGTTAGCAGCACCCCGGGGTATGTGTAACGCTCACCACTGCAATTCCTCCCTACGGAAAAGCCAGCTCCTCGCTCCACACACGGACACGTACACACACACTGGTGCATTCCTTCTGCCTTTCACTGCAGGAAACAGCCTCCTCCAGCTGACTCCATGTCAAACAGCAACAGAGGGAGAAGAAAACACATCCAAAACCACATTCAACTGAGCCCACTCCTTCCTACCTCTTCACAAATGACTGCCAAACCGTGGGAGGAATCCAACACCCTAAGAGACAAGGAGTTCAAGCCCCCGGCATTGTGAACCACTGCAGTGAAACCTCTTATTTAAATGCGATGGGAAATAGTGTTATAAACACAAACAAAAACAAAAAGCCGGACAGCAGCCCACCACCCCGTTCAGAGTGGGTTTCAGTCAAAGGAAGACACTGCAGGCTGGCACTCGCTGCGGGCAGGCAGCCACCGCCTGGCCAAGCGTGATGGCGTGGCTCGTTTTTCACTCTGACACCACTGCAGGCTCCACAAGGCTCCTTGACTTGCAAGGTGATCAGAATATTGAGTACGGTACTGCAGTAGCGAGCCTGGCACCCAGCACGGCAGCGGAGCGACTCCCGCCCTCCCTCCCCGCCCCTTTCCCGCTCGCATGCAAGGAAAGAAGGAAAAAGAAGAACAAAACCCCCCCACGACAATGAGATTCCAGGCATCCAGTGCCCTCTCATACATCTTCGGGAAGGGACCTTGGCTCCATTGTTTGCGGTCCTTCAACTCATTTCCCAAATGCCAGAAAGTCCGTGGGTCCCGTCCCCATGCAGAGCCCCCTTTTTAACATGCATACTTCTGCCATGGAAGTGTAACCCCGGCAGTAATTGCCATGATGGTCCTGCTGCAGGGACACTGCGGTCCTCCTCTGCCTGTTACTATGCAAATAAAATTCCTGGAAGGAGCAATAAGTCACCGTCCGCCTCCCGTGATGCAGCCCATGGCTCGGAACAGCTGCCAGGGTCAGCTCCTGTGGAGGGACCCAGCCTTGTTCTCCTCACCCCGTTCACCCTCAAACCCTCAGCACACGCGTATGAGATGGGAACAGCACTGGCCTGACTGACAGCCTGATGTCCCACCTTAAATCTGAAGCCACTCCTAACTGATACCAACAGAAACCCACGGAGGCTGAGTTTTAGTCAGGGAAAAGTTGCAGGCTTGAATCTCCAAGGGCATGGATTAATGAGTTGCCACCAAACACATCTGATAGGCACCACATCCGTGAACTTGTGGCTCGCCATACTCCTTCTACTGATCTTTTCTCTGCTCGGCTGCATCTCCCCTGGCTCTGTCCTTGGGTCTCTTGGATAATTTCTCCTGTCCCATCTTCCCAGCTTCATTCCTGCCTGTAGCTTTCCTGCAATGAAGAGTGAGTCATCAAAAACACCTTCAGAAAACTTCACTTTCACTCGTGAGCTTCTTTACCTCATCCAGCTGGGCAGGCTGCACACAGAACAAATTATTTTTGCTATTTCTGAGAGCACTTAAGAACTCATGTCATACATTGAGGGTGGGAGAGTCAGTCCTACAAGGGTTAAAGGGCCAATGGCATATTTTCTTTGTAGTTCTGAGATGCAGAAGCATCCCCTGTGATCAAATATCTACAGTCCCCATTCATCTTAGTTCTTTTTATTTATTTATTTAAACTAAATAAGATGTCTCTGAAAGGCATTTAAATTTACATAAATATTGTGGAGAAAAAATTTCATGCTGCTACCTGACTAATCAGTTACATGCTTAGCAAAACCAGCAGTAACAGCACAGCAGAGGTGGGGTTCTCTCTCCCTCTCACTTGCATTACTTCTTCTGGATACCTCCTTATTGATTAGCTGAGTGACACAGCAGAAATTTCCATTTCAAATTAAAAAAAAAAATTAATTTGCTGATTCAGTTTTCAAAAATGTTTGCAATAGGTTTCAATGTCAAAAAAGCACCTTTTCATTGACCAGATCTGACTCAAGAATATGAAACTAATGCATCCTGTTGTTATTCCTTCCAGTGGCAAATGAGCTTTACAATAATTAAGCCTGGGGACATAGATTATTGCTATAAATATCTGATGGCAGATATTCTGAACTCATAAATGTCTCTCGGATGTGAGATGGGGATTGACAACATAATCAACTCTCTTGCCACTCTGCCTTTCTGCAGCAAAAAGTGTATTTGTGAGCACTCTTGGTCTCCTCCTTCCCCCAGTCTTCCCCACCTTTGGAGTTGCTCAGGAGAGCTCATTGCTGCCTGTGGGGAATCCAAATGTGTTATCTTTAGGCTGAATATGTTACTGAGTTAATTAAATGTCACAGTTTTGATAATATTAATTAAAAGCATTTCAGACTCGTCTGAACACACACCCTTCACAAAATCTGAGAAGTAAGTGCTGATGTTTTCATCTCGGTAGATTTTATTGATGGAAGCCCTTCATCCATTCATTCATTAGTAATATTCAATGCATTTTTTACACTGTAAGGCAACAAGTTCTTTCTCTGGTTTTCATTCTGTACCAGACTGTAGGAAACACTTGTAACACTCAGCTGTGGCCCATGTTTGGAAGCTCAGGTTCCCAGGACAAGGCTGGACCCATGTTTCTAAGACATGGCCTTTAGCAAGTTGGACTCTGCAAGTCAATGACAGCAGCTTTAGGCTGTGGTTGTCCATGGCCTGAGACCTTCCCAAAGTCATCATGGAGGTTGATGTTGTCCAAGTTTCCATGATTCGAGCATCTAATCCTTTCCCTACTTAGCATGAATTCCCACACCTTGGATTTGAAATAAGGGAAAGTTCTAAACCAAAGCAAACCTCAGCTTAAAAAATCCACACCTTATTAATGATGGACAAGACAATTTTCCAAGCCAGGTACTACACTGCCCTAAATTCCCGTATGCACTGCAGACCTTTTCTCACACAAAATTGCATTTCCCTTTAGCCCATCAATCACCTCTTGTTTCACCTCCCCCACCACAGGTTAATGCTCACCAGCCCAGCCACCATCCCTGTTTCAGAAGCAATCTTAACAATTTCCTCCCCAGGAACACAACCCCAAAACTGGTTTGCCAGGCTTCACTTCAGGATGTCTCACGCTCCTTTGAACCCCTGACATGGCTGTTTTCCTATTAAAGATTGGAACAACACTTCGCACCTTATCAGAAATGTATTTAACCATTTATTACTGTATAAGGGACGTGAAACACCAGCTGAAGGACATTCTCCACAGCAGAGGATAGGTGGGCACTCTCGATGTGAACTCCTGGTAATTTGTTTACTGGTAACTGCTGGGCTGCCTCTCTATGCATCCACTTAAATGAGATTTTCCTTCATTTTTCAAACCTGCCTGGGTGAAGAACAGACACAAATCACAGCTGATTAAGTTTTTTCACTCTATGAAACAGAAATAAGGATGGTAAAATTAGACAGAAACAACCTTCATTCTCTTCTCCATTCCAGCTGGCTGGAGCCTGGACTGCAATGCACTCTGGCAGTGGATTTTTTCACCAGAGCCCATCATCTTTTGTTTCTTCATCACCGTGACATTGTTAGTTCGTTGTGGACCCTTTGTACTCTGCTTTATTGCTTTGTCTCAAAGCTCTGTCATACATCTGACACCTGAGGTGTCCCACAGCAGCTTTCACTAGGCTTGACCTTGGCCTTAAAAAGACGTGGAGGAAGTCGGTGTCCCTGAAAGCTCTGGCTGAGGGGAGAGGAAAAGAGAAGAATAAAACCCTAAAGAGATGCTTATGGGATCTTTTATCGGGCAGCTGTGTAAAACACTCCATTTGCTATTAAAATGATAAACTGGAGTAGCTTCCAGAGATAAGGACAAGGACAAAATTCTGTTATTAAGTGCTACAGCTTTGTTCTTGGCAGTGGCACACACCAAAAGCAGTGTAGCTGCGATGAGGAACATGAGTAAATTTTCACTGAACTTGCTGCAAAAAGGAACAAGAAAGCAGTGCAGACAATAATATCAGAAGTTCAGCAGATTCCTGCAACATTTATGTGAGACTTTAGATCACATGATGAAATTGTGATAAACAGTAGCAAAAAAAAGTTTCATTGTATGAGTGTAAAAATTAGAACTTTTGCATTAAATTTGACAAAAAATATGATGGGTGAGAGACCATTAGAAAGATTCATGTAGCCTGAAAACGCATCCAAACACTTGAGGATGAGGATTTCATTGTTCCTATATGTCTTCAGAGCACCTCGAGCTCCAGAGAAAGATAGAAAGATTTTTTCTTAACTGAGAGAAAATCACCAGGGAAAGGAGAAACTATAGATTTATACTCTTATCATAGAAAGAATGGCCATATGGGTCAAGTCAAACCAGCTTAGGGAAGTGTGTTGTGGCCAGCAGTTTTCATTGGGAAATACTTGGGAAGAGTACAATGGCCCTGGCTCTGTACACATGAGCTTATTTAAATTAAGAGAAGGAAGAACTTGTTAGAAAAAAATAGCTAAAGCAAGTTTTTTTACCTAGAAAACACTAACTTTGTTCTAAAATCTTTTAATTAATATATTCTATATTAGGACTAATTCACATATTTGAAATGAAGAAAAAAATTAACAAGATTCAAACAATAACTTGAAAGGAGGTCACTGCCCAAGGCTAGAAATATATTCAAAGACAGAATAAAAAGGTAAAGGAGTACATGCCACAAACATCAGATCTGCTTTTTACAAGAGCAATTACCCGCTAAAATCGTTTGTCTACAGCTCTGTGGAGGTGTCTTTCACTCAAAGTCTTTAAAGCAAGGTAGGATGATCACACAAAGGTTATGGGTCTTGTGCAGATGTAATGGAGCGCAAGTCGGCACTCAGGAGGCTGACAAGATGAAAGAACTGAGATGAAATGATTCATGATCACCTTCTAGCCTTAAAGTATGTGATTCCCAGACTCTCTGCATTATAGGTTTTGTTGCCTTCCTGTTTTCTGGGTGGGGTGGAGTCATCTGAGCTACAAAACATCCCCGAGAAGACAGTGATGTCTCAAAGTGCAGCTTCCTCCTGGTTATTGCTTTTTGCTTTGGTGTTTCTGCAGAGACCAGCTGCTGCTTTGCTGCTTTTCTCCACATTAGAGGAAAAATAATGAGGAATCTTCAGAGACCACAAACTTTCTCTTTTTTTCACTATCAGGTGTTTTCCCATAACTATTCCACATATAGCAATATCCCAGCATATCCGATGTTCTTTAGACAAATCGAAAACTGAGAACCAGGTCTAGCAAATCAGAGGGACAACTTGGTGGCAAAGGTGTAAAAGGAGCAGTCAGGAATGATGGGCACTTCTAGTGGAGAAGGGTGAGCAGTAAATCCACAGGTATCAGCAATAGGGCCAGTTTTAGTCGACATTACCTTGTTCAATGCATTTGGTGAGAAGTTAGAAGCTCTTCCAGTTCTTCCTGCAGTCCCCACAAACAATAGCAGTGTTTGGGGTGGGAATATGAACAGAAAGCTGTGTCCTTCTTCTGAAGGTCTACACACCTTGGCAAAAAGCCACAACTGAGCCGTGTGTTACTTGCAGAGGCACCATTTCCTTTTCTGCTTGCTCCAAGTTAGCACTCCATTCTCAAAATGCTTGCACCAGTGGCTGGGGAAAGAGCAACTCTTCAAACATCAAGGAGTAAATAATGTTGTCAACATCAGCGTCATTTAGCTGCTGATAGAAGACAGATTTATAGAAGTGGCAAAACTTGCTGGCATTAAGTAATGTGACTGCAGGCTGGTTTTGTTTGTATTGTTTACGATCACAGAGCAGGCTCTTTCTCTGTGGGGCCTATACCAGAAGAGATGATCACAGTCCTCCAAAAAATATTGGATTCTCACTTCAGTAATACTCTGTCTCAGGAGAGGCAAATTCACAGGCCTCCAGCAGCTTTGTACTGAACAAGATTTGCAATGAAGGGGATTTTTAAAGTGCACTGAAAAGACAGTAGTGGTGTATGTTTGAGTGTGTTTGCAGGGAGTGCTTTTGAATAAAAGCAGGTAAGGAAGGTGTCAATTAAAATGCAATGGGGAGGTGTGGGGAGGACAAGGAAGGTGTTTCTCGTAGCCTGGTCACAGGATCGGGCACCACTGGGCGACATTTCTCGACAGATCCTGCACCATTGCCTGTCTTGTGTTCCTCACAGTCATTCACACTACAGCAGGGCAAAAATCCCTGTTCAAGAGAAGATCATGCCAAACTGGATCCATTTTTTCACCTCACACCAGCCCTGCAGGGCCACAGCACCAGTAACCTTTGAAATCCCTGTGAAAACTGTAAGGGTTTATTTTGTCCAGGGCACAACACTGTGCAGAAAGGAAAGAGGCAGGAATTGCAGTGTGAGAAGCCAGTGGTTTACCTGGCCAACACAGCCTGGACTTGTTCAGAACTAGGTTTACTGGAAAGTTCACAAACCTTTCAACAAGCCTGGCACAAATAACCTGACAAGCTTGGCCTAAGGTCAGACTTCCACAGCAGAAACTGCCACAGCCCTCTCTGCTGTGGGTTATTACAGGATCAGCCAGCCTTGGACTGGCACTGCTTAACTTAAAGCAGGGTTTAATTGGCAGTTAGACAGTTTTACAAAAGAGGAGGTAACTACAACAATCAGGAAAAGGAAAAGGTTGCCCACTGAGGTGGCACAGCTGGTCCCCTCAGCACGTCAAGTGAAGATACTAGGCCAAAATCTAACGACTGCTCACAGTGCTGGGGGTACCTGGCAGCTCAGAAAGGTGAGGGATGTGTCTGAAGTAAGAGACTGATGTGCTTGAGAAGTCTCATTTTGACATTATCCTCCCATGCCCGTCCTGCTAAACCTTTTTTTTTCATTATTATTATTACAGTTCTTCACTGCCTCTCTCGAACAAATGGTAGGAAAGACAAATGTCCAAGCTGGTATCTGGAACCAGAAAAGATTCAGAACGGCAGTAATAGAAATGAATGTTCTCACATCGTTCAGCACAGATAGCAAGGAAGCCTAAGCCAGCTGCTCCCATTACTGTCACCCTGTCAAGGCCAGACTCCACTGGTCAAGCTGGAAACACATTATTTGCACTGACAAATAGTGAGCTTGTGCAATACGTTTCTCTGAAATCACCAGCATGATTCACAACAACTTCACAGTCTGGCCTCAGAAGATCAGTTGAAATGACCTGTCCTATCCTTAATGTCTTCTGCAGCCTCTGTAAAAAAAATAAGTACTGGGAAATGGCCTTTCAAGAACACTTCCCAGCTGTACAAACACCTCAAATGTACTCTGACCTTCACTGAAATCTCCCTCTTAGGGAAGGAAAATTATATCTTTTAATTTTTTCTAATGTTCTGGTTTATTGTTTTTGCTCCTTCTCACGTAATATAATTAAAATGATGTCCTCAGAGTTGGAGGATACTTACAATAAACAGCTTCTGTGGAAGCTGAACAACTCAGCAATGGTGCTTAATCAACTGGAGATGATGTTTATTGCTGCATATGCTCTGCTGCTGTGAAAACTAGCCCTTAAACACTCCGTTTCTAAACAAGAGAAAATATAAATCCAATAAGAACAAGTTAAGGTCCTTGACACACTGTAGGGAAGTGAAGGCAAGAAAGAAGGATTGTCTGTTGCACAATAGGAATAGGCTTAGGTCAGTTAATGCATTGTAAAATGAATTACTAGTGATAGATGAACCACAGGACACATAAAATGCTGATTTTCTTCCAATAAGTGGCCATGTACAGAGATCCTTAAAGCTGCAAATTTCCCTCTCGTTCAGCTCTCCCAGCCTGGCTGCTCCAGAGCTCAGACAAAGCCTGTGGGCTGCAACACAGCTCGTGTGCCTCCCTATAGGCAGTCCCAAGAGATCTATTCCGGGGGCTGAAGAACACATCTTAAATAAACATCAAGGGCAAAAGAGCAGCTGTTAGCAGCAGTGATAAATAATTGGGAAATATGCTGAGGGCCAAATGTTCAAGAGCCCTCACGTAAAAATGAACCTGTCACTGTAATGAGCCTCACACTTTGCTATGAGAAAAGAAGACAGGAAGAGCTGATGCCCAGCTTTGCATCAACTCAAATGTAAAGAATCATTTGACTCTAAACCTACTGAGGTCCTTCCTATTGTGTACAAATAATCCAGTGTAATTTCCTGAGCTCCTTGGATTAGTCAGGATTATACAAACTCATCAGTGCTCCTGTGACGTTGAGCCTGGAGATCGTGCCCGGCCTCATCCACTGGGGTAGAACCAGGCAGAATCACGTGGCTGCAGGAAAGAGGGCAAAAAGGAGTCCCTGGAGCAGAGAACTGGAGAGCTGTCACCCACCAGCGTGGGCTGTGTCCCTCTCACAGGGGACCTGCTCAGCCTTTCGGTTAAAGTGTCTCTAAATCAGTAGCTCAGTTCTGAGCACATCAAGACTGCCTGGAAAAAGCCTGCAAGGCTCACCTGATCCACCAGTTCAGCAAGGCTCCTATGTAATCAGCCAATTTTTACTGTTTGTATCATTCCAGGACACAGTTTTCATTTCTCCCCTCTTATATATTCCTGTAGGAGCCCTTTAGCTGAATAAATTACATTATTAACAGCACTAATAGCAACAAATTGAGTGATTGGTAGGAATTTCATTTGGCATACTAGAAATTACAGTTAGAGATGTGTTTTAAATGTTGATAAATACAAGCAGAAGACTTCTGCTTAACTGGAGAAATAGATTCTTCCATTGCCTCCTCTTGTGACTGAGTCTGAAATATTGCAAAATTATTTCTCTCTGCAATTTGCAGCCCAGTCCATGCACCTTGTCTCTTCCTTCAGCTTTGAAATACAAGCACAAAGCTTTTGTACTTTGACTTATCTCGCCTCTACCAAGCTCCTGCACACCTAGATATAGTGGCCTGCTGTAAATCCTCTGGAATAAATTTTTCTGCATTAAAAAAATATAATACAAAGCAAAGAAGAGCATTTGATTTCTTTGGATACCACAGAGGAATTAAATCACATATATAACACAAAATAAGCACCTGGTTAAGGATTGCCTATTGTAAGGCAGCAATATAAATCTGCCAGAAGAAACAAAGCACTAATCATCAGATTTGATTTTCCCTAGCTGTGGGAAGGAACAAATGCAGTAGTTCAAAAATCACACCAAAAAATAGGGGAACATTCCTAAGGACTCAGGCTTTAAGGGCAAGTAACAGGTTGTTAGGAACACACTCAGAGACACCCCTCATCTTCTTTTCTTCTTTCTTGTTGTTTTTTTTTTTATGATGAGTGAAGACTGGTGAAAAAATCTGCTTGAGACCAGAACGCAGCATTCACATGGGTGAAAAGTATCTGTATAACATGAAGAGAAACAGCAGCATCAAACTGTCTGCAGCTTTTTTCCTAAAGCACCTAAAACATGGCAGAAAATGCTTTTTCTTTGTTTTCTTTCATTTTTTTTTCTTAGGAATTCATTAAAATCCTCTTTGTGTCCTGTCATATTTAAAGGTTCTCTAAGTCAGGAAATGTATAGGCAGGCATGATTTTGGGACAGACGCCTCTCAGGGAGCGAAGCGAGCTCCCAGACAGCGCTTTCTGAACTTGTCAGCAGAAGCATTTGCAGAGGAAATTTTATTTCAAGAGCTGTCTGCATTCAATTAGGGAGCAGAGGCAGAACTGTGCGAGCCGAGGCCAGGAACACAGCCCAGTATTTTCGGCACTAAGTAGACAATGAGGCAGACTCAAGCACCAAAACAGTAAACAGTTTGTGAACCACATCAGGCACAAATAATCACAAGGGCGATGTGACTGTTTGTGGATAAATCATGACTGAAAGCTTGCACCAGCAGCAAGGCAGAGATCTCTGCTCCTGCAAAATAACAGCTAGAAAGTTTCACTGGGGCCACAGAAACAATTTCTTCCTCTCCCAAGCATCCTTGTCCTGCCAACCCAAACAAGTTCCCTGCTGCATATTATTTAAACTGGGAGTGCCAAAGGCTGTAAGGAATAGAGTTCTCTCACTCCCATCCATCAGATCATGTAAGCATAGGAATATATTTAACCAATTTGAGTGATCACAGGGGACTGGTCCATCCACCAGGATCAGCCCCTTGCAGACCATCAAGACTGAGCCTCCTCTGAGCTTTTACTTTGAGTCACATCCTGGTCCTGGTAGATGGAGCTGGAAATACCCCAGGAGCTCTGATACTGGGTTTTCACTGGCTTATTCAGATATCAAAACTCCCTGACAAATCTGAAGTGCTGCCTTCTCAAACAAAACCACTGCCACCACATTATTGTGCTGTAATCCTCTGGGATACCCATCAAAAGTTAAAATTCATTCCAAGGACTTTCACTGGGACATGAAAGAGTTTCCTCAAACTCACTCCATGTTCCTTCACCTCCAGGCAGGCACTGAAGAACTCTGAACAGGATTTTGCATGGAATGAAAGGAGAAGAAGTTGCAAAGGCCTGATGGTTCTCTCTGAGGAGGGGTCACATAGGGAAACAAAGGACATGAAATAACAGAGAAGGGAGGGAAATTATAAGAGAAAAAGGCTTTATGATCCTAATAACAAAAATTCATAATCCACCCAGTCTTTTGTTCTGGCTCAGAAGGACATTTCCCCTGAGGGACAGCCATCAGGAAAAAAAAAGAGACACAGAAACAGAAAGTGAGGGTGAATATTACTGAAGAATGAGGAAAAGAAAACCTCCTTTCGGTATGCAGTTTTCAGCAGAATACACTTCACAAGCTTGTTACTAATTGTCACAGTATCAGGAAGCATTTTGGAAATAGTTTTCAGTGAACAGCAGCCTCTCTGCTGACAAATCTGCTGCAAATCCAGTGGGTTCTGCAGGACTCCCATGGCCACTGAGCTACTGTAAACCTTGGCGTTCCCTCACTAAGCCTCCATGGGGTGTTTAGCATCCAGTGGCATCTCCCCAGCAAACTAATGGCAAAGTTCTCCAGCAAGGATGGGGGCAAACCTACTCAACCTTCCAACTTCGATGTCGTATTTTCTTCAGGCAAGTGGGTGGCAGTTCTGTATCTGCTGGAGTTTTTGGCCTGGAAGGCTTGGGGACTACATCTGTGGTAACAGCAAAAGGTCCTGCATGTCTGGGAGGTTTATAAGCAAACTTTGTACACAACTGCTCTACTCAACCTTTCCTCTCCCTGTTGTCCCTTTTGAACTTCTTTACCTCAGTTCGTCAAAGCTGCACTAAATAGGTGCCTTCCCAAGGCTTTTTGCATGAGAGCTGATTCCCCTAAAGACTTCTCCATGTGAAAGCCAGTCACTCCCCTCTGAGCATCCTGCCCAGTTCGATTCACAGTGAAGACAACCCACCTGCCACGCCCTGCTGCTGGCAGGAGCCCTGAGAATCAACCAAGTGTGTCATTCAGATGGACTTGAAAGTGAAAGTGCTGCTGTACAAGCCAACACCATTGGCCAGTAGCCACAACCAGCTGAAGCACACCAATGGTGCCTCTATCGATGAGTGATCCTCTGTTTATCCTCGGGGCCACGGGAGCCTGAGGAGGCCAAGAAGTGAAATGACCCAAGACAGCCATGCTTGGATCTTTTTGTCAATATTGGCTTTTCCATATTGGCTTTTGTTCAGGTGGATGGAAATGTTTGGAGAGACACACACAAAATGAAATTAATTTTCTCAATGAAAGCCTGGCTCTGTTGAAGTTGCTGGGATTTTTGAAATTAAATTAATTGGGACCAGGATTTTGCTTTTCAATTTCAAACATGAGCTGAGTATGTTAGCATGTCTTCTGCATTCTCTTCAGTGTATCTAAAGATGGACAAGCCAGTGAAAGGTTTAATGCTTGGTTCAAATAGACAGACACATCTGAGTGCTCCTGCAATCCCCCCAACCCTCCTGGGCCAAAGCTGACTGACACAAATGTGCAGAATTTGACTCAAAATTGTATAAACTTAATGCACATTGCATTAAAAGATAAAATTCTACAATAAGGATATTAATTTGTTGTTTTAAAATGCCAGCACAAAGCCGTGCAGAAGTTCTGATTGCTTATTAAATTTTAATTAAATTATGCTACTTAAAATGCTGCCTCAAGGGCACTGCTGGGGCTTCAAGCCCTCTGAAATTCCTGCCTTCAGCCCCAGCTGCTCTGATCAGAGAGCATCCAACCAGAAATCAGCCCTTGATGCAGTTCTAGTAAAGACCAAAACACTATGAAGATGAGCACCTTCTGATTTGTGATTGCAGCTACAATGAGAGTATTATGGGCTGTTAAGCCTTGTTAATTTTCTCAGGATGCTGCAGAAAGGAGAGAAGTGATGTCAGATTTCTCAAACGACTCCGTCTCCCAGGAAATGAGAGCACAGCATCTTCTGTGGTCCCTGCAAGTGCAGTGTGCAATCCAAGACTTCATTCCTGGGTCATGAGCTCCAACAGTCCAGCCTTGAACAGCACAAACTGACAGCTTCTCCCATTGATGAGCCACTTCAGTACTTTACTTCAATATTCAGTGTGTGAATTCGGGTAATGATGATGGCCAGAATCATCTGGGACTTATGCTGAGCCCTAAAAGATGTGATCATCTCACTTAATATAATCATCCAATTTCAGCTCAAACCTTTCTTCTCAACCTGCCAGTCAAAAAAGAGCCCCTGTATCGCCATCCAGAAGGATCACATCCAGAAGAGTCATGTTGGAGTGGGAACATGCCCATGGCACTGATTTTCTCCCTCCCACAATGCACTTGCTCAGCTCCTCTGGTCCAACTAAATTTAACAAATGCTTCAGGGCATAAATGGTGCCAGCAAAAGAGGCCCATCAGCTATAAATGTTCTTGGGAATTCACACTCCTGCTTATTCACTAATTGCACAGCTGGATCCAACCCAGAGATGTTTCCACCACAACTCAGAGAGCCAGTAAAGCACGTGCCTGATGTTTTTCCAGCTAGATTTTGGATGCATGGTCCATGGCTTCCAAACACACAGTGGTGAAAGAAAAGTCTGCCTGGTTTTGGTACCAGCCCTTGCTGGTTTCATGAGGGAATGAGCCTGATGAGGAACAGGGAGAGGGAGAGATGGATTGGCTGGTTGGACCCAGGGTCAGGAGCACCCACAGCTGGATGTGGACCTCTCTCAGCTTCACTCTCCAACAGCAGCACAATCTGCCTTGTGCATTTGACACACCTCTGTTCCAAGCTAACTCTCCTTCACATGGATTCATCTTCAGCCCTCAGTTTTCCTGTCCCTTGCTTTCTCCACAGGCACTTATGTCATCAGATACTGGATAAATTCCCTGCTTATAAGACTGCCAATGTGAGTATCAGGTAAATTAGTAAACTGGCTCTACATGAGCCATCTAATCAAACAAGTACTGAGGTTTTATAAAGGCAACATCATGCTGAGGATTCCAAAATGTGACCCGAGCTATTTTCTGTTGGCAAAATCTCTTAAAATTGAAGATTTTTTTTTTCCACAGAATGAGAATGTCAGTAATGTCAGAAAAAGAAAAATCTAAGAAACCGTTCAATGGACTGTAATGAAGAGAAGCCAAGTGCAATCACTGTGATTGCACAAACTCCATCTTTGCCTCCTCAGAAAGAGCACTTAGAGATGAAAATATACACAAGGATACGTATTTTTATCTATGGAGCAAAGCACAGTTCTACACAGAGAGCTACATAAAACAAACAGAGCATTGAATCCCTACCTGAGAATGCAACACCACACCCAGCTGCAAGCCCATGAGTTTGCTGCCAAAATTGCTTCCCATGTTCTGTTGCTTTTGCAGAGGAGGAAGGAGGGAGAGGTGATGCTAGAGCAGTGCGGACTGCTGCTTTTGGGAGCCCTGTGCTCCCACAGAATCCATGCAACAGTGAATGGAGAGCAGGAGCGAAAGGAAAACCCATAAAACCCTGTGCTCACAGGGGTCTCAGACTTGTCCCCACGACTGCAAAAGCTGGGCCTGCAATGTGTGCTCTGTGCATGAGAGAGGGCTTCTCACAGCAGTCACCTTCCAGCAGCTCTTCTTCAGCAAAGGGATACAAACCTCTCCTGAAAGATGTTTTTTAAAACCAGAAAGATCATAAAAACTGTGGCAGGGGAAGGCTGCAAGAGGCGTACAAGAAAAGGAATTTGTACAGGCTCAGGGTACATTTTGTCTGCTTTAGACCTTTCCAAAAAGGAGAACAAGACATTAATCTAATTTACTCAGCCGGTTATATGAGGTTTATGCCTTCTTCATATCACCAGTCTGGCATAAAGCAACTAGAAGTGCACAGGTAAATCAATCCCATAATTTCCATTTTAGCTTTAACAAGTGATTTTACTGTTTCTAGGTGCTAAACATGTGTATCTGATGACTGCAATAGACATTATGCAGCGATGCATCCTGAATAGATACATGAATATTAAAGGTTGCTCTGTTCTGACAGCTTACTCTGGAGTTTGCCTTATACTGGCTGAGATTTTCAGTTCTTTTTAAATGTAACTTGCATATCACTGTAAACTCTCTCCCTCCTTTTGACAGGGTGCCCTTGCAGATGGTAATTTCCTGAGTGGGGAAGAGGAGACTGACAATTCAACTTGGACTGGGTATCCTATGGCAAGACATTTTTGCAGAACATAAATGTGTATCACCAGACCTAAAGCTGAGGCCCCCTTCTTGTGGTATATTGTGAAAAATGTGGGTGAATATTACTGCTGTCTTCATGGCCACAGGAGTGTGAAACTGGTACCAAGGAAGCTGAAATCATGGGTATTCAGGAGTCCAGTACAGAGAGATACCAGTGGCAGAGGAAATACAAGACAGTGACAGAAAAGAATCTGCTGTGGTGTTCTCTAGGCAATGCCATAATACTCACAGTGCGTGGAGTAGACAAAGCAAGTAACTCAATGAAATGAACTATAAAATAACATTAATTTTATCTGCACACAGTGACATCAACACTCCTCAAACAGTGGGATCATCTGACTCCAGACTGCAAGAAAATTCCACTTGGATCTCACGTCTGGCATTTGCTGTCTTCCAAATTCCTTCAGAGAGCATCTCCTTATTATTCTGCCAATTCTCCCGGGGAATCACCACGCCTCCAGTCCACCACAGTGCTTCATGGACAGCAGAGCCTGCAAACCACAGCTTTCTTCTCTCCATAGACCTCCAAACAACACCTTGTTCTTTGATTCAAGTTTAAAATGCTCCCAGTTTACCTCACAGTAGGATGTATATGGGGGAATAAAGTCAATTTAACATCACACAAAGCACAGCTGCACACAGTGAGACAAAGCTCTGCTCATATTTTACCACCAAGTCTGAGCATAGATGGATGTATTTAATAAATTAATGGACTAGAAGAGATGAGAGAAGGGAGAGAGCTCAACCTCTGCCAGCTCATTTCTCGTCCATCACCTGCAGCTCTCCCCATGGCACAGACAAATCGTCCTGAGAGGAGATCCCAGCCAGAGCCACCCTCTCCAGAGTTTCCTCCAGCCATCTTGGCAGCAAATCTGCTCTCCACACTACAATTAAATCCTGGATCATTTCAAAGGAGAGCAGAGACATGGAAAAAGATACAGATGAACATGGGCTGCTGCTTGTCCTGTGATGTAGCTACAGAGCTCTGCATTGTAACGGGCTGGGAAAAGACTTGTGACAAAATAACCCTGACATGCCATTAAGGCAATATCCAGGCTCCTTGTTTTTGCTGGAAGCCAGCTCACTCCCTGCTCAAGCACTTCTCTATTCCCTGGGTCACTGACTGAAGCATTCCTGCTTGGGATTTTAAACATGTAATGCTTTCCCACAGCTGATAGAGAGAACTGGGTGGGAAAATCCTCTGTTGAACCCACAAGATGCAGGTGTCTCATGGCTAGAGGTGCTTTTGAAAATGCTGGTCTACACCCAGAGAGCCTTTCTTAATGGTTTTAATCTCTTTCTGTTTTGTTTTTTCAGAAAAACAGACATGGAAGAAAAGAAGGAAGGAAACAGAATCTGGAAGGCCTCCAGGTGGGAGGCTTTTGTGGGTTTATGACCTGACAGAATAAGGAATCCCTGCAAGAGGCAGAAGTAGAGACCTGGAGAGAGGTGCAGGGAACCTGGTGGAGCCAGGAGAGGAGCAAATGAGGCTGTAAAAAGAGCAGAAGTTTGGAGAATGGCTCAGAGACCAGAGATCTGCATTTACTACATTTTTTGTAGCTTGGTTTAAACTGAGTGTCTTGGGTCACCAAGACCTGTACAGCAGAAACTGAGTGCAGGAGAGCACCAGACAGGTTGAAGAGCAGAAAGGCTTAGTTTGGACTAAAGGTAGAGCAGTTTAACCTGGTTTTAAGTGCTGTGTAAAATCAGGTGAGCTGGGGCTGGAGGTTCAGCTACAGCCCCTGGAGAACACATCCTACAGATGCCACAGCAGAATACTCCCGATGGATGAGGCCTCTTGCAGACTGAGAGGAGGATCATCGCACAGCACGAATTGGGGAAAAGTAGGTTAATAAGGGAAACGATCTGTTCTTTGCCTGGGTTGATAATACTTCAGCACCTGACTGCACTGCTGCTTGGGGAGGATGCAGCTCCCCAGAGAGCTGAAGCTTTGCTCAGGGCTTCCTTCCAGCTTTAGGTGGAAAGGGGTGCCTGCATTCATTGCAGAAGAGAACGGCAGTGGCACAGCTGCCCAAGGACACGGTTGCACTGCAGATGTTTGGTCCGTGTCCTGCAACACTCCGCAAAGTGCTGTGGCCAATCCCCCCGGCACACTCCCCTCTCTGCCTTGTGCTCTGCTGCCCTGTGACAGGACAGAAAACGCTGTGGAGCTGCTCAGCACTGCTCCCGCAGCACAGCCACTCTCCTGGGCACCTTACCCTTACTCCCACCCCTCAGGCACCTTCCCGTGCTCTGCTGCCCCGGCCCCACCTGCAGCACCCGGCTACTGCAGCTCAGCATCAGCCCGGAGGCAGCTGCTGCCACGGAGAACTCGGCAAACCCTGCTTGTAAGGGCACGGGGGCTTTCCCCAGTCCTTTGGCTTTCCAGTCATCTAGGATTTATGCCATTTAATGTAGCTCTTTAGAGCACGATTTCCAGTTATTTCCTAGGTTGAAAATAGATCTCGAAGCATCGTCGGACTTTCCAACTCACTCACACCAGAGCAGCACTTTCATAGCTTCTGTTAAAACCCTAAATCCAGCCTCAGATCTTGTCCTGGAACCATTCTCTGACCCCCATCTGTGTCCACAACAGCCACCTCCACACACACACAAATATTACAGGGCTCTATGGAGGATGCTGATCTGGTCTTGGCTTGGGAACATGAGGCTAAATTTCATCCTTGCTCAGGAGGAGCTGCATCAGCCTTTCATCTCTTCCCCTAATTTGACACAAGGTCAAGCAAAGTGCCATGAACCACTGCATTTTGCTCCACAGCACATAACAGAAAATGTAAGAGCCAAGCTTTTACCAGCCTCCTAATGAGGAGGAATATTAGTGCAAAGCATTAAGCTCCAAGCAACAAATTATAGGCATTCCTATAGATTCCTATAGGGTTCAGCAAGCCATGTTACAAAAATATGAAATATTAAGAGGTTTTGAAAGAAGTAATGAAACCCTTCCACCTCATCCCTCCCCCACAGATGTTGTCTATTTAGGGGATTATCAATGGCTGGCTGAGAAACCACGAGTGTCCAGACTGTGTCTGTGGTTCATCTACTCAATAAGAAGAAAAGGGAGAACTGCCAGGATATAGATTCAGTTTCTCAGAAGAGTTTGCTGTCAACGAGGCCGAAAGCAATGCAAAACAAAAACTTCCCCTTAAAAGTGATGGAAGCATCTGTCCTTCCTCATTATAAGAGGCAAACGAGCCTGCCTCCTCCCTTTGGACCTGTATCTGTGTAGCACTTGGCTCCACAGCCCCAGCACAGCAGATGATCAGTTAAACATTGCTGTCTGAAGCCCTCTCCAGACTTTATTGAGAGCAGGAGCAATTTTCATTGAGGGGGAGAAGACACAAAGGGAAATTAAATAACTACATGGGGCATTATAGGAAGTCTGTGGTGCAGCAGAGAACTCCAGTCTGCTCAGCATCACAGTGTGAGGACCAGGAGAGACCCCTCTGCTTCCTCACTGGAGAGGGACTGGCCACATTTCCCCATGGCAAAACTGCAAACAACCACTGCTCTACAAGCAAAGAGGGTGGGAAAAGATGCCAAGATGCTTCTTCAGGTAAGAAAGCTCTCCTTTCAGGAAGGCTGATCAAACCCACTGTGCTTTCCCTGCTGGAGGCTGTGATCAGCTGAAGGAAGCAAATGGCTTCTCCATCCTAAGTGTTGGAATTGTCCCTAGGGCAGCATGGTGGTGGCATGTGATCCCTGTCACTCTGCCACCACACCAAGGACCCTCCCTCCTGCCGAATCCAGGGGGATAGGAAGCTCCCAGGTAATTCTAGGACATGTTTGCTTGTGGTTGTACCAGAGACTCACCTTTCTTACCCTGGGGGAATTTTCAGTCTTTTCGGGCAAAGCCACAAGTACAAAATTCCCAAGATGAGCTCCACACTGTATTTAAAATTTTGGTTCTCCGTCATGTGTAAGAAATGCAGCCTATCTTCCCTGAGCTCGTGGCAACGTCTCTCTAGAGATGAGCATGAATTTCCTGAGATGCTATGAGTAAATCCATTAATTGTTTCAGAAGCTGGAATTAATTAAAATACAGCCCTTAAAAGAAACTCAGCATCTGCATGTCCTCTCTTTGTTCTGAATGATCTTAAAAGTGAAATAACAGACTCCACACATTTTCTGTGTAATGAGCCTTAATTGGAATCTTTTGCATTAGAAGAAAACCTGTAATTAAGGCAGGTTATTAATGATTATATACCTAATTATAATAACTAGATAAGCTATCATTAGACTCAAGCTAACTTTTCTGGGAAGGTCTGAGATATGAGAGGTAACCCAGGAGTGATCACAGCATCCCTGTGAGCTCTGCAATCACAGCTCTGCTGCAGAGGGGAGCAGGCTGCAGGGATCCCTCCTGGGTGACCTGGACCACAGCTGCGGCTGTGGAGAGCATCTTGCAGTGCTGCTTCTCACCATGGCTACCTCTGGATTCCCTCTTTTCCTTGGAGATGTGGTGCCCTCCCCCATGATTTTGGTAGTCACAGTTCAAACCCTCTCCAGCTCTCCTCAGGAGAGTATTATAGGCTGGCATTGAAACCCCTGTAATTCCCACGGACATGCAAGTGGCCCATGGAAGCGTCACTTGGTGTTTTCCACCTCGTTTGTTTCTGTTGAGTCACCTCGTTTAACAAAGTTTTGTGATCTCTTTGTTAGGGTTGGCATCCCACATTTGTGCACTGCTGAGGGGAGAGGTTAGGACAGGTCACAGAGCTCCTCCGCAGAGGAAGCCACAGGAAGCTCCAAGATGGGAGTGAATTTATGAAAACTTCTCTGGAAACAGAGCCACGGTGAGGCAGCTCTGCAGCAGCACTTGTGGGGACAGTGAAACCAGTGCTTTGTGATGGGCCAGGGAAACAGAAAATCTGTGTATGGCTTCCCTGCAACTAAAACCCTGAACTCAAATTTCAGAGCACGTAAATTCTTCAGCAGTGGCAGAATTTAAGAGTCTTATTCCCTTTGGGGGACTTTTCTCATTTTAAACACAGGCAAACAAATTTAGCAAACTCTTTTCAGTTAAATCTTAGGACAGATCCCCAAACCTCAGAGCACCTGTCTGATTTTTTCATTTAACAGTGGCAGTGAACAAAGTACCCACAAGAAGAATGGCCAAATAGCAGATAAAAGGACCCATTTTTGAGTAGGTGTCCTGGGCCATGGCAGAGGTGAAGAGATGCTGCACCTGCATCCTGATCCAAGAGTCCACAGGGAACTGGAGCCTCATATCCCTCCAGGCTGAATTATGGCTAAGTATGGGCAACTGTTAATCTCTTTGGGAGCTACTTTTTTGGCCAGTACTTCATGAAAACAGTAGCCAATTTTTTTTTAAGCTGACCTTTGAAGAAGTTTGCATCCCTAATGCAGCTTAGAGAATCCCTTTATGGTGCAATTCAGTTCCAAGGTCCACTGTGTTGCATTTAAAACCAACCAGCTGGAAACAGCCTTGATTCACTGAGATGGAGCTTTGTCCTTTTCCCAGATGGACACTGCTCCCCCTCTGCTTCGCACTCCACTCCCCAGTGCAAAAAAGCACCAGGAGGGGATGATCAAGAGAGTCCCTTCAAAACGCCCCCCTAAAACTTTAATGAGGGCACACACTGAAAGGGCTTTTGCAAGGTAAATTGGCCTCAGGTCTCTTGGTCTCCAATACTGAAGAACTATGAAACTTAAAGAAAAATCGTTTTTCCCTCAGGAAAAACGGGGTAATTTATGCAGGTTTCTCTGTGTTGAAACAGCAGTACTGTGGGCTTAAACAAACATCCAGTTAGCAGCAGCAGCAGCACACACGAGCAGTGTATCACCATGTCTCTCTGGATCTTGTAAATCTGCCATACATTTCCAGCAGGCCTCAGCAAACACCTTTGTTAAATGAACGGGAAAAGTCACACATCACTCGATGTGCTTTAGTCCTGGCTTGCAGGACCTCTTTTCTGCCAAAACAGAGCATCATTTTCTACAGCAGCTCTAGTGCACAAGACAGCCTGCAGGTTTCTGTGACAGCTGCAGACACTGTTACAGGCTCAGCCATAAAGCACACAGCCCTAGGCTGTGTAGTCAGGGTTAGCCAGGGTACAGAAATGCTTTTTTACTTGCTAGCAAACAGCAGAAAAGCTCTCACTGTAACTGCCTGACTGCCTGGCCATGTGTGGCCACGGGCTGCAGGGAGAGCCCCAGAATCCAAAGCAGGTGAAGTCAGTAGCTGCTTTCACAGCCAGATTACAGCCAGGGGGATTCTATCAAAGTCCAAGTCTGTGTCTCCCCAGTGCAGAACACTCAGTCATGGTTTTTGTCATCCTTCCTGGCCTCTTTAGCTCACTTGAGTTCCTGCAGTGTCTGGGGTGGAGAGGGAAACAGCATGTGGCAAACACAAGGGCTGCCTCTGCAGACACCAGCATTCAGATCCCAATCAGGACCTGGATGAAATAAATACAAAGCACTTCACTGGCACTTGACCTCAGCCCACAGTGGGTGAGGATCTGCCTTCAGGATTTGCTGAGGAGAGGGTTTCAGCAGGAGCCTCAAGGCGAGTGATGCTCACCGTGTTCGCCCATCTGTAACCAGCTTTCCTCACATCCCATTTTCACAGGCACGTCTCTGTTGCATAAACACCACCCATAAACCAGCCTCAGAGATAAAGCTCCTCTTCTCAGGTGCTTTCATCATTCCCAATCCTTTTAGGAAAAAGCATGAAGGATTCATTTTACCCATCAATTTGGATTACACTCTCCTTTTATCAGCATCTTTTCCTTAACAACTTTGGCCATTCACTTTGCAGGTCTGCTCAGATACTGAGCTTTCCTCACTGAAAACTTCAAAACATTGTTGAGAGGAAGGAAAAATTGCCGGTCATGTGTGCTGGGCTATTGCAAGGGAGTCATCAATTATGCAGGTTTTGGAATATGTTACTCTACCCACAGCTGTTTGATAGCTGGGCGATATGATTTATGAGAACAGCCAAGATTCAATTACTGATTTCCCATAAATTATCTATACAGTCCTTTCATCCTGTGCCAGGTTATGAAGGGCTCTGATGAACAGAGGGGCCCAAAGACGGGATTCTCTGACCATGAAACGAACTGGGATTTTCAAAGAGAAATCAAAAGGAAAGAAACAACAAGTGA
Source organism: Eulacestoma nigropectus (assembly GCA_013397775.1). NCBI lineage: Eukaryota > Metazoa > Chordata > Aves > Passeriformes > Eulacestoma > Eulacestoma nigropectus. Next base: position 171,339 of record VZTE01003567.1, read on the forward strand.
AGTAGTGCCCGTGGGAGGTGTCGGACTTCGGATTCATGAAATTGGGCTGTCATTTCCAGGCAGGAGCAGGAACACTTGGTACAGATGCACTGATCCAGCCAGTCTTCAGACTATCTGTCTATTTGTCCTTGACTCCTTATCATGTGCTGTGGGAGAGGCAGATATGGCTGGAAGGAAATAGCACTTTTTGCTGCATCTTAAAAATCTGTAAATATTACTGACAGGAGTCATTTAATAAGTGCCTGGGAAATTTAAGGTACAAGCACTGACTTTAGCAAGGGGTTTTTTTCAGAATAGAGAAAGCACGACTGGCCCTTAGGAATAACAACACCAATTTAAGAGAGGCTAGCATTGCAGAGGAGTGAAACGACCGTCACTCTTGTATGAGGCAATACTGACCATAAAATAGCAGCATATCTTGGGTTTAGGAAGCATTTGGGAATCTCACTCGGAAGCTGCGAATGAAATGTGAACGAAGGGGGAAGGAACTGCAGGAGCAAACCTTCTCCTTGTCACCCCACCGAGCCCATGGTCCTGGCCAAGGTTTTTTCCTCCACACAGCCTCTCAAGGACACCACAATGTTGCTGTTTACATTTATTTTCTCTTTGACTTTTCCAGTCAACCTGAAAGGCAGCGAGCCCAATCTCTGACATGGCATCACCTCCGTTATCACCACTCTCATTTCAAATCTGAGATTTGTAACCTGGTCTGTGGCAGCTGAAAGGAGAAAACTGTCTAATTAGAGATTAAACACACCATCCAGAGGAGAATAAAGCAATCCTTCGACCACACTTTAAAGAATTGAAGAGAAAAAAAAATGGCAGGCAAAAGAACAGTTAAACAGGGAACTCCAGTAGGACTTCTCTGTGCGCTTGGGGGTTTTAAGCAATAATCTTTGCCTCCCTCTATTGCTACAGGGGAAAGACACATCTCTCAAGATCAGTACAACTACACATGAGGCTCTTGGGTGGGGCACACTGTTTCATTCCCTCAATTTAGATGCTTGAATTCTCCCTGCTCCCACCATTGACTTTTCTCCCACCAAAGAAAAGCTGCATTTATTCTCATTAGGAGTACACTGTACCTAAATAAGCTATGGACAGGGAAGAAAGCAGAGCATTGAAAAATATCTTTCATAGGGATTTCAAATTTTCTAGGTCTCCTCTATTTCCCCATTTTTTAAAATTTTGTACTGCTCTGTGCCTCCCCCTCCCACTCTCACAAGTGACTGGGAGGAGAACGCTGAAACAAGCAGTTGTTTGTCTGCTTGTTTTAAAATAACAGAGTGAAAATTAACGTGAAGCAAAAGCTCAGTCTGGGGCACTGCTATAATGCAGCAGCTGAGGGAAATGGATTCTATTAGCCTGGTTACAATCCCTTTACTTAGGGCTGTTATTACAGATCTCTCCCCTTAATTGTGCAACCTGCTATACACACAAATGACAGGTGAGACGGTAATGATGGGTTGTTGCGGGCCAGAGCACTCGACTGGCAAAATGATTCTCAGAGAAAATTGTCTCTGCTCACCTGTGCAAACCCTGCAAGGTGCTCAGGGAGCCAGGATGGTGTTCCACACCCAGGATGCAGCAGCCACTTTAGGGACTGCTCTTGGCACTGCAACAGGAACAGCCCAAACATCACCACCAGCACCAGTGAGGGCCAGACCTGCCCCAAAGGAGGCTCTGATCTCTGGGAAAGGGAAGCAGAGGGGGAAATGACCAAGCCCAGGTCACAGAATGAGCTTTAAATAGTGGCAAACTCTCATCTGTGCTCCAGCAGCTTCACCACCACAGGGCCCATGAGGTACAAGCTCAAAAGAGACTTTTGAGCAGTTGTTGGAGTCACAGCTCTGGGATATAACAAAGAACAGTGGCTGGTTCCTCAACCCCTGTGGTATTTTGATGCAGTTTCTCCACAGGCATTGTCCTATGGAGCATTTTACTGACTGTGGAGATTTTGGCCAGCACACCACAGTAATTAAGGTCCATGGTTTGCTGATCCAGCACCAGTTCCCCAGGTCTCTCAGGGGAATAGCCCTTCCTTGGGATGACCATCCATGGACTGCTTGAATCTCCCTTATTTGCCAGCCCTTTGTTTTCTTCCTGTAAATGTCTGAAATAATTAATTTAAGATTTAAAGACCAAAGTTACTGTAGTGTGCCCAAAATAACAAACGTCTCAGATTTTCAATTACCCTAAATGTAGGAGTGTTGGATCCCGTTTCTGTATCTAATGCGTCACACAGAACCATTACCCCACAATCCATTAATTATCACAAGGTCAGCACATTCTCTGGTGTCTCTTCATGACTGCACAATGAACAAGCACTGCCTCTCCTGTGGGCAGACTCCACTTGTGGATATATAGCCAGACTCTGGCTGCCCAAAATGATCAAGAGAACATCGCTGGGCTTTGGGGATAAACATGTCTGGGTAGAACAGGAGAGGAGGACAAGGGAGACTAAGCTGCCTGTGTAACTTTGAGCCTGAACAAGAAACAAAAAACCAAACTGCTCTAGGGAGATGTGCAAAAGAGCCTAAACTACACCAAAGAATAGCTCTATAAACAGAAAATGAAAGATTGCTTTCATCCACAAAAGATTTCAAGAAACAGGAGGAAGGGGAAAGTAGGAAACAAAATAGCAGGGAAAAATGGAAAAGAGAGTTCAGGCCAGGTCTAGTCCCCATCTGTTCATACCTCCCACCGTCTCAGCCCACATCTGCTGCCAGTTATGCCATGGCGGGCTCTTGGACACGAAAAAGATACCAACTCCTTCCTCAGATTCACTGCAGCCTCTCCCACAAGGAAGAAATTACTGGACAAAGGTGAGAAGGAACTTGGGGAGAGGTACAGTCTCACCCTGAGCACCAGACATTCCTCCAAACTGTTCCCAGATTTGGAGTGCATCAATCCAGTGAACCAGTCCTTGCCACCCCCTCCGTTTTTGTCCAAGCTTTGTCTGCTTCTGTCTCACCCCACTTTTTGCGAAGACTCTCAAGACCTTTATGTGATCCTCAGGCTCCACCTGCAATATGGCCTTTCTCAAACACCTAAAATGCCCACTCTCTACTCCTGCCCTTGCTTTTCCCACTTTCTCCGCGCTTCCTCTGCCTGGCTTCCATTTTCAAAGATCCTAGAGGCAATATTTTATTGTAATGGGTTTTATTATGATGATGTACAACACCCCTAAGTGCTTTGGTGAAGGAAGAAAGAAAGGTTGTGCTATAAATAAAATTCTCATCTGCCATCAGAGGCACACAGATGATGGATGTGTGGGGGTGACTGCACACACATCCCCACAGGCCAACCCTCCACTGGGTGGTAGCTGCTCTGGAGGGAACCAGGGTCACAGTGAGGAGGAGGCCATTTGGCAGTGGCTTCCTTCCACAAGGAGCAAGCCAGCTAGTCTGGGAGCCAACAAGTGAGCAGGGAGAACCAGCCACAAACTGGCTGCTTGTGTTTCCTCTTCTGCTGTGGATCAACACAAATGTTTCTGTTTCCATGGCATCTTTGAGCCTGGGTTAATTAATTCCTGTGCCCCATCCGGGTCTCCTGCCAGTTCAAACTGGTCAATACACAGGCTACTCCTGCCAGAATCACTCCCCGGTGCAACATCTCTCAATATGCCACCAACTGGTTTTTTTTAAATAGGGTTAACTGGTTTAAGAGAAGGAATAAATTCTTACAGCAGGAGAAGGAGAGCGCAAGGAAAGTTCCCAGCTCCTGAAATCATTCTCCTTTGAGCTACACTATGAATGAAGAGAGCCAAGGGAAGATGATGACATGGAGAGGAAACAAAACAAAACAAAGCAAAAATAGATATCTAATAAAGAAAAAAAAAGGCACAGAGAAGAACAGAGGAGGAAGCTTATCTATCCTGCAGCTTTACAAAGAGTTTTAGCATCTCGTTGCCTAATGAGCCATAGAGGTAATAGACACACCACGAAAATAAAAGTGGGAGGGAAAAGCAAGCATCAATAACACAGAAAAACAACCACAAGGCTGCTGCTAAGCAAATGTCACTTCTCTCACCTTCTCTGAGTCTTGCCAGTCAGCTGCTCTCCTCCCTTCCCAGATGTTTGTTCTCTCTCTTCTGGCACTTTATCTCTGCAACCATTCAGTTTTCATTATGTCCTGGGGTTTCAAGTTGGGAACAGCCAAGGGGCAAGATTCAAGAACAGCTCTAAGGGATCCTTTGCAAGTGTTAACATCTCCTTTTCATGGTGCAAAGGAATGTCTTGGCCCCACTAAAGCTAGAAGAGAAGGGGCCAGAGAGCAAGGACACAGTGATGTCACCTCTCACTGTGTCAGGGGCGGGATTTCACACTCGGGAAAAGCAAAAAGACCCAGGCCAGCGTGGGTCAGCACAGCTGTGTTTGGTGAGACAACCCTCTGGCTTGAAAACTCTTTGCTTGTTCACAGTAGCAAAACCAAAGCTTGCAGAACAGCATCCACCATCCTTAGCAGTTATTTTACTGGCACAGCTTTTAGGCAAGAAGCTGGGGCAATGACAAGAGTGACAGCCAGGCAAAGGGCTGTCACTGCCCCATCTTCACACCTAGAAACCTCTGCCAGCAACTGGGACATAAAACACAGCTGATTCTCAGTTAAACTACCTTTGCTTTATTTTTGGACACAAAAGAATATGCCCCAGCCTGTTTCTTCCCCTTCGCTATTTCTTTTTCCCTTCTTAGCACATCAGTCCCTTCTCCTGTCTTCTTTTTCATCTGCAGCTCCTGCAGCTGCCTTCAAGGTTTATTCCTTTCCTGCGGGATTATTTGGAAGTTTGCTTGTGCAGGGCGAATAGCATTTCTGTAATAAAGCCTCAGCCACATTCCATTAGTGTCATTTCCATCTGCAGAAGTGAAGTGTCAGCTAATAAAAGGTAGCACAGACCCCTTGGGCAAGATAAAATGAGAGAGCGAGAGAGGGGGGAAAAAATCCACCGTCAGAGATGGAGAAATGATAAATGTCTTTCCAGAGGCAGAAGCACCTGGAATGGGAAGAAGGGAGCACTGGGGGACGGGAGGGGAAAGGAAGAAGGGGGGAATATTATCTTTGCTTTGTTTTTGGAAGGTCTCACTAACTCAAAAAGCACCTTCTACCCATCTTCTCTGTACACCAAGGGCCATATCCAGCCTGGCTGCACCTCTGCAGGGAGAGGATAATGTGCAATTATCGCTTGCAAGCAGCAATGGCCTGGGGGAGCCGTGGGGGGCTGCATGGCAGGGGCCAGCAAGGCAGGGTCCGGCAAGGCAGGGTCCAGCAAGGCAGGGTCCAGCAAGGCACACCAAAAAACACACTCAGGCTGTGTCCAGGTGGCTCTGCTGAGCCTTGTCCCTCCACAGGGATGAGAGCAGACGGGGGTGTCGCTGGCTGTGTCTGAGCTGTGAGACCCAAAGGCGTTTCTGAGACAACTTTGTCTGTCTAAGCCGTTCCCTGACCCCACGTCAGCCGTCCAGCAGGCTCCCCCGTCCAGATGATGTCAGGACAAGCCCCTCAGGGTCCATCACAGGGTGCACCTCCCCTGCAGCTCAGGGGCACATTTATGACCCATTTGGTCCCTGTCGGCTCCCATTAATCAGGAGGGAGGTGACTGCAATGCTGCTGTGTCCTCAGTGCTGTCCACCAGTCCTCACCAGCCCCACATGCTGTTCAGTGAAGCAGGCAAGTCACCCGTCTCTCCAGAGCACCCTTCCCTCTGGACAAGGACAGAAAGGCCCAAATGCCACAGGAGGAAAAATAAAATTTTTTAGAAAGTTTATTTTAAAACAAGGGCCCATTTTTTTTCCTGCAACTAGAACTTATCTCCCTTAGCTCAGATGATCTTTGTCTGGACTCAGGCTCCAATTCTGGAGAAGTCTCAGTTCTCTGCTGACTTTATCCATGACATTCAAGCTTTTCAGGACCGTATCAACTACTACTAAGTGCAAACAACTCCCAACTCCATTAGAGAAATAAAACCATAAAAGAGCATTTCTGATTAGATTTATGCCAGTGTGGTAGCTCTTAATGCCATAATCACATTAGCACAGGCAAACATGATCCCGTGAAAGGTGTCAAGTGTGCCATAGCCCAGAGTTTTCAGGTCTTCAGCGAGGCCACTGGAGGTATCAGCAGCTGGCAGAAGATGACAACCTTTAGGCTTTTTCATTTCCCTGAGGAATAAGATCAGTGCAGACTAAGCCCAAAGGCTGTGTTCATAAGGTCTTCCCGAGCAGTGACGTGCACCTCAGCCAAGAGTGTTTCTTCTAAAATACGCATACACATGCCTGCACATGTACAGTTTTCCTCCAAGTAATGGCCATACCTTCCTCACTTCCACCCTCAGAAACAATGCTGTTGCTCAATTCCTTCCTAAACCTACCAGCAGCACTTTACTGGCAATATTTTGGAAAACAGTCACATCAGACAAAACCATCATATGGATAAATACAGAAAGTCGTGGCGTTTACAGGCCTCAGGTTCCCTTAGTTGACCACCCAAAAACACCTCATAATAAATTAAGGACTTTCCTTTTGATTTTAAATGGAAATGCTATCACCTGGCAGCCATGCTCCCCTTCTCATTGCTTGGAGTACATATGGATTTTTCCCTGCAACTGTATAGAAGCATCACCCCTGGGGACACTGGCAGGGTTTTTAAGCCTGTGACAGATAACCATGTCCCTCCAATTTCCTGGCTAAAAGCTCCCTAAATTCACGTAGCTGAGCACTCCAGGGAGCCAACTGGACAGCAGTTTGCTTAATAAAAGTTGCCTTTATACAAAGATCTAAAGCCTATTTTCCAAGAATTGGCAGGGGATTTTCAGGGTGTAATCCACCTACTGCTGACCCTCCACAGCAAAGAAACTTCTCACTTGCTGGGTGGGATTTTTTTCATTGGAGAGCAACACAGGCTTTTTCTGATGGTGCTGGGAGAGGGGAATGTGGGAGCACCTGAGGATTGCCACAGGCAGAGGAAAAAGGTTGGGGAGTTTTTTCCACGTCTGCTGAACAGCCTGTTATCAAAGACAACAGGATAGAGAGGAGATTTCTGAAGAGGCTGCAATTCTCTCAAATTTTGCTCAGGGAAATGATTGCCATGTTCAATGTGGAAGTCTGAATCAACAGACAGCTCTCTGAAGGACCTTGGAAAGCCCTTTCTGTTGTTTCAGAAGCAAATTCTCCTATGATCCTATCACTGTTCAGAGGATCTGAATTGCTCCCAAGTAAGCCCTGGGGATTCCCAGCTGTGCTGAGACATCTCCATTCTGATGTGAAAGTGCCTCACCCTCCTGCCACAGGGAACAATCACCTGGGTGAAAATGAGGCTGGTATGACAGGAGTGATTAAAGCTTGGAACAAATACCCATCAATGATTCAAAATATTTGAGGAAGATTTGCTCGTCTCTAGGGCCTAGGAAACCATCTTGTGCAAGGCTCCTTTTCCCAGGAAGAAATTCACAGTGGGCCTTTAAGCCTCTGAAACACATGCAATGGATTATTAACAAATGTGAGTGGAAGGGTAGCTCAGTTTGATGTCACCTTTGTATACACACAGCCTTCCATCCTTTCTTCACAGAAAGATTATCCTCCCCACAGATAGGTGCTGGAAGTCATCCAAGAATTTAAGAACATTCTTTCATTCACAGGTGTTTTTGGAGCTTACAACAGCAGTGCTTATTCTGGAAGATGATGAGGGAGAGAATTGCCTTGGCCCTTCAATCAGCTTTTGCCCATTTCACATCAAATTGCTATCTGATAATACTCAGTGAAAACTGGAACACTCTAATGCAAACAGAAATGGCTCCAGCAGCCAGATGAAACACTAATGACACAAATTAAATAGAAAGACACTGAAGCATGCAGTGCACCTCGCTGTCCTGGTGTTCAAGCTGAATGTAAGCAAGCAATGTGCCCCCATGGCAAGGCAGTCGGCAGCACCACAGGCTGTGCCAGCAGGGCAGTGCCAGCAGGTCGAGGCAGATGTGGTCACTCCCTTCTAGTCAGCACTGGTGAGACACATCTGGAGTCCTGTGTCTAGTGCTGGGCTCCCCAGAACAAGAGAAACGTGGATGTACTGGAGGGTGTCCAGGAAAGGGCCAGGAAAGGGCCTAAGGGACCAGGGCACTTCACGTACAAGGGAAGGCTGAGGGAGCTGGGGTTGTTCTCTAGAGAAGAGAACCCTCAGGGAGACCTTATCAATGTGTAATGATACCTGAGGGAGGAAATACAGATGGCAGGGCCAAACTCTCCTCAGCGGTGCCCAGAGTCAGGAGAAGAGGCAAAGGGCACAAGCCACAGTACAGTAAATCAGCACCCAGTGTGGCTCTTGCCTCCTCCCAGAGCAATATCCCACATGGCAGCAGGATCATGGCATTGACACTGGAGAAAACATCTCCATTTCTCACCAGGCCATTTCCCTACGCTTAGAGACAGGGATGAGAAAGTTCCCATTCACCTTGCTCAAACATCCATGGTGTGAGGTTGAATTCACCAACAAAGCTTCAGCAGCAGCAGAGAGAGAGGGAGAATATCAGAAAATGCATTTAGCTGCTGACAGCAGCCTAACAAAGGATCACTACAAAGGCATGCAGAGCTTGTGACAGGAATGCAGGGAGTTAGTCTTGGACTGAGGGACCTTAGTTACAACAGCAGGGTGGAGAAGTGGAGCTGGAATCTACAGAAGGAAAAGAAATTATGACCTGACTGAGTGATATCTATTCCAGAGGGAGTGAGGAAGGAAAAGAAAGTACAAAAGTACTTAAAACTGTATCAAACACACAGAATGAAGACCATGAACTTAAAGATGTGGAAAGGTCATGCCACAAAGGAGTAGAGGTGGAAATCAAGAGAAGCAAAAATAAAACAGCTGCAGTGGAGAGAACAACGAGAGAGAGCAGGGTAAAAAACACTGGACAAGAATATTGACAAGTCAAAAATATCGATTCTGTGCTTCCTTAGCCAATAAGGTTTACACCATGGGATCTGGGGAGGATGAAGAAAGTTCAGAGATGCAATCCACTGTTCTCTCTCCTCCAGACAAAGGCCAGGGCCTGCTCACACCTATACAAATATTACAATGACTCTGCAAATCATTTTTTACTGTCAGGAGCTTCTTTAAATGGCAAAGAAACATGGTCTATGCCACCAAGATTTTCTTTTATTTCCTCATTTATTCAGCCCCAGCAAAGCCCCGCTCAGCCCATTTATGCCTCAACACCTCTTGCAGCCCGAGTGCCTACATGGAAGAGAAAAAAGGGAGAAGAAACCCACAACATTTTCTTCTCCGGGACAGCTAGATTGTCTTAAAGCCAGTGTTGAGAAAATGACATAAGCTGCCTTTTCCAGCCTGAGAGTTGACCTCCTCTTTCCTCTTCATCTGTTTCATTAGCTCTAAATTATTCCTGTTGCCAAGACATCTGAAAGCAAATTGCCAAAAAGCTTCAGTCGCTACCCCCAACATCTGATTCCTCAACAGGATTCACTGTCCAGTCTGATTCTCATCAAGACATGACTTGAAGGCACAAAATCCTAACCAAGAAGCACTGAGAGGGAGAGGCAGAACATGAGGCAGGAGATACTTCACATAAAAACCCCAGCAAGACTTTGTAGAGTCTATTCTTTTCATTCAGGGGCCACTTTGATATTCATCTGGACCCAAAAAACTGACCAAGGAAAAGGAAGCAGCAAAAAGGGGGTGTAAGCAGGGAGTGAGAACACAAGTGTCTGCTATCATCCTGTGTCAGTGTCCTTTACAGGACAAAACTTTGGAGAGGGTTTTAGACACAGTTGGAGAAAATGCTGCCCCAGTGAATCACAACAGCGGGAAAATTAATTAGCTACTGTTAAGTCAGCTGTAAGCATGCACAGCTCCGTGAACACCCAACCTTTTATCATTATTACTGAATCACAACACAATCTGCCACCAGAGTCTTCCCAGACCAAGGCCAGGACTGAAATAGTAGGGCCCCTGGCTGTGGCGACTGAGCTGCCACTGTGAATGTGCACAGGGAGGCTGCAGCAGCCGAGAGGAACCACTCCAGAGCCTGCTCAGAGGGATCGCTGCTTCCAGAGGAGCCTTTCGACTGGAGTAGATGCAATGGCAGGACTGAGTGTGAGAGCTGTGCAGGGTGGAAGAGGGAGAAAGAGATGAGCTTGGGGTTGGACAGACTGTGTATTTTCAGGAGAGCCAAAGAAGTCGGAAGTGCCGTCGTACCTGCAGGTCAGACCCAGGGGACAGGAACTGAGCTGCAGGCTGGCTTTGACTTGCAGCTGCCCCAGGCTGGAGCTGAGGCAAATTTGCAGATTTGATCGGGAGATCAAAGAGAACTTGGCTCAAGCTCTTTTCAGCTAAGGGAAGAGACATCTCTCTTGCCTGTGACAGCGCACTACATGCTACAGACTCGAGCCTGACTACAGAGTTGCCTCCTCTTCAGAAGACACACACAGACAGTCCTGATTCGGACTGCTTTGGGTGAGGGTCAGCTGGCTGCCCCCAGCCCTGGACTGCACAGTGCCAGAATCTGTGTCCAGTCACACACAGATGTCGCTCTACATGGAATCACTAAGGATGAAAAAGACCTCCAAGATCACTGCGTCCAACCTTTGACCAAACCCTACCACGCCCCTAAACCATAACACTCAGTGCCACATCCAGTCATTTCTTGAACATTTCCAGGGATGGTGACTCCACCACCTCCCTGGAGAGCTCATTCCAATGCTTAACCACCCTTTCAGTGATGAAATTCTTCCTGATGTTCAACCTGAACCTCCACTGGCACAGCTTGACATGCATCAGAAATAGACTCACAGGATGTTATTACTGGGTCCAGAGTGAGGCCCCCAAACTTTCGGCTTTTTCTTGCTGTGCTACTGAGGGCAGCTATCTGAAAGGGGTTTTTAACACTTGCTTGGAAAGCAAAGATGGGCTTCAGCTGCCTGTTTACCACGCCCTGTCCCTGTCCTCCCCTTGCTGCCTCACTCTGCGTGCAGCTGGGTCCTACGGCAGCGTGCAAATGTGCTGACACGCAAAGAGCACGTTTGCCCACTGGCAGGAACCGTGCTGGGCAATGAAGGAGTCTCCCAGCAGGAGCACCAGAACCTGCCAATTACCTTGGCACGCACCGCGGGATCAAACGGGGCAGGAGCAGAGCGGTAGGTACAGCAAAGCTGAGCTCTCCTGCCAGCCCCTGCTCTCCTGCCAGCCCCTGCTCTCCCTTCAGTGCTGCCTGGTAATGAAGTCATTTTGGCCGGCAGGACACGCAGCAGATGGGCTGTCACTCGGGGGCTGCGCCCGCACCAGCCGCTCCTTGGGGTGCAAACTTATTAAGGTCGGTGTTTTACAAATGCAATCAAGGAAGCGAGCTTGAGCAGTGTTATGACAGCAATAAAAGTGTGTCCTGCTTCATCAGCACTTTGGAAAAATTAGTTCAAATGTCCTCAGTGGCAAACAGCATTTAGTGCTGCTCAGTGCGGGAGATAGAGGCAGGAAAAAGAGACTACACAGGGTTTTTAAAAATAAAACTCAAAGCGAGTTTGGCACAATGAGTAAATCACAAGCAACCATCTCCCTACAGTGCCCTGCTGCATGAAACTCCTTCCTGATATAAATCAGTGCCATATCTAGCCAAACACTAAAGCAGTGCCAGCTCTTGCTGCATAGTGCCCCTTACTCCAAGATATTGGAGCTAGCACCTCCACCTCTTCAGAGAATTGCAGTATCTCACCTTACACTGCACCACCAGGTTCTACAGTGCCTGATACCACTGTCTCATTGTGCCTACTGTGCATCTTTTTTCCTTGCTCCCAAGTCTCCACTGCAGTCCAAACTCCGCGGTGAACCTTAAAAATCAATTCCAATTACAGAACTTGATTTTCCCTTCATCCAAAATGTTTTGTTTCTAGATAGACCTTCAAATTCTGCTCCAAAGTGTGTTTTCTCTTCCTTTCCTCTTTCAAAAAAAACCTAGATCAGGTGATTTACAAATTTGTGTGAGGGTCTAGGGAAGCAGAAGACAGGAACAATATATATCCTCACCACTTTTGTTAAACATAACCACACAGACAAAAAACCAATAAACTAAATAGCATCATTCAGAGAGAAAAATGCCTCGAGGCTTGAAACTAAGCAGTGTGGCCCCAAAATACCAGTTTGATTTAGCTGGAAAAAAAAGGGCAGCTGAAACAAAACACAAACAATTCTGCATCAGCTCTCCAGAGCATCCTTCCACAGCCACTGATCCAGCTCCCTTTCTGCAGGGAGGAGACATCACACCCCCATACTGACCTCCCTGTACACTCTCCCTGCCAGCCCTTATAAGTTCATGGTCTGCTGTCCCTGGGCTGCTGCTGGGCCAATTTGCATGAGGGAAACTGTAAATGTCACACCAAAACACTCACGGTGGTATTCTCCCAAAGCAAATAAAGCTTAGGACCAGCAAGCATAGGCCCACAAAGCAGTCATAAATTAGCCACATTGCACACTTTGCAAGTTTTGTTGTCTCACGAGTGTTTGGCAGATTCAGAGGTTTTACTTTAGACAAAATCTAGTGTTTTCTTACCTCCCCACTGTGAAGTTAAAAACCTTATGGTACAAAGGGTGCTGTCACCCAGATAGCACAGGGCAAGGGACACCTCTTGAGGTGGGAAATGTAAGTCTCCCATTCCTGCTCATGGTAGTAAAAGGCTGGAAAGTCCACAAAGAATCCTTTGGGTTGGAAAAGATCTCCAAGTCCATTGAGTCCAACCATTGATCCAGCACTGCTAAGTCCACCACTAAACCGTGTTCCCGAGTGTCACATACACGTCTTTTAAATCTGAGGTCTCAGCCCTGTGCAGGTGCCTGTCACGCTCTCCAGAATGAAATGGGAGGTTGTTTGGAGGGTAACATAAACACTTTGGAATCAAAATTTGGTGGACTGAACTTGGGGTGTGAGACATCAGCTTTTGATGTGAAGATTCCAAGGAGTGGGGAATCCCTCCTGCCCCTGGGGAACAGCACTTAGTGCCTCCCCCAAATAAAAACAATCTTATTTTTTATGGAAATTAACCAAAACTTGTCTACATGCAGCTCCATTGCTGCTGGGGGACCAGCAGACTCTTCACATCAGACTCACAAATAAATAATACCCACCAAAATTGTCAGAAACCACTTGGCCCCCACTACAACAGCAGAGCACACCATCTTTCTGTATTTCCTTTCCTCTCAGCTTAGCCCAACACATTTTCAAAGACTGAAACTCTCTCACTGTGGCTCTGATAATGGAGAATAAGATGGGAAAAACATATATCAATGTGCCCAGTCTCTCCAGGCTACGCACAGTCAGGCAGAAAGAAAGAAGGTGTTTAATACGACCCTGGCAAGGGTCAAACCTACCTTTGATAAATCATTCATTCACCTGGTTCCTGGGAGTTGTTCTTCCAGATCAGTGATGTTCTGGGTGAGGTTTGCAGTGGATATTTTTCCCTTCTCAGTGCAAGATAGCCCAGCTCTGGCAGACACAACCTGGGATGGCTCCAGCAGCAGAGACAGTGCTAAAGAGGGGGATGCCCTGCAGCCGTCAGCCTGGTGGTGTCAGGAACAGGCTGGGACAGTGCAAGGACAAGCTGGAGTTGGGCAGGATGGGTGCACCCCACCCCTCATACCAGAGAGGAGACTGATTTCTCTCTGCGTATCTGAGCAAGCCCAGAATGTTAAACAGCTTCTCTTCCTTCCCATTTCTTCATCAGTCTTTTTCCTCAAAAAACCCAATTCTCTCTCATATCTTCCTTACACTGTTGTCCCAAGGCTCAGTGTGTACCTAAGCTGAGAGCTCCTGAGAGCACGTGAAGGCACAGGATTAGATTTCAGCAAGCAGTGAACTGAGATTTTGATCAAGATGCTCCACTTTGTGCAATATACAGCGCTGGATAAGCTATTTACACAAAACCAGTCCCAAACTACAGCACATATCACAGCCATGCCATTTGGGTAATACTGAACCATGCTCTGCTTTTACGGCCTTTCCCTCCACAGTATTCTGATGTCCAAGCTACAGAAACAACCCAGACCATAAGAAAGTAAATTTCAGGGTAACTGAATAGGAAAAGAAATAAAGAAGAGAAGAAATAAATACATCTCTTGGCCTGGAAGCTGCTCATCAAACCTTCAACCCTTTTTCCAGTGTGCCTGAGGGTCTCAAATGTTTGTTTTGGGAAAAAAAACCCACAATAATCAAGGACAAAAAAAAACAAAACCAAACCAAAAAACCAACCAAACAAACAAAAAACCAACCAAACAAACAAAAAACCAACCAAACAAACAAAAACAAAACACAAAAAAACAAACAAACAAGCAAAAAAAAACAACCATGCAAAGCCAGAGAGCAATGAATTTACTCAATTTTTCCCAAAACTTCCCAACATATAAATCTTGGCCCAAAAACCCCCTTCATGGAGCTACTGTACTGCCTTCAGCAACCTCCTCACAACTCTAGAGACATTCAGCTACACCAGGGCTCTTCCAGCACAAGAGCCTCTGCCAAGGAAAAATAATTTCCTCGTGTCCTTCCTCTCCCTCACTGTCACATACCAAGCAAGCAAGAGCTTGGCCCAGAAGATGTTGCTGTGAGGAAGGAGCTCAGGCAATACAAGACTGATTCAGCAGCTCAGCACCTCACACAGAAGCACTGGGCAAACATGACCTGTATTTGTTGGGAGAGAGGAGACTCAGAGGTGACCAAGGTAAAACATAACTCTAAAGAGAATTCATGAGATGATACAAAAGTATTTAGGGCTATGTCAAATGTGGGAAGCAGGTGGCATAAATGAAAATGCTCGGGAAAGGTCAAGCCTTGGAGGAACTGAGCGAGGATCTCTTCATGCAGGGAAGAACTGATCTGAAACATACTCTTGCCAGAGGCAGCAGGGAAGAAAAATCAAGTAAATAGTTTTGAAGGAATTGGAGGATGGAATTCATCTCATTTTAAGCATCAAAAAATGAAGTGTGTAACCTGGGCCTGTCATCCAGGCTCCCTCAACAGCAGCGAGAGAGAAAGACACTTTAGAGGGCAAGTAATCCTGGCTACCTGTGAAAGTGCCTGTTAGCATGGCTCCAGGAGCTGGCTCAGAGATGAAGTGAGGAAAAACCCAACCTTAATCACTGCAGAGCTCCTGAGAAGGTGACAAACATTTGCCAACATGAATTTAATGAGGTGTCTCCTTGGAGTGGCACCCCATCAAGTTTTAACAGAGACTGTGTGGATGTGAGGGGTGGCCCCACGCCAGCTTCAGCTAACCAGCAAAACTCAGCAAAAACAAAACAAAATGGTCTTTACTAGCCTTTAAATGCCTGGAGGTTTTATTAAAAAAAAAAAAAAAGAAAAAAAAAAGATTGAAAAAAACAAGGAAAGTTGATGAATGCTAATGTAATAAATGAAGAAAATATATTATCTTCGATTCCTCTTTGCCTGGATCTATAATAATTTCAGAAGGAGATCGGGTTATGAGATAAATTTCATGTATTCCTAATAAAAGAAGAATGCTACATTTTTTTGACAAGTGTTCTTCAATATGCCACCTGGGTAGTTCTAGTAACAGGTAATAAAAATGAAATATGATAGGATTTCCAAGAAGATCCCAGCAGTTAACAAGGGAAATGATTTCATAGCTCTTCCTTAGGAGGCGCCCAGGTTTCCCAGGGATAACAAGAAAGCTTTAATCAGTCCCTTTGCAAGGTGTGTAGGGGAGGTTTTCAGGATGTGGCTTTATACCTGTCCTAGTTGTAGCTGTTACTTAAGAAGCAGCAAAGTAAAATCAGAGCGCTTGGCTGGATGAAAGCCAACTGCCTGTACAGCTGAGCAGCAGTGGGAAGGGCTGGGGTAGGGGATCACAGAAGGAAAGACAGGGTGGGTTTTATTAGGAGCACCACAAGCTCAGCAGCTGCAGTTGTCCCGGGTCTAATTCTTATTTTACCTATGTAGACAAACGTGGGTTTAGCTCTCCTTGACCCACAGACTGAGCCTGGTGGCAGACACACACTGTTCCAAAGGCAGCCTGGTCTTGCACAGCCCAAATTCCCTGTTAGTCCTCCACAGATTTACATTTGTACAGTGTCTGTACTGGATGTCATGAAAGCTGGCTGTGAAGAAGGAACACACTCGAGATGCTTAAACAAACCATCCTTTTATGTTTTGACTCGATACATTAAGGCATCAAGTGAATAAAATGCATCAAATCTGCTGTTTCTTCTCCTGGGTCAGCTTCTGTTGGCCTTTGCATTTTGTATGAGTTTCTCCTTGCTTTTCAAACCCATTTCCCCCATCCTAACAGAGCTGCTCCACCACTAACCCCCAGCACAACGAGACTGCAAAGGAGCCAGGGGGACCCTCTGTTTGCTGTTGTCTGCAGCCAGCAGAACAGGAATGCTGTAGAAAGTGGCAGTGACTATGCAATTCATAAATCATGGGGACAATATTGTCTCTCTTCCCTTTGCACAGATCCCATATATCACCATGACTCAGTGCAGATCTCCCAGTGGGGACTAATTCCAACTTTTAATGCACTTTTCATCTGATTCCTCCTGACAACAGATGGGTCGCTGTCCTGAGATATTGCATTTTCAAAACAATGCATTAAGAACCTCTGTGTTTCAGAACAATTTGGTTTGGGGACCCACTACTAATCCCATTTCAGTGGTTTGAGTTGTGCATTTTACCACTGACAAGACAAAAGCTCTCCAGTCCAATGGCCATCATCTCTTCCCCTCTCTATTTTTCTGGTTGTTTCACCCATCTTCCTGGATGTGATAAATCATGTAAATTTAATTTAGAGATTATACCCCTGGCTTTAGAGGCAGACAAGGTTAGCTCTCTGCTTGCAGCCTGTAGCCCACTAATCTTATAAAATTCCTCCATTCCCACTTGGCTGGAACTGCTGTTGGGGAGTGGAGGGAGAGCAATATCTATTCTGTAAAGTGTTTTGGATTTTTGTTGGACACTTGCAGATGGCATCCTGGCCACTGTCCAAACTCATACTGCTGCATACGGATAAATCCTGAAGGTTTTCACAAGCTCACTGTATTACAAGCTTTATCTCAGCAGTGTGAACCTGGTGCTACCATTTCCAAACTCTTCCCAGTCTCTCCAATCAGTTATAAATCTCTTTCAGCTCCACTTTTCCAAAGACTGAGCAGCTCCTAAGTCCATAGCACTTCCTCCTTGTGCACATTTGCTGCCTCCTTTCTGTATGACTGAAGGCCAACACTCCTTCCCTAAAGAACTATCAGATCTGCAGAGGACATGCAAGAAACAGGGGAATTTCTGATATCTACAAAAAGCATCATTCCTTGCCTTTAAGGAGTTTTTGGCCCCAGGCTGAGGGTCACAAGCACTGGCCAAGTACATTATCCATTCAATCTTTCCTTCATCTATAAATTCCCTTTCTAAAGAAACATGTAGCACCAGCAGGGGATTAAAATCAGTTGTTTCATGGGCAACCCAGGTGGTTGTCTTTCATCTCCTTTCCTAATATTTCTGTTAGGCTTGGATAGTTTTTATTGGCTTTTTTTCTCTCTGCTCTTTCTCACGCCTGAGGAGTTCTTGGCTTTGGCAGGCACAGGAACAGCAGTTTTATGACATGCATTTTTTAATGTATCAAAACATGTTCTTTTGATCCATTTTTTTGAAAGCAAACTCTGCTCAGCAAAGGTTAATAACTTTCCCACATCAGCTGAATGTAAGAGAGGTCCAGATGCTACTGAGAATCAAAACTCTCATCTTCAGAAGTCAGCAGGGCAAAACCAGAACATTTCCAGATACTGCCTAAGCCACAAGAAATTACTGGACCCTCTAAGAGCTAGCCCAGAGTGTTCTGTAGTGCTGTCAGTTTGGCACATCTGAGAGAAGTTTCTATGAAGTTATGACAGCTATGTGAGCTCAATAGCAGCTGCCCAGAGAATTCGCACTGGCAGGTTTCTGTAGCTTTGAGTATCACACATACAGGGAACGCGCTGCAAGCAAACACAGACCTCAGACAACAAGCACATCACACTCTCCCTATGCAGCAACTCAGTACTTGCACATCCAACACTAAAAAGAAATCATCTCCAGTCCAAAGCCTGTGTTCTCTTTGCTGGGTAATCCTTAGGAAAAACTCAAGGTAGGGAAGGAACGAGTTTCAGCCAGCACTGAGCCCCCAGGGTCCTCCAGGTACTGTGGCAGGGCAGTGCCCACTGTAGCTTTGCCAGGACAGCTGAGGTGATTTGCAAGCAAATGGCCAGTTCTCTTTGGCCATTCACACAAACCAAGTCATGTCCCTAATGTTTTTTATCGAGTTCTTCAGAGCTTTTGTCCACACTGAAGTTAGGCATCTCATCTTGTTTCAAACTTTACAGACAAGAAGCTAAAAATTCTTTTATTTTACTTTTTTCTCTTCAATTCAATGAAGAAAATGTTGAATGCATAAAATACGTTTTGTTTTACCACTTCTAAAGTGGATTTCCCTGGGATCTACTTGTCTACTTTCAGAGGTACTATGACTTTTTAAAGTATTTGAATGTGAAAGAAAGGAGACTTACCAGATAGGACTCGAGGGAGCTTCCCACCGATGGGAGAAGGCTGGGATTGGAGGCAGCAGATAATTCTGCAAATTTTGCACCTTGGTAGATCATAGAGGAGCACCCAAGGAACCCAGATCAAGAGCATCAGGAAGACAAGAAGGATACAGGACCTAGAAAGCAAGAGGAGGACATTTTCATTTCACCCAGCAGATAGGAACTGGGCACATATATTAAGCTTAATCAGAGTTTTAAACCAAGCCCAGAACACCAATTTAGAATCGTAGAATTGTCCAGGTTGGAAAGGACCTTTAATATCATCAAGTCCAACTGTTAACCAGTACTGCCAAGTCCACCACTAAAACATGTACTTAAACCTCACATCTACATGTCTTTTAAACACCTCCAAGGTGGGTGACTCCACCACTCCCTTGAGCAGTCAGTGCATCACAAAAACAGCTCCTCACATCATCTCACCGCACAGGGCACAGCACCGCTGATCCAGATGCTCCCTGAACTAGGCTAATCCCAGATTTGTTTCAGAAAAGTTTTATGGATGTTACAGTTCATTTATTAACATGGGAAGGATGATGCAAAAATCCCAAAGCCAACAGAGACTGGACAGACAGCAGTGCATGACCAGCCAAGCTTGCCAAGAAATCAACATGACAATTTTTATCACAGCACATCACAATTTTCCATGGTAGTGATCAGAAATAAGTCGGTTTTACAGCAGAATTGTTCTTAGCTTCTGCTTTCTCAGAGCAGCTGATGTC
The DNA here is from genome assembly GCA_013397775.1 of Eulacestoma nigropectus. Taxonomy (NCBI): domain Eukaryota; kingdom Metazoa; phylum Chordata; class Aves; order Passeriformes; genus Eulacestoma; species Eulacestoma nigropectus. The sequence goes on from VZTE01003567.1 coordinate 190,631, forward strand.
TCACAGAATCCTTTGGAAAACCACTCAGCCTTGCAGTTATCACTGCTTCTTCTGTCTTCCATCCTCCTCCCTTCTTCCAGGAAGGAAAGTTAACGGAGTTATGTTCTTTTCCCTCGACTTCACACTCAGCTCCCCAGCAGCTGCAGATGGTGTCACCCATGAGGGAAGCTGAGCAACAGCTGGAAAGTGGCAGCAAACCGGAAGGACAGGGCTGGGAAAGCCACCATGCCCCAGGCTCAAGGAGGGCTCAGAAGGGACAGCAGAATTCTCTCATGATGCCACTGTTGTTGTACAAGGAAAATAACATCTCTTTTCCTAACACTGAGTCTTTTTATTGACTTCAGTGTCAGTAGAAGCAGAGAAATGTTTAGAATCAAACCAAACCAAACCAGCCTTGCTGCAAAACCTTGTGTTTTCTAATACAGAGAACAAATCAAAGGAAAGATCTCTACAAAGAAAACATCACAAAGCTGTGAAACCATCCTTTACAAAAATATTGAAAAGAAGAAAATTAACCACATTAAATATCAAAAATTATTTTTAGATCCCTCACAGGCAGACTACCATGACCTCAGCTCTGAAGATATCCACAAAGCAAAGTTAGTGTTATCCAGCCACACTGGATTCCAAAGGATACTTGCAGAGGATGATACAGAAGGAGTGGGAACAACATAAGCAAAAAAGGAATTCCTTGCCTAAAAACCACTTCATATAAAAATATCATCTTAAAACTAACCTATATTAATTTTTAAAGTGGAATTTTAAATAGATAACTTTAAACATCTGGCATAAGTCTGCCTCTTTCCAGTTCAGCATTTAGAGACTTTCACCTATGGAAAAGTTCTATTTTGAGGAGCAGCCCTGACAGCAATGAGGCTGAATGAGGATAAATTTAAATTAGTCAGAAAAGCATCATGCTTAGATGAGAACAAGGTCCTCGCAGGAGGTGGTGTTTAACAGCCACTGCGATTGCTGCAGGAAGGACACTGTTTTGCATTGTTCTTTATAGGAAAGTCAATAGCCTGGAGAAAGATAGATTATTGTTCGTCACATCTAGAAGAGCTTTTATTAAAAAAAAAGGTATCATATTCACAGGGCGTGTGAGGGTAAGCTGATGGTTTTAATTTCCCCTCTAGCTCATTTCCAGTTTTTGGGAAGGCTGGTTAGAAAACAGAGTTGTCCGTGTGAATGCATGAAAGTCACAGAGCAAAGGAAAGGGAGTAGCAACTCCCCCACACCGTGCCTTGAAAGCACTCAGCCTTCCCAAAAACAGCCTCAGCCAGAACCCTGCATACAGCCATGGCTTGTCCACTGATGGGAACACAGCCTGTTTTAGGGCAAAGCCCTCAGAAGTCAGGATCACTTCATAATTGTGTGTTGAATGTTTCACAGAAACCAGCAGGTGAAGGTGCCAATCCTTTGTGCACTCATCCCTTCCCAAGAGCTCCCTGTGACCTTTAATTCCCCTACAAAGAGGCACCAGAGGGTTGGTTTTGGCAATGACATGAACAACTCTCCCAGCACAGCAGCTTCTCCTGAGCCTGAAGCCCTCCTGGGAATCAGGAGCAATGCTCTGGACCAGGGGCAGGAGAGCACAAAGAGCCAGGCAGGTGCTCAGGACAGCAGCAACGAGCAGGTGTTGGGTAAGGGAAGGCAGGAGAGATACATAAAGAGGAAATCAGCTTCATTTTGATTATATTTTTCACCCAAACTTGCTGAATTTAACTATTTGTCTCTTTACAGGGTGCATTGTCCAGGTACAAGCTTCCTGGAGAAGAGCTTGTACTGCTAAGATGCTCGACTCTATATGAGGTTATTTAGAAGCCAGTATAAATTGTCACCCCAATCTGGTTTGCATCCTAAACAAAAACATTGGTGTAAGGAAACAATGCTTAAGGTGCCTGCAAATGTTTTATTCACAGGAAAAACAAATTGCTGCAGGAAATGAGGGACAAACACGGATGTGTAGCAAAACCCAGCTCAGAGCTGTGATAATTCTTAAAGCTACTAATTAATCAAAAAAAATCCATTTCTATAGTAGCTTCTGCCCTTACGAACAGTCACAATTGAACCCCGAAGTTTAACGGAGGAGAAAATTTTACATATTTTTATTGCTCGGGGTGCTGAGGCACGGAGCAGTGAAATGCTCACCATCTTATCTTGGTGTTCCCTTCCACTCTTTTCCTTCCTCTCCAGAAATCACAGTGAGGAGACAGAAAAAGCCTTCCCAGGGAGGCTGTGCCTCTGGATCAGGGCAGGATCAGTGAGACAGGGATGTGATGCATGGAGCACAACCAGGAGCCCCACAGGGGAGCACTGCAAGGGAGACAGATGCCAGCAGTTGTCAGGGACAAAGCTCTACATACGGGAGCACACAAAAATCTGCACAGGGCAATAAATACAACGCGTTCTCTACCCTGGAGCACTCTGGAGACTCTGTTTCAGAAGGAACATGTCCTGTTCCTACTTTGCATGTTGGATAACTTGGGAACAGTTCTGGGAACACAATTACCTGGATCCTGTCTCTTCTGTGAGACTCCCTGGGTGATATTTGCCTCCCAGCCAGGGCATTGCTTTGGAGCTTTTCTGCTTAAGCAGAGTAAGGAGCAAATATTTTCATTTAAATTATGGTATATTCTCCCCTCCCTGTCTGTGAGTCCTCACCTCCAGGTTCACTGACACACACCCGCGTTCCCTGAGAGCCTCCCAGAGGGATCGCTGCATCTGTGGCAGCAACACCACATCTCTGTGCAGGTAACAACTCGGCTCTGCCTAATTACTACAGTATTAACTCCTGAGACAAAATAATCCTCGCAAACTCCATTTTCCTCCGCTCCAGGAGGAATTCATTTGGCCTGGCCTTTTCCTAGCAAATATTTAGCATCCCATGTGCACATATTTAGAAAGAATTCCTCACAAATCACTCAGCTGAAAGTGATTTCCCCCGAGGAGGGATGAGAGAACAAACACGTGCCAGCTGTGAGCCGCACTGTTCGCTGCGCTCCTGGAAGGCACTCGGGTACCACGGAGCTGCGAGCGGCAGAGGAATCGAGGTGGGACACAATTACCCATCTACATTAAATTAATTCTCACCCTGTTTTCCTATCAGGTTCACTGCTGCAAAAACAGAAGGGATGAGGTTTCATGGAGGTGGTTTACAAGGTGAGAGAGGATGGCAGGACAAGGTAAAGAAAAGTGCTAATACCAGTTTTGTTATTTAATATTCATCTTTGCTCTGTTTCAAAACTTTTGCATAGCAGTGGCTTTGTATGAGAATTTCTGGTTATGGCTGTGAAAATATTGCTTCTACTTTTTTATATCTACTTTGTGAGAGTTTAGCTGGTCTCAGACAGCACTGGCTGCAATCTTTTCATCTCAACAGATTCACAGTGGGAAAGCTACTGGCACAAAACTGATTTCTATGTCTCAGTAATATTGCACCAATTAAAGGAATAAAATGCTGGATCCTTTTGGAATTTGTACTGCAGGATTTTTCTTTTCGTTTTTTCTTGGAACATTGACAGTATATTACTTCCACTTTTCTATTTTCACATGGACATATTGTGAAATCAATCACAAATTTTTTGTTGAAGATGATTATTTGGGACAAGTTATTAGGCTGGATTAAAATACTGGTTTATTGTAAATCAAAATTACGATGAAACAAATTCAGAATTGGAAATAGCATGGATTAATATAGAAATAAAACCTTTTTTAAAAAAAAAAATTGAAACTCCAAAATGCCTAATTTACTACAAGAAAGAATTTCAGAATTTTTTTCATAGGAATATAGGGAAAAATAATGAAATGTCAACACTCCCTATGAAAATGACATACTGAAATCATCCATGTCTCCCTTAATGCATGATAACAAGGCAGGAAAGATGCACGTTAGGGCACTGGCCTGGAATATAGAACATTGCTATTCAAATTCCCAAATGGACAGAGATTTCTGGTTAGACTGCGAGCTTTTCTGTGTCTCAGTCACCGAAGTGGTGAAATGCAGTAAGAAAACACCCTGTCTATTCCGACACAGTTACTATGATAATAAGGTGGCATATAAATTCCTTGGATTTAAGCCAGTTCCTTCTAGCCACTCTCACCTGCTCCCAACAGCAAAATGTTTGCTGATAATAATTACAAGCTGAGATTACCAAAGCTGCCTGGGGGATTTGGATGCCCACGGGAACTGGGAGCTCTGAAGATCTCCGCCCATGGATTTTACTGATACTCTGATTGATTTCTCCCACCACCCCAACAACACTGCAAGTGCAGGCATGCAGAACAGCAGGAATATTTACAGAGATAACATCTTCATGTCAGCAAGGCAGGGAATCCCATTGGGCCAGAGGCTTTACAAGCAGCAGTAAATAAGAACATCTTGTCCAAAATAAACACTCTGTTGCAGTTCTGGTACACACCTTTGAGTAGGGACAATTCCCCAGCACCACTATGCAGAAAATTTGACATTTGAAAGCACTTGAAGAGCCACAAAAATCCAAGAGCCTGCTCACAGGACCTTCCTCTGCACCTATGAAAGTAACTTCTTCCTGCTCCTTTCCAAAAATCAAATCTCAATCAAAATTCTCTATGCACAAATATCCCTTTCTAGGTTATCACCTTCCTAGTGCAGCATCTTCTCCTCCCCAACAACAGAATTGTTGATGTTGCTTTTGTAGCTGGTAAATAAATCAGCTGCTGTCAGGTCAGATAAGATTTTCCATCAGGTGGAGGTACAGAGTTTTCTAATGAAGAGCAGCAGTGTGGGAGAGGAAAGGACTCAGAGCACGCTTATTTGCTATATTTCTATTGAATTTCCTAGAATAAATGTTTCCCTTAGAAATAAGGGAAAGATGCCCAGAGGTCAGGTGGAGGAAGTATTGCTGTGCCTTGGGTTTTATTCTGACCCTTTAGTCCTCCTTCCCTAAACTCAGTGGCTACAGACAGAGCAAAACTCTTCCCAGCAGCAGTGAAGGGAGGTGCTATGGGGACCAGCAGCACATTCCCAGCTGAGACAGAGATTTTTTTACTTTTCAGGCACATGGAACCTGGCTCAAATCTTCAGCAGGATTTAGCTACCTCAGGGACAGATTTCCTAGCAGTCTTAAAAGAAATAAGGAAGCCAGTGCCTCTCAGCGAATGAGAGGGCTCCAGGTTTATAAACCAGTTCGTCTACAGACCCTGTCACTCACCATGACCTGGATGCTACCTCAGGTGTAATTAACCCTGTGCCCTGAGCACGGGCACCACCAGCCTCGCTGTTCACAAAAGCCTCTGTCAGACACGTGGCTGGTGGAGTTTTGTGCTGCTCTGACTCACAGCATACTCACCCTCCTTTTGCACTGTGGCTTTCTCAATTTAATGGAGAGGGAAAGGGCTCTCCCACAGTGGAAGATGTCTATTGATCCAATTTTTCTTTTTCCTATTCTTTTGTTTTGGAAGTTTCTTGCCAGAGTTACCGTCCTCTTGTTCTCAAGGCAAGCAAACCTTCTCCAGGACAGCAAGCAAACAAATAAATCAAGTGCTTTTTCAGCCCAGGTAGGAGGAAGAGGGAGAAGATTGGAATGAGTTAGATTGCTCACCCCGGCCTTGTCTCCTTTGTTTCTCCTCCCTTCAAGCCAGATGCCAGGGAAGGCTCAGGTTCACCATCTCTCCTCCGCTTTTCTTGCAGAACACGGCAATGGCTACAGAAAAGAGGAAAAAACCCTCTCCTTCCATGCAGGAGCAATTTGCTCACACTTTCCAGCTTCTCAGAGGGTAGGAGAGGGATGAGATCCTCTCTTTGTTCTTTAGTGCTTGGGACATTTGCATAAAAAGAGACTCTGTTATTTAAACACTCATCTGCTCCCACTGCTCAGTCTCATTTTGAAGTTATAATCCTCTCTTAGCTCCGTGTCAGCCACTGCTGGAGGGAGGGCCTGGAGTTGGACTCTGCAGGGCAAGAGCCCAGGTTTGAGCCTCCATGTGCACGGGGGGAGCTGCGAGACTGGAAGTTCTCCCTTTTCCTCAGGTGGGTTTGAAGCCTGGGACCAATATCGGTCTCACTCCTACTGTTCCAGAGCTGAAAACTGCTGTGGAGGGCAGCAAATCTCTCCCTCAGATGGCAGAGCACTGGGGGCTCCCATCCCCAGCCAGCCACCTGGACAGCTCCGCACAATCACAGAGCAGGCTGAGGTGGAAGAAACCCACAGGGATCATTGAGCCCAACTCCTGGCCCTGCACAGAACCACCCCCAAGAGGGACACCACGTGCCTGAGATTGCTGTCCAAACGCTCCTGGAGCTCTGGCAGCCTTGGGGCCGTGACCGTTCCCTGGGGAGCCCTTCCAGTGCCCCAGCCCTCTCTGGGTGAAGAGCTTTTTTCTAATATCCGCCTAAACCTCCCCTGACACAGCTCCAGCCATTCCCTCGAGTCCTGTCACTGTCACCACAGAGAAGAGGTCAGTGCCTGCCCCTCCTCTTCCCCTAGCGAGGAAGTTGTGGGCTGTGAGGTGTCTCCTCACCCTCCTCCTGTCCGGCTGAACAGACCAAGTGCCCTCACCTGCTCCTCATACACCTTCCCCCAAGGCCCTTCACCACCCAAATGGCCCCAAAGCACGTGGGACATACGACACAGGCAGAGAGAGGAGCAGTTCCTCTGAAATCAATGGCATGAACTCAGTGAGAGACACAAACCGGACCCCCTGAGTGCTGATGGAAGCAGCAGAAGTTCCTAAATTATTTTTTTTAAAGCCCAGCAAATATTTATTCTGTATTTCATTTCACACAGGAGCACTGAATAAACCTGATTTTCAATATACAGCAGAAACAGCCTCAGTCCTGCTTCAAGGAGATGCAATGGCTTTGTTGTTGTATCCAGGATTCCTTTGTTCCAGTAAGGAAGGAACAGCAAACTTAATTAAATGCATTAGTAACCACAAGGTAGTTAAATATCAATTGGCCATTAAAATACAGAGTGCAACAAAAGCCTAAGTAATTTCTGAATTATAAACATAAATGTATTCATCAGAATAGTTAAAGTATTTACTGTTAAAAGGTGGCAATTTTCTTCTGGGAAATTGCCCCCACTTCATATTTTTCTGGGTTTTTTCTTTTCATTAGGATTTTTATAGACTTTGGCCAAAACAATTTTCAAAGTCCTGGTTTTGAATTGTTATTGTTGCTATTGTGCTCTGTTTCATACATCTTAGTTCTGAAAACAAACCCTGTTAAAACAGCATTTGTTTTGCTCAAAATTTTGCAGAATATTTCACCAGAATCTAGTTCTGACAATTTAGGCAATTTTTAAATGCACAAAAAAACCAGACAACCAACCACCACAAATAAGTTGGCATTTTAGGTGGTTTTTAGAACAGAGAGAAAAAAATACTGGCCTGATTTTGACCTCTTCTAGCTATCTGCAAGCAAGCACAACGTGGAAAATGCCAGTATTTATATTGTTCCAAAATGCCCCTTTATCCACATATCCAACTTTGTAGAGGACACTTCCTCATAAGAGGAGGTACTTGTCTGGTCTGGGTGTCCCCAGGTAACCCCAGAGAGAGCTCTCCATGCTTGGGGTGGATTTGAACAAGATGGAGTTGGAGCAGTGGTTTAGTAGCACCAGTCCATGAAGAAATCCCATTCATCCCCTTTTTGTACTTTAAATTACTTAATATCTTTACCTGCTTTTTGGTGAATTTGTCATTAGTGAGGATTTATTCCCATTTTAAAGTAGAGTATAAATAACACCCTATCAGAAGGGATTAATTAGGCAAAGGAATACTTAAAAGACTTGATAAAAGCTACACAACATATCATGATTTCTGATCCACTATCAGCTAATCTAACCATTCATGTTCAATGCCTCTGAAATACCAAACAAACCATGAAATTAAAAATTCCCTGTGCCCTACCTTTAGTACACTGAAGAAATCAAAGGATCCCGACAGGGGCTTAATTCCTTACTGATAAAGGCAAATTGCTTTTATTTAAAAATTCTTTTTGAAGGAAAAAAAATCCTGTATTCAGAATGAGAAAGGGGAAAAAAAAAAAGGATAGCATAGATGTTGTGATTTAGCTAAAAATATACTGGCTCATAAAAGGTACAAGCTTGGCATTGCTCCTTCAAAAGTTAAATATTTTTGTCCCAGGGAGAAAAAAAAAATTCAAATCTAAGAACATTTTGATCCCAAGGTTAGTTCTAAAGTATTTTGAAATTTAAGCCATGTAATAGCAATAAATTGCCAAGGCTGTAAAGCATCTAAAATGGAAACTTGAACTATGACTAAATTTCCCATCACCTGGACAGTCCAGACAGAGCCTCTTTTTGGCATTGTGACTTCTCCACTTTCATCAGCCTGCCCAGTTCTGTGTCCAGTCTGGTCCAGTCATGAAGAACACACTTCTACCCTCACACAGTGCTGTTGTTTCCCTGCACCTTGCTTCATGCAGGAGACCCACGTGGTGATGGTTGTAGCCAAATCTGGCTGAATGTAGGGCTGGCCTTTACTGGTGTGCACTGGACTTGGGCAGGATGCTCAGATAAACAAAGAATCACCTTTTTTACACAGATATCTCCACACTGATATCTTCTTGCATCAAAGGAACTGGGAATTTTCACTCAAAAAAAAAAGTTAACAAGGTAAATAATCTGAATCCTTTGTGTGAGGTGGCAGTAAATGCAGATCTTCAGCATCCATCTCCTGATGTACAAATGAAATCAGCTACCTCCTGAGTCTGCGAGTGCCTCTGACTGCTCTGTAAACTCTACCTTCCCTGCCACCACTGATGACTGACAGGCAAAGTTTCATTTGACCACACTTTGTCCAACTTCATCTCACTCACATCTTTGAATGAGGCAGGACTCCTTAATTTCCTGAGTTCTGCTGGTTTCCAGGGCTGCTGCGCCACTTTGAGCCTTCAGTTCCATGAGTCTGCATTGTAGGGGCTGGGTTCGACACACCTGAGTGACAGAGACCTGGCAAGGACAGGGCTTCAGAAACATCAGATCAAGCTGATTTAATTGGGAGGGAAAAGGAACACCACTAAGTCGAGAAAATTCAGGCAAGGAGCTCAGAGGTTGGCGGTACAGTAAGGACAAAACAAACAGAATGGTGCAAGTCATGTTTCAGAGGGGCCAGAGAAAGAGAATTATATTGCCTTGGGACAGTCCTTCCCCAGCCCTGCTTTATGAGTGCCTGTGGGATTTAGCATGAACATCCAGCTGTTGTAAGAGCAGCTTTGGGATCTCCTGGGAAAGTTTCATGATACCAAAGGTCATTGAAAGAACTGCTCAGCACATCCACACACCTCAGGAACGTACAGCAAAATGTCCAGGTGAACTCTAGACAAGGGAAGAAGCCTTACTACAAAATTTAGTGCATTTTTTTGATCATCATGGATATATAAATGCCATGCAAATTTGTGTGCAGACATTGGCATTGTCTATCCCAGTTATAATTCCTCCATCCAAGTTAGGAGATCTGTCAATGCTGTCCATTTGACAAGACTGCAGCTTGTTTGTATACCAGGGGGTGTTTGTGATGTGCTTATGATTGAAAAGCAAAACCATAAATCCCCTGTGCTGACCAACTCAGCTGAACCCCAAAGCAAGTCAAAATGCAGGCTCTCCACAGAGCTCCACAAAGCTAAGGGCAGTATTTACCTGCATAAAAAGAATTAATACTGAAACAAACAAAGAAGTCTGGTTCAGCTATGTAGTGCTGAAATATTAATATTGTTGGCAGAGAGAGTACATGAACCTATTATTTTGCAAAGTGTGGCTGGATACAGTGAAGGCAAACATTGAATAAGTAACGAGAAAATCCAGCTCTTTAACTGGATTTTCTGATGCCTGTAGCCAGACACACAGAGAGTTTATTCCATTCTGCTTCTATAGCTGGAACGGATTTGGTATTAAAACTGCCTAACAGGTTTTTTAAGTATAGGGAAAATGTATTTTAAACCTACATAATTTCATTTCCAGCTATGAAGGCACATCTACTGAGCTGAGAACTAGGTGACATGAATGGGAAAAGATTTGACTGTAGGATCTACAGAGAGTAAATTGTGGCATAATTATTCTGAATTAACTTACAACAGTAATGTCAAGAGAGTTTGAATAGAGACCCTCAAACTAAACTAGTATCAAACAGAGTAGCTCTACATCACTGCCATCACAGACACTATTTGCCATATACTCTTCCTGCCTGCACTGCTTGCACATCAAACCTTGCATAAAGGGATCTCTGCAGAGTACCCAAGATATAAGGCATATTTGTCCTTCCATTCCCCTGGTTTTTGATAACTAAATTCCTGTAGAGGAGAGAAAATATCACCTGCAGAAGAAGGAAAAGTAGAAATCTCATTATGCAACCAGTGAAAAAAGTCTCCGTCAGTGCAGCGGAGCCCTAACAATTGCATAGAGTTAAATACTGCTCAGCATCTCAGCGACTGCAAACACGAAATTCATCGGATGAGCCCTTGAACTTAAAAAGAATTAATGAAAGACAAGAACTAACACAACAGTGGGCACAGCTTAGCAGGTTATCAGTGATTTGAGCCACATCCTTTAGGTAGGCACTAAAACCCACAAAGATCAGACAATAACAGCAATGTTTTCTTTCCTGCCCTGTGCTGCAGGCAAAGCACTGGGATTCAATTCCCCCTTCTGCCTAATGGTATTTGAATTTACACTTCCAGAGACCTCTCAAGCCACCAAATAAGCCACAATTCCCCGTGGCTCTTGCCCACCAGATGTGGTATTTCTGCTTCTCAGAAGATGCAGGACTGGAGACGGGGTAAAGAGATGCTCTTTCCCTTGCTGAATATCGAATTGCACACGAAGTACAGCTACTGAAGCAGGAGTTCTGCCTTCATTCACACGCACAAACCCCTGCCTACAACTTCATTGCCAGGGAAATGTTCTGTGAAACAATTAAAGCAGGTTTGAACCCAGTCAGACAGAGGAAAGGATTAAACTTAAGTCACTCGAAACACAGGGAGGGGGGCCATAACAAAAACGGCTTTTTAAAGTAATCTCCTACAACCATGAAGATAAATCCTCAAGTAATTATATAATGATAAAACATGCATTTCGTTTTTTCCACTTTTCTTACAATGACAGTGAACAAAAGAGTACTTCTATCAAAAGTGGAATTTGGTAAATTTGCATAAGCCTGAGGAGTACACAGCTGTTTGACCACAAGGATTTGGCATTTGCTACTACAGAACAGAAGAAAGCTCGTTGTGTATATATTCACTTCCATACACTTTATTTCCATCGTTTGCTGCTAGCCAGAGACAATCCCCAGCATGGCTGGGCCTGCAGACCCTCTCTGTATGACCATTGGGGTGTTTGCACCTCAGCAGCAAACACAACAGGCTGGGAAATCCCAGGGAACCGATATTCACTCCAGCTGGAAGATGGAGTTCACAGACCATGCTCCTGCCACACGGTGGTCGGGTCACTGGTGCTGCTCACCCTTACTCGTCCTGGAAGCCCACAAAGGAATCTGAGCCAGTTTTAAGTCTCAGTAAGCAACACGAAATGGCCATATGGGATTTTGAGAGGTACAAAGAGGATCCGTGGCCGCTGCTGTTTGAATGCAGGCCACCTACATCCCTCATTTTCACCGTGACAGAGAGGTAAATGGAGTTCCTCCCTCCCTCGCATGGGGAAATATAAAGCAGAAGATTACAGTTATTACAACCGCCTCTTGTTTGAAACAAAGTTCAAAGGCTTGTCTTCTCTAATCAATCTTCCAGCAGAATAATAGGGCTGCAAATTCCGCTTTCATGGAACTAAAGCACTCGGGCTGAATCAGTTTTTCCCCTCTGCTCCCCCTTCTCAAAGCAGAGCACGAATGAAGGAGCTCAGATGAGGAAGTTAACTGAGCTGCCGATAGAAGCCACACCGCGTTCTCCGAGGAAAGCAAAAGGCAAGAAGGTAATAAAACATCTTGGCTCCAATGCCATGTGCTGGCGAAGCACTTTGGGCACTCAGATATAATGAATATTCAGCAATCTCTGGCTGTTGTGGTATAGCAAAGTGCCTCTGCCAGGGGAGCCATTTCTGTGGCTGAGGTGAGAAAATAATAGATGTCCACTTGGCAGGGGCAGCCACAGACACGTTAACTCAGAGCCCACAGATCTCCCTGGGTAGTGTCCGGCTGGAGATTATTAATGAGTCCATTAATGAGCCTGTTTCCACTGCAACAGAATGGGGAGGAAGCTTTTAGCATATGTGTTGCAAGTAACCCTTGGAATTAAATATTCGAGCAAAAAAAAAAAAAAGTTTTTTTAAAAAAAGGAAGGAAAAAAGGAAAAGAGAGCTCACAAAAATCAGAATAAGAGGAGAGACTCACCCAAATATATTGTGCTATTGAACAGCATCCACAAACATGCACAGAAATGCCTTTTTCCCCAAAAAAATGCAGTCACAGACCCCGAAGAGCTCACAAATGCACAAACAAAAAGATAGATTCAGAAGCACTGCTGGAATGAAGGCATCTGAAATGTGTGATTTCTTTCACCATCTTCACTGTAGTCCAGATATAATTCAGTCTGGATTTCATCCAGTCCAGATTCACTAATGATACCATGGACTCTAAATGACCCCTCAAACACTGAGAATAATGGATAGCACTAGGCCTAGTCAAAAGGAACAGTTTGAAAACTGTGTCAAATTTAATGCATATTTTAAAAGACTTGGTCATTTGTAGAAGTTTGAAAAAACCACACAAACAAAACAAAACAAAACAAAACAAAAATACAAAAAAACCAAAAAAAACCAAAAAAAACCCTAACACCTCTACAGACTTTAAGAACCAGATTAATTCTTGGGTTTGTCATGACTTAATCCTCCACAATAATTTTAGCCCTATTTTTATTAGGTACACAAGTGCCACCTCCCCCCCTAAAAAAGCACTGAGGTAGCTGTGAATGCCACAAAGCACACGATGATGGCTCATACGTGAATGGAGACTGAAGAGAATCTGTTTATCAGTCTCTGATGGGCTGCAGTAAGAACTTGATTAGAAAATTACAACTGACACAGCATTTGGCAGAAGTTTCCAGCTCAGGGTCCTGTCTCTAGCAGCCCAAGCAGACAAGATATATCTAATTCTACAGAAAATCAAAATGTTTAGAACTCAACCACCTCCTCCCCCTCTACAGAATCACATCATCAGTGTAGATTTCCTGTCTTCCCCCTCTGTCCCTTACGATTCCTTTGCATGGTGACCCCATGGCAGCCTTGCCTGTGCCACTGCAAGACTCCTGGTGTTGGATCATCCTCTCTCATTTCTGAATTCCTGTCCTGAGCTACAAAACCTGTGTTTTCCAGAGGGTGACAAGCCCATTTGCTATGTGACATATCCTCTCTGGATGCTTGGCCCAGTTGGTGCAAGAGCAAAAATTAAAGTTGTCTGATAACATTCATCTCTACTGAAGTTCAGCACCCAATTTCTCCACTAGTTTTTGAAACCGTCTCATAACATGAGGGCTTTAGCCTTGCTTGTTTTGCACTGAGTTTTTTCTTCCTCTTCCTTTCTTTCTGTATAAATCAGCTCTTAACCCCGTTTTCCCTGAAGGAAATATAAGAAAGCACCGAGTCATGCTCTGCTTTCCTAGAGAAAGACATTTTCTGCGTTATTCTCCTGGCAGTTTTCAAGCTTTTCACAGGAGCTGGACCAACATAAACCATTCTTTCATCAGCTCAGGTACATCCCCAGAGGCTGGGCTATTTGTAGAGTTAAAGATAGCTATTATCAATAAGAAACTTGTCTCCCTTCCCCCTCACTGTACTCTCAGAGCATATCTGGAAACAGCTCAGCGCTGCAGAGAGACACGACTTCGGAGAGTAAACTGATTAGAAGTAAAAGGAGTTTTGAGTTAAATCAGGGATGGAGAGGAGGGGGAGAGAGAGAGAGGGTGGAGGCGGCTGTGGGATTCTCCTGGGACCACACAGAGGGATGTCTGAGCTGGTGCTGCACCCAGCCCTGCAGCTGTGCCTCTGCAGAGTGCCAGGTGAGTTCCACAATGCAGCAACCCACACTGCCAAGCCGCCTGCCCGGCAGCTCCCTGCGGCACAGAGACTTCTCCGAACACAAAGATGTGCCCACCACCACACAAAGTGGCTCCCATCAAGTCCTCTTAACGTTAAGTGGCTGAGAGGAAGAGACAGAAAGCTTTGGTTTGTTTTTACATTTGCTGAGCTACAAGACATCCTGAGAAAGACTGAACTGCCAGCTCAAGGTGCTGGACTAACACTAGAGTTCAACAATGCACTACAGAGGGGTGCCCATCTCTCCAACCTGGAAACACCAGGGGTGTGCAAAGAATGGCATTTTCTCTGCCCCAGCATCAGCTGGATAGCACAGAGGCTGTTCCACAGAAACATCCCTGGGCATGAAAAACGTCATCATTGACAAGTGTCACGCTGCAGGAGCAGCTTTTCCTGTCCTACACACCAGAGAATTAAAACTGACCGAAGATAATGAAGAGAGTTTCAAGCATGTGCAAGGGAACTCTGCAAGGACCATGGGACACCTATTTGTGCTGCCTGAGAGCTCTTTTGTCACCATTACCTGTGCTTGTAGAGCCATGAGAACTCAGATAACGCCTGCACGGATTTGTCACACAGTCCTACCTGCCACAAGGCTCGTGGCCACTTAGGAAGGCACAAAAACACACAGGCTGGCACAGAGCAGCCCTGGGAATGCAGCAGCCAAACTGCTGCAGGATGTCTGACAGCACCAAAGATCCAAGCAATTTGATTTAAGGCTGACTGTGCTGCAGCTCGGACACACCCAGAGAAACAGCACCACCCAGGAGGACAGGGAAGGATGAAGGAGCTGCCTCATTTCTGTGAGGGGCTGAGCATCAAATGCAGAATTCACATACTCAAATACTCGAGAAGAGGGAAAAAAAGTATGGGACTGCATGTTGTTGATTTTTCTGCAGGCTACACATGAACAGCATCTTCCATCAAATGCTGCAGGCTCAAACATAACCTCTCCATTCTCCAAATGGAGGAGGAAGGAAGAGCAAGGAGGATCATCTGTGGCAAAGTCAGGCTTGAACATGTGCAAGTGGGACAGAGAAAGAAAGTCAATAAGAGAAACCAGTGGTGGCAGAGGGCCAGAGGCAGCACCAAATCTTTGGGGGGACTCTTTTGTAGTGGACAAAAAGGGAACATGCCAGTGAGAAGCTGTCAGGTCAACACCCTGGTTTAGAGTTTTGAGGGATATTATACACTGCCAAGCCATACCAAGAGGAGATAACAGGATAAAAAGAGCTCTCTTGACTCACTCGCTGAGACTCTGTTGCTTGTGAAATCAAACACTTGGATGATGAAGGACAAAACACAGAGCAGACAGCATCACAAATCCTCTATTTGTACTGAGAGTCCATGAATGTGCTTTGAGGCATGGTGGAACAGGCATGCCCTTCAAACAGGAGAGTTCAACAATTCCATGGGGAATTCCACTAAACCTCTCTTCCATATCCAACCCCTATTCCTCTCCAAAACCCCTCAGAGCCAGAAGCCGAGGAGGAGACTGCAATGAGGTATACAAAGAAAATTTGTGTAAGACTCACTTCTTACCAGTCCTGCTGGGTATCTACAGAAGCTTCAATTCACAGTGAAGGTTCCACTGACAGAGCAACTTCTTCCAAAACCACTTCCATGGGATGGCGGATGAGACACCGGGAAGTCAACCTCTCTAGGAAGAGCAATAAGGTTTATGAGCTGTTTGTTTCCCTGTTGCACCCATTGCCTGGTTAAAGCAGTGGTTTGGTCAATCACTTTGAAGCTGTGGCACTCTCTTCAGCAGAATTTTGCACAAACTCCAGCATTTATCTGCTGAGAAAAATCTAGTGTTTCGGCAGCACTGAGGGAGCCCAGGTACATACCAATATCTCTGCTAAGCTGGTACCTGCTGCCACAGAGTTTCTTCACCTTTACGGAGCTGTCAAAGACATTCTCCAATTACCAGGCTCAACCCTGGGAGGCTTTATCCTCCTGAAGAAGTGGAGTAGAAGGCCTGGAAAGATATTTTGTGAAAAGGACAACTTCTGCCAAACTCTAACACACTTCTAGGGTCACCAGCCGCTCTCTCAGTGCAGCTCCAGGCCCATGGGGCTCCTCTGAGTGATGGGAGTGGTGAAGGGGACTGTGCGGGTGCTGCTGTGAGGTCCTGTGGAAGGAATTCAGCTGTGACAGCAACAGGAGCTGTACAAATGGAATACACAGAGCTCGTTGAGTCGTCTTATGGATATTTATGTTATCCATAAAGGACCACAAAGCTCTAGTGATGGTGTCAAATGAGGTCACAGTGCCAGAGAACTTTGGTTTTTTCTGGTCATGAGTGATTGAATGAGTGTCTGGCACTTCTCAGGAAGCTGAGCTTTAATGGGTCAGGAGAGAACTCTTCATCCTGCTGAACAGAGACATTCCCTTCCCTCTGTGACATCTGGATAGAAGTTATCCCTATCCCCTCCAACCACTCCTTCGGGGCAGCCTGATCTTGTGGGTGGCATTCCTGCCTGTGGCAGGGGGGTTAGAACTGAGTGAACCTTAGGTCCCTTCCAACCCAAACCATTCTGTGAAATACCTGAGCAGCCAAGGACTGAGCAGAGCAGAAAAGAGAGAGCTGAGCAGGAGTATGACATTTATCATTTCAGCAATGTAAAAAGGGAAATTGTTCACCGTCTCTCACAGCACTCAAAGTGACATCAAATGGACTAGCAAGGGGCAGCTTCAAAGCAGAAGAGAAGCCTTACACAGCACTTCGTTAAGCCATGGAACTGTTTGCCATGAGGTTCAGGATGCCAAATACTTAGCAGGATTCAGAAAGCAGTTGGAGAAGTTCAGGGGAGAAAAGTTCCATCAAGACAAAGATATTAAGTGTGTTTTGAGCAGCTGCTGAGCTGCAAGCTGCTGGAAACCCTTGCCTTGTTCTTCCAGCTCTCCCACAAGCATCCATTTCTGACACTGTTGGAGACCAGCATTTCATAGCTGGACCTTCTTCTGGCTCAGAACAACTACTGTAGGATCAGCCAAGGAACAGAAAGCACCACAGCTCTGCAGGGGATTTCAAAACAATCTCAGATCAGCTGAGAGAGCTGGCAGAGCTTTCAAACTGCCCCGCCCCTGACTGACCGAGGCTCTGTGGAGATCTGAACTTGTTGGAAGTAAACCTGCACTGGGTGGTAAGAAACTTCCACAGAAGGACAGTGTGAGCTAGATTTGCAAGATGAAGAGTACAACTGCATACTGAGGGAGGTGTAGGAGTAGGGGAATGACACCAGATAAAGTTTTTATTATATTTGCTTTAAATACATTTTAGATATACACCGCTAAGATCAAGAAGACTTAAACTAAAGTAAGATGATTATACGCCTATCAATAACTTATATTAAAAAAAAAAAAGGTCACTTTTAAAGCCAGCTGTGGATCTCCACGGAGATGCTTATACTTTTTTGATGAAAGCATTTTGAGTTTGTGTTGTTTCCTAAGTTTGGGCCACATCCTGGCACGGGGAAGCCTCAAATCTCTCTGATGTTTCCTCTCTGCTCAGGGAGTTTGGAATTGCCAGCCCCTACAAACACACTGCTCAGACTCGGAGTTGGCCACCTGCTGCTCAAGCACACATCTCCTGCCACTTGAAAGAAGCACACCAAAAAGCCTCTTTCAAAGAAACCCCTCAGGCTGCTGTGTTTGAAGAGGCAGAGACAAAAGCTTTTGCAACTAGTGCCTTCAGAGCCTCTCCTGGGCAGGCGACTAAGCGGCAGTTTTCCCTGGGGAAACCATTTTTTCTCCCTTCTGCACCACTTTCCGAGGAGGACAACTTTGCTGGCAGCTCAGCCAGGATTCCTCAGCTCGGGCAGATGAAGCTGGAACTCCTGTTCCGTGCCGTGGGGAGTTCTGCTCCTGTCTTTGCTGCTCCACGCCAGGGCAGTTACTGCAGGGCACTAAGCACTCAAATCCAACAGAGAAAATCCTCCCTGGGCAGCCTTGTGGTATCCAACAGCAGCTGTAGCTGAGGCTTGGGACCACTTCCACACACGGCTCTTTTTCACTGAGGATGCCCAGCTCTGCCCTCTGCCAGCCTGTGAAGGGTGCCCAGAGCTGCTGGGCCCATACGGTCCGAGGAAGATAAATACGCACCTCACCAAGTGCAATCGGCATACAAATGTGTCCAGGCATCCCACCTCTCCTCTGTCACACCCAAATCCCTTTAAACCATCTCCCTCACAGTGTTTCTGGTCTACAGACAGCCTGTAAGCACAGCACAGGCTCTTTAGGTGAGGAAATAGCATTGTGATCTTATTCACTCGTTGGTGTAAATGTCACATCTCGACTTGGGTAATTACAAATAATTGGCTTTGAACAGGCCACGTTTCCTCTCTCAGCCTCTGCCTGTACCACACTCCATCCTGTTTTGGCCCTAATTACACAGAATAATAAATCCAGCTAGACAGTGCTTTTCTGAAGAGCAATTTGGTCTGACTTCTCCTAGCACTAATGAGTTTGTTAATAGAGGGATTTTCCATCTCCCTCCCCTCTTCTAATCTGTTTCCTTAAATAGCACCGCACACATCGGTAGCAATCCCCTGCCAGAGCAGGTGACGCCTCTCCCTGACCCATATTCTCCTCTCCTCCGAGGCAAAAAGAAGCAGAGTATTGCACCTCCCAACCTTTTTCTTCTTTCAAAGGAGGTGGAAAGCAAGCATGATTAATAACTCTTTGTTAACGAGCATCAGGAGGATTACCCAGTTCACAGGCGTGGCAGGCAGAAATGCTGGGCTACTCCAGCCTGCCTGGTCAGAACCCGTGCTGGGGCCTGGAAAGCAGCTGAATGCTGGAGAACCAGTTTAGCTGCTGGCCCAAATGGGGAAAAAAACCCACAAAAATCTGATCAAAACTTCACTTTTTTTTTGTTCACCAAAACAAAACATTAAAGCGTCTCATTTATCTGTCCAAATGAAACATTTCAAGTGCCCTACAGGAAATATGTTCTACCTCAGTCTCTCCTGAGAGAAGCAAAGGACAGGAAGGGGTGAATGTTCTCAAAAGATCAACAGCTTCTGTCTGCCCCTCATTCAATGAAAGTCCTGCCAGGAAAAGGGAGATGCAGATTTATTTTCCCCTCTATTTGGAGAAAAACTGAGTTGTATCTCCACTCCTAAGAAAACATTTCCTAACAACAAGGACTTTGTCAGTGACTTTTTGAAAAATCGCACACCCAGTTTTTGTCCCCAGCGAATTTAATCAGCATTTGCAGGGACAGATGTCAAACTTCAGTTACTATTAACCCAAACCTAAGAGGAATCCCATTTCATGGTACTGAAGGGAAATCACTACATGGGTGGCTTTTCCTACATTGTCTCCACAAAGTGAATACCAGACCCTGGAATTCCAAAACCTATTTTCTATTAAAAAAAAGAAAAAAAAAAGTATTTTTTATTTTCTGTCTTATTGTTGGAAGTTTAGTCAGAAAAAATTCTGACAAAATTCAACCCAAATTCATAGACAGTTCCAGCTCCCCTCAACTCAGAATATTCCTAGAGTATTTTCATGCCTGTTCTGGATCTGGAGGCATGACATTAGGTCTGTAGGTATTTCCATTCTTGGATCATTTACAGTCTGAATTTAACCTAAAGCAGCAAGTCTGAGACAAGGAGAGAAGGTCCTTGAGGTGATGAGTGGGGTACAGAGAGGTACCAGTGATTCTGAAGATTCCAATTCTAACTTCACACTCTGCATTTTTCCCCTAAGTCTCTTATTTGACAAAACTATTTTCTCATATCTCTCTGCAGCCCATTTATTATCCTCTCTATTAATAAGCCCTCCTTCCCTGATGAATCACTGCAATTTATCATTAAATTAGAAGATGAAATGGGTCTTTTTTCTTTAAACAAGGAGATAAACTACTATCAACAGGCTATTTCTCCATTCTAAAATTCCATCTTCCTCACCAAATGCAGGAGTCTCTTTGTTTGAAGCAGCCCTAAAGGTGATGCAAGAGGGGAGGGACAATCAGAGAGGTGACATCCTGCAATATAAATAAATGGATCAACCTGAAAATGGCTGTGGAAGACAATACAGGACATTATGACTATGATTCATTCTGGAGTTTTCTAATAGTACAACTACAAAAAAAATATTTAACTTGTACGTAGGTGAGACTGCCAGGAACTGATGTGACAAAGCACAGTCTAGACAACAAAATCCATCTCTGCATGCATAGCCCAGGGATTAATCACACCCCAAAAGGTCACTCAGAAGAAGAATTCAGCTAAATATGAAGCAATCTTCTGCTGGAAACCCATGCCTGCCTCTCACATCCTTTCTGTATCATACAGGTCCCAGGAGCTGTCCCTTACCAAACTGCTTAAGTTTAGCACCACCACAAGCACAGAACGTACCCCCAGCTCCACTGTGGCCAGGAAAGGAGGTTTGATCCTTGTGGGCTTCTCTGCATCATTTCACCCCCTGGACACAGTCTGTCCGTGAAATTAAAACTGCATTTACCATGATGGCTTGGATATGAGCAGCTGTGTGAGGGGAGTGGCAAAGCCTCTGTGTTTTCTGAGGTCTCTTTCTGTCCCATAAACGCTGCTAGCAAGAGGCAGATCAAGGTGTGAGAGGGATGTCCAGCACACCCCATGCTCCTCTCCAGGAAACCACTCCTCTGCAAGAGCTGCCCTTAGCTGGCGGCCTTTGCTGCAAAAGTCAGCCTTGGGAAGCTGTAGCAAAGGTCAGTCAGCACTAGGCACCTCAGAAAACAAAAATTCCCAGCGTCATTCCCTAACAACCCCCGGATCCACCCCCTTCACACACCCAGTAATTTGATTTCTATCTCCAGAATTACAGACGTTATTTTCTTTGATTCTTGGATGTTAAGGAGATAATCTGTCTTCTGCCCCCACAGGTCTGGCAGTACAAAGAGAAAAGGGAATTAGGATTTCATGCCACTGTCACCGTTTGCCTGTGACAAACTTTCTCCTATAAGGAACACGAGCTTATCAAGGCACAGACAACCCTACCAAGCACCCTTCCTATGTGTCAGTGTGCTCCTCTCTCCAGATGTGATCTCTTCTGGAACAGCACACTCTGGCTGGGCTATTCACAGGCCCGTGTCAACTTTCTGCAGTGAAGGAATCTATTAATTCCAAGTAGGCGCTCATTCTCTAAAGAGCTGCTGATGAAATGGAACTGATAAAATGGAGGTAATTTAAAGGTCAGATGAAATCCAGCTCATGTTCATCCTGCTTGTAATGGAACATCACCAAGATGCTTCATCGGCAAAGGAGCATTTATATGTATTTTTATTTTTTAAGAGACATTGCTTATCTGTAACAGAGACTCTAAACATCTGATAAGAAAACTTCCCACATTAATCTACCCAACAGCTGGCATCCTGCTGCCTGCCTGGGTGTCCCTTCCTGGAAATTAAATCTCCTATCATCTTTTTATCACACTTTGGAGGGAAGAAATGGGAGCCAAATGCAGTGCTCAGAGGAGCAGCAGAAGCAAGAGCTGAAACTGATAGGGCTGCATTAATTCAGGCATGCAAGACAAGTCACTGCTGCCCTCAGACACATTCCTCCCCCTTTGCTCTCTGCCCATAATTCCCAGTTACAAATTTTGGAGGTGGATTCTTCAGAGAGGGGCACAGTACCTGTCCTTGGCAAGGTTGTAGGTGTTGAGGTACCCTAGAACCCAAGGGAACAGGGATTTCTGTGCCATGAAATCCAATCCACATGCTTCTCCTCATCTTTTACACACCCTGACTGAACTCAGCAATGTCCGACGAGTCCATCAGGGGTACACAGAGGACCTGGGTCTGTCTGCAACACGTGAAACTTCTTTGCTGGTAGCAGAATTCAACTGGTGGTTGGTACAGATAAGCCTTCCCTCACTGATGGAAAAAACAGAGCTCATCTGCCTGCTCTGTTTCCTACTGCAGCAAAAACTGTTGCAATGGGACCTCTCCTTCCCTCCAGTCTGTTCTCTGCCTCCATCCTTCATGTGCTCCTCCCCCAATCCCTATAATTAATATTAAATGTTACAGTTTTGTCCTATTAACACAAATTGGCCTTTCCAGAGGCAGATTAAAGGGTTTCCACTGGGGATTTCTTCTCTCCTTTGCAATTTTCCTTCTGTGATTAGTGCTGTCTGTGTCTCTCACTAGCTCCTAAGGGGAAAGAAGTGGGAGGGAAAGAGAAGACAAACACTTATTAGCAACTCCTTTGAAGAGCTGGAGGTTGTGAATTAAATTGATTATTAACTCCCACCATACCAACAAGGCAAGTTCCCCTTTTCTCCCTCCTTCCACTCCTTCTCTGGGAATAGTAATTGGTAACCACAGAAGTTGTGTGCATAAAGTTTCACTTAAATCATTTACAGGGCAGCATAAACCAACAGACTATCTTCATTTCTTTGGGGAAGGGGGTTGTTGTTGCTCAGTGAGAAACACAGGCACATAAAATAGCAGACATAGACATGTAGACTTACACAGGTAAGTGTGAGGTGTTGGCACATTCCCAATTGCATGACCCTTCCAGTCTGGTTCTCGGAACAGGAAAGAAACACACATGTTTGAGGCAGCTGTAGTTCCCTTCCCGAGTGGATCCTCAGTGATATTTTAGTCCTGAATCCTTAAGGGGCACATAGGGACAGACCTGACTCATCAGACTTGTGTCACTTGCATTCACCATCACCAGGGCTGGCAGAAGTACCACACTCACAGTACCACACACCAACCCCAGCCGCCACCACAGCCAAATTTCTCCAAGCCCTCCCTCTGACCCCTCGTTAACACAAGTCCAAAAGAGCAAGAGGTGTTCAGAATCTTTGGGCAACTACAAATGTGGCGATCTGTCGAATACTCTCCACACCCACATCACTTATGCCTTTCCCAGGGACAGCTGAGATTCTCCTTCCTCAGAGCAGCAGCCCCACGGGATAGTTTGGCCAACTGAATGCCACTGAGGGCTTTGGACATGAAGTAAAGCACCTTTGAGCCTGCCAAGCCAAGTGAGAAGCAGCATGAATGTTATTTGGCTTATTAAAATATTTCATAAGTAAATGACTGTTTCTGCGGCTGTGATGGTAAATGGATAACTGAATTTAGTCACAACAGCACCAGGAAAGCCTGGCCAATGACAATTCACTCTGACAGCTCACCATATTAATTAAGAAACAGTAGCATAATGAGATGTACAACCTATTAAATAAAATGCGTGTTTACAGTGAATAAACTATTTATAATCAAGTTGCATTTATTTAGTGTACAGCGAGCCTCTTATAAAATCTGAATTACATGCAGAACTACCTGTAGACACATGGCATTTATTTAAAATGTTTCAGGATGCAGCAGCTTTTTCAGCAAAGAGAACTTAATCAGTCCCTGGAGCTTTCCCTCTCTGTGCTAGGACAAGGCAAGAGCAGCTGTATTGATTTCTAACATCCAGCACTGCCATGTGAGCCAGTTTATTGGGCCAACAAACTGTTTAACAGAGAAAGTCCCAGAGGTCCCAGGTTTTATCCAGGAGTATAGGCACACCTTCTATGGATAGCTGGTGTAATGGTAACTGGAATTTATTAGACAATAAATTTGTCACATCCCCCAGTGCCAGGAGCAGAGCCTACATGTCAGACTGCCCGAAGTCCACTGTAACACCCCGTTCCATTTAATACTTTGTGCACCTTCTGTTATGGCAATTTTTTACTGGATTCCTCCCCAGCCTTCCACCAAAATAGTGCAGACTTTTTGAGGAAAAGACGGTGTTTTACCAACGTCAAAAAAGCATCTTCTCTATAATTTATATAGGCACTAACCCGTTCCCAGCAATTCTGAGTGAAGAGTTAGACCCAGAGGGCTGGGAGACGTCTCTCTGACACTTCCCAGTAAGACCTGTCCAGCTTCAGCCAAGCTGTGGGTCCTTGGTGTCATGGGTTGAAACTGAGTTGATTGACAAGCTTTTAAGCCAATGCGCTTTTGTGAATTTTGCATATTTAAACCCCGTGCAAGGGCGGGAAGTTCCTCTCTGGTTCCCGGTCTCCTGAGGGAGAAGCGGGGCCTCCGAGCCCCGGGCGGCCTCCGGGCCCGGCCCGGGCCCGGGCCCGGCCTGGGCTCCTGCCTGCCCTTCCCTCTCCCTTCCCTCAGAGCCGCAAGCAGCTAAACTAACTATGGGCTGCCCGATAGNACGTCAAAAAAGCATCTTCTCTATAATTTATATAGGCACTAACCCGTTCCCAGCAATTCTGAGTGAAGAGTTAGACCCAGAGGGCTGGGAGACGTCTCTCTGACACTTCCCAGTAAGACCTGTCCAGCTTCAGCCAAGCTGTGGGTCCTTGGAAAGCCTCATTTCCCAAAAGCTCACAGAAGTTCTCAGAAATTTCTTCTCCCCTGCAATTGGACAACTGCTTGAGCACATCCTTGGGAGAGCAAAGACTAACCCAGATGTAATCTACACTGTCTTCAAGTTCTCATATGCAAGATTTTGGAGCTTTTTTGAATGCTGAGACTTGCAAGAGACTTTTCCAGGATTCCCTGGATTTTTGAGGAACATCAGCTAAATGAGAAGTAGCCCAGCTCCAAGATCTGGAGACTATTTGAATGTGGGATAAAGTAATTACCCTGGCAGCTCACCTCTGGAAGCCTTGAAGTGGTTCAAATCTCAAGGTCAGTTCTTTATCCAAAGAGTTGCCCAGAGGAATTCAACGAGTTGGACAGAGCTTCAATTCACAGACTTTAGAGCAGGAGTATTTTCCTGTTTAAATGTCCAGGAACCATTAAGTTTTTCTAAAGAGATGGTTGTCACTTTTATGCGGGAGAAAGAAACTTTGGAAGCTCTCTGATATTCCTGGGAATGAGTATGACTATCCTTGAGGCAGGACATGTGGCAGAGCTCAGATTTGAAGGTACTTTTCCTTTGAGTCTCCAGAGAATACCTTGGAGGTACAAAAAAATATGTGTGCGTATATATATTACATATATATATGCAAATGTAGTATTTTTAAAATATGTGTATATCTATATATATGTTATAATATTTTGGTGATTCCTTCACAGACAATTCAGCCACTTCTCAAATACCAAGAGAAGTACCTCAGAATAGCTGGTGCCAATGCAATAAAGCTCTCAAAAATTTATTTCAGTAACCAAGCTCTGGCTCTTTGGCAGAGTTCTTCCACTTAAAATACTATGAGTACAAAGAGTCGAATACCAGAAACATCTCCAGTGTTGTTGTCCACACAGGAGTCAGATGATTGTCTCCAAAGTTCTGTTTCTCCCTAATATTAAATTAAACTGCTTCAAACCAAGGTTACTCCCTCCTTTACTCTCCCTGTCACAGCCTACAATGTCAAATAAAATTCTCTACCAGTTGAAGGGACTGCTTTTCCCATGCATAAGTTATTTGGGAGGAGAAGGGAAGATTTATTTCCGCGAGAAGTCTCTCCTAGACCATGATGACATGAGGAGTTAAAAAGCTGAGTTATTCCACGTGCAAGCAGAAATGTGCAGGGACAGGTTTTGGTGTCTGCCACATTCAGACAATGAGCCAAAGGAGAACACGGCATCACAGGCTCCTCCAGTCCCCTTTGAAAGCTGCCCATTGATTTGATTTACTGCTTTTTGTTTCCAGACGGCAGCTTCATGGACTTGGTAATCAGGCAGCAAATGCAAAGTGAGGCCACGTCTGGTTGCAGGCGTGGAGATTTAATGAGAGGATTGTGATTCCCATGTCTCAGCCAATCTGTTTCTCACCCCCAGTGAGAATTTTTTCCATGTCTTTCCTGAAATCTAACAAAGGCTTTTCTCTTTGCACAGGCTACATAAGTCACTTCTATTCAGTTCAATTGCCTTGGTAGAGAACTATTTTCATGGGGAGGGAAAGCTATAGAAAACGAAAATGCCAACATGGTGCAACATGATGAACAGGCTGGAGATTTTTTTCTTTGATTTGTCCAAAGGAAAAATGCATGATAACACTCGAACTTTTTACTTTAAGGAATTGTAGTGATGCTTAGGGGAAAAAAAAGTCAGAGCTAGTGTATTTTTACAAAAAAAAAAAAAAAATTCCATTCTGTTTACGTCCTGAGGTTTTTTTCTTCCATTCCTTTCAATAAATACAGGCCACTGATGCTTGCAGGGATTTGCAAAGGCTTTGCAACGTTGGGCTTTGCCAGCACACACCACGTAAAGGCAGCAACAGAGCAATGCTGCAAAACTTGCAAGCAGTAGCACTTTGGTTTTGTGTCAGCTGAGCTGTAGACACAGTAGCTGTCTGCCTGGAGAGTCATTAGAACCCATCGTGATTTAAATATTTTGAAGAGGGAAGAGAATTTTGATTCTGGCAGAAAAAGCAAATTTGCAGTTAGAGCAAAAAGAATTGTGATCTAAGATTCTCCAACATACACCTGTAAGAATACTCACTGTGCAAGAGGAAGTTAATCGATAGGACCTTAGGAAAATCAGGGAATTCCATTCATTAATGGTGGCAGTCATTTAGAGGAGGAGCTTTATCAAGTGCTATGATCAAGCAGAGCTTGTGAAGGCTCATCACAGAGGAGCATTCGCTCCATTCACATTTGGCAGAGGATAAGTCAGCGCTGAGAGCTGCCAAATTCCCTTTGCTGAACCCAAGGAGTGGCCCGAGCTAATCCCCTTCTCCAGCCGGTGGATCAGTTGTATCAGACAAAATGTTGGAATCAGAGCTCACCGAACAAACTTTGCAGTCCCCCTGGGGGTGGCAGGGGGGGAATTTTGTCCAAGCCCTGGGCGAACACTGAGCTGAGGGAGGGCATAATAGAGGCCTTGTACCTGTCACAGGGTTTAGCTCAGCGAGCTGCAAAGAAATACATAGCCCAAGGCAATAACAAGCAACTTAGCAAATGTGTTAAATTCTCTGTTCTCTGTCCTTCACCTGAGGCATGAGATACCGCACCTGAGGCAAGGATTTTAGGTGAGGTAAGCATCTCAACTCACACAGCCCAGCTGAGATTTTCAAATGGCACCTTTCACCTCCCTCTAGGACTTTCAGAAACAGTTACCAGCAAACCTAATGCAGAGGTGTCCTTATTAACCCAGCCCTACATCAGCTCTCTCTGCCTCAAATACGGGAGCAAAAGCAAGATGTTTTTATGAAGACCAAAGAAGTAGCTCAACTGAGTTATACTCAGGGAAATTTCATCAAGTCCATGGTTTCAAACAATAAAATAAAATACAGCTGGGTAATAAATCCTTTGCCTAATAGCCTCTCAAAAACCCTGCTTACCCCACTGGGGATGGCAGGATTGCTTTGGATGGCAATGAAGCAGCCAGAGCTGCCACTCCACTTGAGTAAAATAACTGACTTGGACAAAGCAAGAAGACTGGGATACTGAAGGAAGATACTCTACCAGAGGGAAGTCCATACTGATACATGACACATGAGCAGTGCTACCCAGCCTGGAGGCACCTCAGATGGGTGAAAAGCCCTTTCTTTTGCTAATGCAATGTGAAACTCACCCTATCATCAACACTTTCAGCAACTGAGATCCTTAACAAGAGCGGCTCCATACCTCTCCCTCAAAGCCAAAAGGCTTCATTAAAATGGATGGAGGATCAAATCCTTTGCAATGTTTAAAAGAGGAGGCATCCTACAAGGCTTCTTTTTGTCCTTTAGATGTCTCACGTGCAAATATTTCTATTGCCAAAAGCTTAAAAAGTGCTAATAATAATAATCAAAAATATGCAGATTGTTTCTTTCACTCCAGAAAAGAAATGTTGCTGCTTGGTCCTCTGAGTGAATTGGGGCATGTAAGAGGATGCTCCAGTATCTAAGCACTTGGACACCGAGGGGCCACTTCAGCATCACTGGCTGTTGTCTCTCAATCTCCTTTCCAATTCTGTCCTCTGCAGTTAAACTTTTCCTCCAAAGGGTTCCACTTCTTGGCATTTCCCACACACACTCTATTGAATTCTCAAGACAAGTGAAGCAATGAAAGTATTCAATGTATTTGTTTCTACTTATTTCCCCTCTTTCTCTTCCTGTGTGTCTTTTTGGTTTGGTTTTGGTTTGGTTTTTGGGGTGTTTTTGTTTTTTTTTTTTTTTTTGGAGGGGGGGGGGTTTTTTTTTTTAGTGA
>VZTE01003567.1:218783-254619 GCA_013397775.1 Eulacestoma nigropectus
TTTTTTTTTTTTTTTTGAGAGGTGTGGGGATTTTTTTATTGAGTGATTGTTGTTTTGGTTGGTTTTATTCCAAGACAACAGGAATGAAGAGGGTAATGTGAATAGCTCTAGGTCTGCCCTGTATCCTTCTATAGCCCTGCAAAACCTGGTGCCTGCCCATACCAAAATAAATAGAGGGTTTCTTTCATTTAAAAGCAAGATAAAGGGTAGAAAAGTTCAATTTCCCACAGTACTTGAGGGCAGCTAAGGCAGGAACAATGGGCTTCACAATACTAAATGCCAAGAGAATTTTTCCAACAACTACAGGATGCTCAACACCCAACAGGTTCTGACAAGACTGGCTATTAAAGTAACTTTGGCTTCTTTTTCATTCACATGGTAACGTAACCAAAAAAAGTTCTATTGGTCAAGATCTTTGAAAGAAATAGTAGTTCTGGATTTTCTGGAATCGCCTGGTAATTGTTCTGTACAGGTCAGAAACAATTAACCTAAGACCTGCAAATCAAGCTGCTAGTGGGAGTGTAATTTTATTTTAGGATTGCACTGTGATTCTAGCAGTGTGATTTTTGTAGGGCTATGAGGTCCATGCTGCTTTCTTACTACAAGACACCACATAAATTGGAACCGTGACAAGGCTGTGATGCTCAGCAAGACTACTCACAACTCAAGTGTCATTATGTGACATATGAGACATGGAAATTTATTAATAACTCAGCACTCCTAGGGGGAAGCAACCACCCCTTCTTTTTTATTTCCTCTTCCTCAGGGATTGCTGCCTTCACCTGGACATAGGAGGGCAAACACACATTCAGATCATGTTGCACTCAGCAAGATCTTCACTTGACCTCCTGTAAACTTTTAGAGCGTCATGAAGTCATCCCAGCCCAGGGCTCCACTCCCTTTCCAAAGAGTCTGTGATCACAGGTTGGAATTCACCAGGCTCATTGGGGCCCTGTTTCCAGTGATGAGAAATCAGTTCGTACTCTACTTCTCAAGAAATAAAGTGCCCAGGAGTGGGAAGGTCAAGGACAATCCATGGAACTGCTCTGTCTGCAGAGAAAGACGTAGGGCTGAACCTCAAACACGGTTAGACCTGTAATTTTCAGAACACATGGGGTAATAGACCATCAAACCATGATATTTGTTCTGAATTTAAGTCAAAAATATCAATCACCTACACCACAAATCCCTCACCTCCATCCCTGTAGCCTTCCAGTCTTGGGCTGCTGAATTTCCCGTGCAAGACAGCAGTGGTCGTTTTCCAAAGAGTCAACGCATATCAAAAGAGAATTTATCAAACTTTTCATCAGAGTTCAGTTTAAAAAATATTTTTAGACTGGGGATACTTCCAAAAGTAGTGGAAGATGGACCTTTACATTAGTTCCAGTGAATTCTTTCATCTGTACATTTTTTAAGAATCTTGACTAAACACCATATAAATTATTGCAGAAACACTTTATGGTGTTATTTTACCAGCAATTATTTTCTTCAAAAAAAAAAAGAATCCCAGGTTCTCAAGTTTCTAAGAAAATTGTATTTACTTGAACCATCTTGCATAGAAAAATCTTACTCAACATGGAAATTAGCTGAATAGGAAATTACTTTATAGAACACTTTGTAAAATTCTGTGAACTTAACTCTAATTTAAAATTTGTTTTTCATTTGCTCAGTGTCATAAAAGCCAAGTAGTGCTGCTGTAGCAATTTGAATCTCTGCCTCGGGAAGCACAATCCAAGTTCTTGGGGCGCTGTTTCCTCATTAGCCATTCTCCAAAGAACAAACTGACAATAATGGATTTAGTATTCCCAAGATAATGCTGAGTGTACTTTACTGCTGTGCTGGCCACATCTTCAAAAATCTTGTCATTTATTTGGGGAAGGAAGGCAGTGCTGGGTCAACTTGAAGGAATTTATCATCATGATGAATTTATTATCAGATTTTTGAATTTTGAAAAGGCAAGCAAAAGAAACTAAAAACTACTCTACCTGCTATAAAATCCAGAGATGGAAAACAGATCAGGAATGAAATCAACTTGCAGTTGTGAATGAATCTTTAGGTTAATTCTCAGCATAGAGTGCATGGTCACCTCATTACAGAGTGATTTCCCAGGCCATCTGTGTTCTCCTTGTCTTTAAGCAATTCTACCAACTATCAAAAACAAAATGAAGCCACAGCCTACCAGGAAGGATAGTTTTCTTCATAGAGGAGAATTTCAAGTGCATTGTTCAAAGGGAAAAGATCAGGGAAGAACCACATAAAGGAAACTGGAGAAATAGATATTCCTCCCTGGCTTTTATCAGTCCTCATGCACACACCCTTCCCTGCAGATGTCCCCAAGTTTTAGTTCAGTGCTAAAAAACAAATTAAAACCATTATCTTTGTGGTGTCTTACATTGAAGAGAATCCATGAGTCAGCCCAGAGAGAAGATGACAAAGAATCTTCCCAGACAATTTCACCTACAAGCGAGTTTTACAACACTTATCTACTTTGAAACTAAAAACGAGAACAAGATGAACACGCAGCAGGTAATTCTAATTTTAAGAGCCTCATTTGACACCATGATTAGTTATCTTCAACTCTCTAATTTGTACAAGTGCCTCCAGAGAAACACAAATGCCTTTCAAAACCATTTGGACTTTGCTTGAAAAACAGCAGACCTGGCAAGAGAACCTTTCCCCTAAAAAACTAAATCACAAACCACTGCAGCAAAACCAAGCAGAAAGCTAAAACCTGATCTAAGAACATGCCAGGACAGACACAGAGAGAGAAGTACCTGATGACAAGGGTGACTTAAAGTAACAATGATAAAATTGACTTCCAGCCATTATTCGATCTCCAGACCTATTTCCAGTTTATCTACCCTTACCTTCTTGGAGAACAAAAGAAAATCTAAATATCTGGCATGGTACAGAGCAAATGTGGGAAACTTCATCACAGATATCTACAGATGAAAGAACACAGGAACTATAGATGGGTGTCAGGGAGGTTGTTTCTGAAATCACCTGGGTTCAGTCAGAGGATGGGAATTCCAAGGACCTGAAATCATCCTGACTAAGGCCTGACACATTCACGTAGCGCATACACGGCACTGTACCAAGGCAAGCAATTAAGAGGGAGATAGTACAGCCTAGACAAACACGTAAAGCAGAATGTGTGGGTACCTTTGGGGTCATCCTGATAAGACATGCAAAACTCATACCCCTTAAATTCACATTTATTTTGGTTTTACTCCCTGGTCTAAATCACCTCAGTGCCTAGACCTGCTCCAAATATCTCTTGCAACCTGGCTTTGCCTCCATTTCCCCAACTGTCAAATGAAATAATGGTCCTGTTCCTCTCCAGTAGGAAGAAATATTTGAATATCAGCAGAAGAGTCCTGGGGCACCCTGGTCACCGTAACCACCAGGAAAGATGACAGCAATGCAGAGACGTTCTTTCCCTGGGAGAAGCAGTTTTGAGACCCTTCAACAGTAACAGCCAGGAAGACTCTCTCTCCTGTATACACCCGGATTCATCTGCTTTCTTGACCTTAAGCACAGCCCCCCTGCTCCCTAACCGAGGGAATGCAAGGACAGCAAGTGGGGACAAGTGGAGACCAGTCCAGATATCTTTGGCATAAAGATCAAACTTGCAAGCAAGGGAAATCTCACATGAGACATTTGTATCTCCTACAGAGCCCATTTTCATTTCTAAGGGAACAAGAAGGCTGACAGCCTCTGCACTTAACCCACAGATGCCAAGACATGGTTCTGCTTCCCGCACTTTGTACTGCTTCCCAGTAAAAAAATCAGGGAAAGACCATTTCTTTCCTGCTGTGTGGATCCTGTTAACACTCTCAGTCTGGAGCTCCTCCTCTGGTCTGTCAGCACACAGGGGGCTGGAAAAGCACAGTGACAGAGGCTCATCCATGTGGGGATAAACATCGGGAGAAAAAGTATAGTGAGGAGCCAGCAAGCAGCAGGCAGGAAACGCTGCATGGAATCACGTCCCCAGGAATCTCCATGAGGTGAAATCAGAGCCTGTTATTAATCTACCCAGACACCAAGACCCAGGAGCTGGAGTAAATCCGATTAAATTCCCACTGTACCAGTGGCTAGAAGCCAAGCAGGTCTTTCTATTCTTTTGAATGGTAACCCAAAGGATATTTCTGTCTGCTTCCCTAAGTAAACACACTGCTTTAAAACAAACAAACAAAAAAAAAAAAAAAAAAAGCAGGAGATCAAGAACATCAGGTGAATTTTAGTACAGCAGTAAGGTCCTTTGAGATTCAACCCAAAGAGAGAAGAAAAAATTAGTTCTTTCCCAGCCTGGACAGGCTACAGTAGTGGTGGAGAAAGCAGTCCTCCTCTCCTCCACCCTTCAACGTGGGATAGGAGGAGCCCTTGAACAGATTAAAGACAACTAAACAGGGGTTAAAAGCAAATCTTTTCCGTAAGGAGTTTTCCAAAACACAGGACAAGTAAACAAAACAGAACTTAAAGAAGAATAATCCCATTACACCGGGACAATAGAGAAGAAAAAAAAAAATCCTGGATTATTTAGGAGGGCTTCCTTTTTTCAATTCTCAGAAGTCGATGAGAAGCCAAGTAGAGTGACACACTGACAAAGTGACCAAGGAGCCCGATCCTCCCCACCCCGACCACCAGCTCAGCGCGCTGCGAGCACAGCTGGAGCTGTGTTAAAAACTACTGAATGCTCCTTACCTGCCCTGGCCTTGATGGCTCTGGTTGTTGCCAAAGCTCTTTGAAAAACCAAATGCAAAAGACAAAAAAACCCAACCAAATAAAACAAATAGAAAAAGGAAAAATAATAAATCAAAGCTAAACAACAAAAGACACACAACACAGAGACGTTCCTTAAAAGCCAACAGCAACACATATCAGCTGCCAGCCAAGCAGATCTTCCATGAGACGGAGATTTAAAGCACGTTTCGCTTGCCCTGTCAAGGGAGACGATTTCAGAGACTTCTTAAAAAGACAGCAATTCGGGTAAAAAAAATTGAAATAAACCAAAACGTATCAGCGCTTTAAAGGTTAACGGCCTCTGCTGAACAACATGCGTTTATCCAACCACGTCTTAGAGTAGTTTTTTCAGCCCCGAGACCAATGAGCACAGCTAAGAGGAGGGCCTTGGGATGGTGGAGAGGCTGAGTTACCCCCTCCCCTCTGCCTTCCCTCTCTCCACCTCCCCCTCCTTTTTTCCCTTTTTTTCCCTCTCTCTTTTTTTTTTTTTTTTTGGTTTAGTAAATTAATGCAGCAAGAAACTCCCAAGATCTGGCGAGTCCTAGCAGGGGAGAGAGGGCAGAGGGGAGATGAGATGCATTAGGAGGACATTGAGCCACTTTCTTTCCGAGCACAATGGAAGTGCTTCCCAAGAAACTTCCTCTTCGCTCCCCTCCGCTCTAGCCCTGAGCAATGGGACACCTTCCCTACAGCAGCAATAACTTATTCGGGAGGAAAACAGCCCAGGAAGCAGGAATCAACAGCAGCCAAACGGCGGGCAGGAAAGCGACACAACCGGGACTGCAGCACGGCTCCACACTGACAAATTCCTCTGGATGTAATTAGGAGGACACCCCGGCCAGCAGCGGAGATTAAACCCTGGGTTGTTGAGGGTCGTCGTCCCCCCCCCTCCCAGCTCACCCCCAGCACCCTGATGGCAAACCTACACCCGCTGCGTCCGCCCCTGTCGCCAGCCTGATGTCCGGAGCGACATCCCGCTGAAGGGAGGCTTCGGCGCGGGCAGCCCGGAGCCCCGGCCCCGAGCAGCACTGCAGTGGCGGTGGCGGGGGCACCGGCGGAGGAGGGACNGGTGCTGAGCGGGCGCGCCCCGGGCGCTGTCCGGGTGCTGAGCGCGGCCGCCCGCCCGCCGCTGTCCGCGGTGCTGAGCGGAGCCGCCCGGCCGTGCCCCGGCCGCGCCAGGGGCGTTTCGCTTCCCCCACCGCTTCTCCCCAAGTGCCCGGTTACTTTATTGGCCAACCCCACCGGCCCACCCCTCACGGAGTACAAAAAAAAAAAAAAAAAAGGCAACAGAAAAAAAAAACCAGGGAGAGCTGGAAAAATGTGCAACGTCAACGCGCTCGGAGTCTACGTGTGGGAGACGATCGTTTTCTTCAGGTAAGGCTCGGCTTTACGGGAGGAGCGCGGCCGGGCTCAGCGCCGTGCCCACCCCAGCTCGGGGCACAGCCCCTGGGCACGGCGGCGGTCCCCTGCCCCGAGCTGCCCTTTCGCCTCCCCTCGGTGCCCCGGGCTGGCTCTCGCACAGCCTCTGGCTCGGGACGCTCCGAGGCTCTGGGAGTTACTCCGTTTAATTAGCACCGCAATCTCGCTAACCGCAGTGCTGAAAACACCGACCCCGGCTGCTTGCAAAGTGACAGCTAGTGGCGGCTGGCAATGCTGCACTTGAATTTGCCCGGGTAAATATTCCCACCTCGCCCCCTCCCCATCCTGAGACTGCAGGTGAGCTCCGTGGGATGCTTTCGCTGCGTGCCTCGGAGGGCTCACCCTCTATCCTCAGCTGGCTGTGTTTAAAATCACTGAAAGCAGGGAATTATCTCCTTCCGTCCCAACTTTTTCTTCTTTCAGGTTGTTTTGAATATTCTTTCTTTGCAGAATCTAAATGAAAGCCAAATGGGATGGGGGTGGAGGGGGGGGAGTTTTTTCCAGTTGTGCCCATCATCACCCAGCTGTATTCTGACTCTGGTTTAGATGTGTTCAGTTTCTCATCGAGGCTAAGATAAAAAGAATAGCTTTAGTCTTAAAGAATTGTTTCTTGTCCATACATCCTTGCAGCGCTTTTACTGAATGGACAAAAAATATATTGGAAGGTAGAAGCTTCTCTATTTCAATGAAAAATGCAGCCTGCTGTAGCAAGTGAGAGATAACAGATACAGGCAATTGGAGGGAAAAAACCCTGTTTCCTGACCTGAGCTTGCTCATCAGTCTCAGCCTTCATTTCAGTTGCATGGCTCTTACTTCCGTGTTTTGCCAAAGTCTCATCTTGTAGTTTAATGTGAAAACACGGCTGTTATTTGCATAAAATCACTGGTGTAATACTTATTTTTTCAAAACACAATAGCAGACCTGCTGATACCAGCCAGACTTTGAGCCAGCATTCTCTTTCCTTTTGAACACAAAAGTCTTTCTAGGCATAAAAATTGGAATATCCTCACTTTTTTCGCTAATTCCACAGAAATTCAGAGACAGCAAGATTGTCTCATGAACTCAAAGCAGTAAATGTTTATGTTAGGTAAACCAAAAGATGACTTCTAGAAATAACTAAAATCATCAATCTCTGAGAAGCAGTGCCAACAACCAGCACTTCAGAGCCATCCTTTCTCATCTTAGTCACAAGTGTAGTGCAGCCCTGCACAACACAGTGGAGGGGGCTGAAAGGGAGCAAATGGATGTGCAATAAACTCTCAGTTAAACAGTGGGGAAGCATTGGGTTAAAAAAGAAACCAAACAAACAAAAAAAAAAAAGCAAAGACAAAAAACCACAAACACCAGAAAGCAAAAGGAAAATCAAATAACAAAAATAGAGTATTTCCAGGCTTGCATTTGCTATGGCCTTGGTACTGAAGCATCTGTCCGGGTCTCTTCTGAAGTGCCTGAGCAGTGAAATTGATGCACACTTGTCCTGCGGATCCTGCTCACACTTGTGCTTCACACGACATGTGTGAGCACTGACAGGTTCCCAGCACATCAATCACAGTCCTGGCCATTCAAACCCCTGGTAAACCAGTCACTTCAGCTTCTAATGCAAAGGTTTGTAATGTTATAAATTATACAGAGACATATGTGATATTACATCCTATTGCGTCCAAAAGGTATTTCTGGAACTTTAATTTTCCCAAAATCAATATTTGAAAATGCTTTAATTCAGCTACAGGGAAAGGATGAAATCAAATTGGTTTATATACTGCAATAATTTTTGAAATAGAAAAAAAGCAAACCAAACAAAACAACAAGCAGTAATTCCTGCTCAGAACTGACTCTACGCAATGTTTTTCTTTTTTTCTCTCCCACTTTGTGCTACGTGTTCAATTTATTACAGGCCAAAAATCTACCAGCCTTTGTAGTCCAGGAATAGCTTTGCTATTTCAGTTTCAGTATGAGAAGTTTATTAATTAACAGTCATTCATAAATTTAGTGTGCCAATTACTCCTGCACTCAGTCATACACAATGTTTAACAAACCCAAAGCTGATCATCCAATAATCCATAAGAGACGTACGCATTGCTTTAAATTACAGAGTGCACCATGCTTTATTGTCAGCCTGTCAAAAATATTCTGGAAAGAGATTCCATTATGTGTTAGCACATATACCACACAAATATTAAAAAAAAAAAAAAAATAAAATCTAGTGTTCCAAGGAAAAATATATGGAGCCAATGCAGGAAAATAAGCCAATATAGAAAATAAGGTGAGATTTCTTGCTGAACAAAAATGTCCTCCACCAGCCTTTTAAAAAACAAGACCCCATGGGAAAGAGTAGCAGCTGGTCTGTGAATGCAAACATTATGGTATTGCCAATATGATATTTGTTTCTGTTACAGTTGGGGTGTTTTAGAAGGAATTTGTGATACGTGCCTTATTCCGACATGCCTTTCTTTATGGGAGAGCACTTCCCATTCTGCTACCTGCCTCCTCCGACTGCAGTCACTTAGCTGTGACTAAGGCTTTTACTGGGAACCTGGACAGAGGCAGGGATGGGAACTGGGTTGGGGTGGGAAATGAAGACAGCTTGTTTGACCAAGATTTCATTACGGGTATCTAGGTAAAGCAAAGTGCTAGTTCTTTAAAATAAATTGGACAATTTGGGGCAATATTGGACACAGGGATTTCTGGATGTCCTGCTTATACCTGTGGAGACATTTACAATCAATCATTCTCCCAAAGTCTGACTACACACACTGAATGTTCAGTTGTGAATTGTTTCGTGCAGAACAAAGTGCTCCTTATCCTGTTATGATCTTGCCTGGACTTTCTGTCTTACCACTAAATTTTAATAGCTGTAATGGTCCAGAAACATCATGATGTAAGCTGGAGGTAGGAATGCAGCTTGTACAAATTAGGAGATAAAAGATGCCCTAGAACTGACACCTTACCCAACTGGGCACTGTCCTGTGAGGCTCTGAAAATTTTTGGGCCTGGTTTTTGTCCTAATACCAGGAATGAGCAGCACGACCTTCATGACTCAAGATCAGAGTTGGCCCCTTCTGAACAACAGTCTGTCAGCTAGCAGGAGTGATTCAAGGCAACTGCTCCAAGTGAGTCACGGGCTAAAAGTTGCTGCCAGCCTCAGTCCCTACTGGATTGCTCCAACTGGCGTGTTTGTATTCCCTCCTGTCAGTAACAGAGCTCTTCATTGCCAGTTTTTAAAACAACAAGAGGGTGCCACTGTGAACATGATGCCTCAACTTTGCGGGGAGGAAAAAAAAGCCACGAACAAACCTTCTCCTAAAACAGTCTTGGCAAGTAAAGGGGGTGATTGGAGAGCTGCTGGTTTCATGTCCTTGAAAATACCACAAGAGAAAAGGCAAGGGAAGAAAGAGAAGAATAACCTGCACCGTATCTCTAAGGCTCCTGCTATAGCTCTGCAGGGATAGGTAACATTAGAGAGTTGCCCATGAGTGAAGCTCTAACCAGACACTTCCAGAGCCACAAGATAAACAACCTAGCAGGTATTCTCAACAGTCACAGATTATTTTCCCCATGCTAACTAAAATCTACTAGAAGTTATGCCTTATGACCTGTTGTGCCTCTGCAGAGTCCATCATCTCCGTGAAATAAAAATGATTTAGCAAAACCTTGGACCAGATGGCTCTAAGGATACTCTGTAGCTGCTTTGGTCTGCAACCTTTAATAGCCCCATTAGAGACCCCGTTAAAAGGGTTACACAGCCAAGGCTTGAAAATGTGACGATGTAGACAATCTAGAAACCCTTATAAATCATTCTGTAAAGAAATATTAATTTGGTGTCATCGTAGCAAAAGCACAAAATATCTGGGACCCTGCCTTCTGCAGGGACTTTGATCCATCCATCCTGACTCTTGCCTTTTAGGCAATTAAGACAAATCAACGTAAATTTCAAAAAACATTTTCTAACAGCCTAGTCTTAACCTTCTTCTCCACACAGCTGCCTTAAACAACTCCAGACCTGCTCTGTGGATGGTTCAGAGCAAAAGAAAGGCTCCACAAATCTCTGTGAAAAAGAACCACTCTACTCCCCCGACCTTAGGTTGGGTACAGAGAGCAGGAAAACACTAAATAACCAACTTACTTAACAAAACCGTTGCAAGCAATGCTGCAGTTTCTCACATGGACTAATAAAACATCCTTGGTCTCTGAGGCACTGGTGCTGTGCAGATTTTAGGTAATGTAGACTGGCTGTCCACCTCGGCTCGCTCTGAACATTACCCCACACTGCAGCAAGCCCCACTGGCAGAACAGAGATTTACTCTGAGAGGAGCTGCTTCTGGAAAGAGATCGAGATGTGGAGGGAATGGTCAGACCCTGCCCTCACATGCAAAGGCACTACAGAGACTTCCTTCAAGAACAGGGATTTAGGCACAGGAATTCCTATTCCCCTTCTCCCACAAGACGTGTTGGAGACCCTCAGGTATGAAGCAAGTCAGCAGCAAAGGGCCCTCTGACTGAGTATCCCAGATTTAACAGCACAGGAAAAGGCTCAGGAAGTTCACTCTGCTGCTGACCGAGTGATTCCAGCCAGAAAGGAAAGCTCTCGTAAGCAACAGCACAGGGCAGCTCCCCCTGGTCCTGGGCAAACACGTCCCTTGTGAGCTTAAGAAATTCACCTCACCAAACCCTCATGAGCTGACCTGGATAGAAAAGGATCCCAACATCTGAATTAAGAAGTTAATCAACATCCAAAATTAAATTACTTTATTATCCCAGCACCGAGCAGCAATCATTCATCTGTAATAGGAAACCAGCAGACAGGCCTGTACTCATTTCATCCCAGCGTGCAGG
This sequence comes from Eulacestoma nigropectus, assembly GCA_013397775.1. NCBI lineage: Eukaryota > Metazoa > Chordata > Aves > Passeriformes > Eulacestoma > Eulacestoma nigropectus. The sequence goes on from VZTE01003567.1 coordinate 229,779, forward strand.
TTAAAAAGACTCTCCAAATTCCAGTGTCAAGAACGAGATGTCAGACCACCTAATGAATATAATTGCTATTTAAGCACTAATGAAAGACAAGGGTCTTAAAAAAAAAAATCACGCTTTAAAAATCACTACATCCAAATCAAACTCACAACATTTAATTACGTCAAATCGCATCACCTATTCTCACTTGCTTATTTTCTATAACCTGGAGCTTTTCTGAGATCCCAAAGTGATCAGTGTTAAGACAATAGCTAGACTGTTAACAAATTATGACTTCCATTTGGTTTATTTGCCTGTATCAGCTCTCACTGTTGTGGCACATTAAATCAGGATTTTGCTATTTCCAGGAAATTACCCTTTTGCTCTCATTACCTGGCATCTTTCTAGTGACCTTTATCTATCAGCAAGAGCACAGATTATTGCTATTCTTATGAACTGTGGTTACACTTGTGCACCTCACACCTTCCAAGAGGAAGGAATCATCATAAGCTTTTAAAAGCTAAAAATGTCATTTCAGCACACCTTCCCCATTACAATTTGATTCAATTTTTTGATGGATGAAAAAAGTAATTCCAAGAACTTTTGATAACCTTAGTTTGGAAAAAAAAAATCCAACAAAATAACAAAAACCCAAACCAACAACACACCAAAACCCAAAACCAAGTTGGGATAAATGAAGCAAAAAGTAAGGAGTGAGAGAAGCATGAATTCCTCCTGCAAGGCACTGGAAGGAACATTACCAGCCAACTCAACACCAGACTGTCTGGCTGCTGACTTCCAGACCTACTTGCACAGACCAGGAAAGGGCAACTTTTGCATTGCACCCGGCATAATAAAATATTGCTAATTCAGCAGGTCAGTTCCCTTTAAAGAGACAAAAAAATTCACTGATTTATTTTCTTTCATCCTTCCCCCAAAGTATCCGAACAATTTACATTTGTGTTTACAAAGCCAGACAGAACAGAAACCATTTCCCCCCAGAGGAGGTGGTTTGCTTCGGGATTTCTTAGCCAGGATTGGTGCAAAATGTTACAGCTCCCTTCCCCTCTTGGGAAAGCGCTGATACAGTCCAGCCAATCTGGTCCTGCTTGCTTCGGTCCCACTGGTGCTATTGATCACATACACACCTCCAAGCTGCTCTTAAATCTCTCTGATGCTTCAAGAGACTAATGCACAAAAACTGAAAAAATCCGGAAATGCAATATTTGTCCTCCCCTCGGCAAGGCCAAAGCCCAAAGGGGCCCTGCAGAGAGCAGAAAGAGATGGAGGCAGATGCACCCATCATTTACAGGAGCAGAGCTTTCCCCATTATGCAGATAATTAGTCCATCCATACAATGCACCACGGTGAGCTGCTGATTTGGGGACTGCACCACATCTGCCTGGTACATGGGCACGGTTGGCATCCTGCAAGCACATCTCTGTGGGATCCAAGTGCCAGCAAGAAGAGCAGGAGAAATCTTAATTTATCAAACCCCACAAAATACGGATTTTGAGAGGGAGGGAAAACAAAAGAACACAGTTTAGCACCCCTGCTTTCCTTTTGCTTTCTCCCTCTTCACTCTTCCATTGAGGCTCACAGCCTGCTAGAAAAAAAAAAAGGGGGGGAAAAAAAAGACAAAATACCCAAGTGCCTTAGCAGAAAGCCAGGGAACCCTTTTGTCTTTATCAGTGCCTCATTGTGGGGTGGGAGAAGAGGGAACAGAGCACCAGGGGGTTGCCAGGACCAGGAGTGTCGCATGGCTGGAACAGCAGGGCTTGCAGTGCCATCAATCATCCCTGGGCTGCCTTCAGAGCAGAGCTGCCAACAGCAGCTCCCCTCGCCCTGCCAGCGGCGCCTGCGACCACTGGCCCAGAATGCAAATCCCGTCCCCCAGCCCCGGCAGGGCCGGAGCAGACACACAAATCAATTAAACAGCAGCACAAGCGGGATCAGGGGTGGATCGCGCCGCTGCCACGCGCGTCCGGCTCAGCGGCAAAACGCAGCTGAGCCAGGAATCGGGCAGGAAATCCGAACAAAATCATGGTTTGCTCACCTTTACGTGATTTCCTCCAATTTTGTTTTTTATTCTTTTATGTCAGCTGATGCCAGTAAAAAGATGCATTGTATAAAGCCTTGAGCACAGACCCCTCCTCCTCTTTTTTATGGGGGAGTTATAAAACCTGAAAGCTTGCAAGGGCCAGCTGTTATCAGCACCCTGTAAAATGGCCTTAGCTCCAAATGTCCTTGCTGGTGCCCAGAGTGCCTGTGCAAGGTGGGTTCAGTTCCCCATTACAGCAGGATGTGCTCACCACAGGTGTTACCTCAGTGAGGAGTGGAGAAGCTCTGGGTTCCTGGGTGAGGGAACCTTTTCTTATAAGAATGTGAAAACAACTGTGGACAAAAAGGTGACTTTCTGTGGGGTATGTTTACAACTCTACTCCCAGTGCTTTCACCCTCTGGAAGCACTGCTGACCAGGGCAATAATTGCTGGCACACCCACACACGACATAGAATTCTTTCCTGCACCAGGTCTCCCAAAATCTCATTTACAACCTCAAATGCGTGTATCCCACCTCTCCTGCCACCCCACGGGCCTGAGAATTGTAAGCATTGTCCAGCTTCCAGCCCCATCCATCACACTCTGACACAAAGCTATGGGCTTTGAAATCATCTCCCAGCAGTGTGGCTGACAAAGCAGCAGCCTCATCAAACACAACTTGCTCTCCTGCACCGGGGCTGAAAAAATGGAGTTTGGTTTCTTCAGTTCCCTGACAAAACAAAGTCAGAGGGCATCTGGAATGAGGAGGAGAAAATCCCTCCTGGGCAGGGAACCCAGCGTTCAGCCATTCATTCCAGAAGTTACATTTCATTATTGCTCATGAATAAACTGATAAATTACACCAGGAATCACAAATGGCACAGAGGGAACATTCAAGTCTAGCAGGGTATTTGTGTTGCAAGGACAATGACCAATTCCATCAGAAAATATCAACATGACCTCTCTCATCACGCAACTCATTTTACACAGCACAAAATTCATCAGAGGGCCCCAGTTTTACCACGGGACCCACAGTTTTGTAGGTAGGTTACACAGGTTAGCTCAGGAGACCTCTTCAAAGGATCTACAGCAAAAAGTTCCATTTCAGAAGATAAAACCCACCACTCTCTGAACTATCTTTCACATCTCTTAAAAGAATTCTATTCATTCCACTTCTGATTTAGCAAAAAAAAAAAGTTACAATATCCTTACCCAATTTTAACGAGCAGCATAAATCCTAAAACTAAAGCTAATTTTTAAAAAGCTGCTGTAGAGAGCTATTTGAACTGATGAAAACGCACTGAGAGCACGACTGCAGAGCTATAGATAGAAGAGCATCCACGATTTCTCGTAATTCCCTGACACTTGTCTGGTCTGTGATCTAAAACCCTCTGACGTCAATTGAGGTTCCCATTGCAGCTCTCCCTCCAAACACTAAATCAGGAGCACATCAGTAAAGAGACTATTCTTACCTAGATTGTGAAATTTCATCTCGTAAAGACATTTTCCCCCTTTATTTACTGCCTTCAGGAGGGCTGTTTATGCATGACTTTGAATATATGACTAGCCCCCCTGCCTTTAAAAAGAATATTCAGAGTGTGTATGTGAAGCTACAGACACGTGCTTTTGTCTTTGCAAGGATGCTTTTCCCCTTTGTTTTTCAACAACAAAAAAAAAGCAATTATAACTTTATTTTTTTTGTTACCCTCTCATGGGTAAGAGTCAGTTCTGGTGTTGGCTGGATTTATTTCACAAATGATTAAAACCTGAGCTTTTACTTGTGCTTCTCCATTGTTTGAACTGTTTTCAAACCTGTCTCAGAGGCTTAGGAGCATACATCTCCAGAAAGTCACTGTGTGTGCTCCAAGATGCTTCTGGAAGAGCAAACAGTTTAAAAAGTCACTAGAGATAACGCCTGTGGCTCAAAAATTAATTTAACAAACACTTTTCAGTATGCAATAAGTAAGAGAGACCACACAACAAAAATCCTTGTGAGGAGCAGAGACCCGGCACAAAATTGAACATTTTTCCCATACAATTTATTGGTTTCCCTGTGCTCTTCCCATCCCAACCATGCACAACATGCAGATTTCTCCTCCCCCCAGCCAATTGTCTAGTCATTTATTATTTTCTTATTGCTCTGTCCAGGCAGCGTCAGCAAATGTTCCAAGTGCTGGTGTCTTTCCATAGAGTTAATCAGTGTAATTGGGATGGTTTATAGTTCTGGACAGAGTGTTTTGCCATATGGCATAGGAGCCATGGGCTGCAGGAACGTGGCACTGGAGCACAGAGACACCAGAATGCTGCAGTGTGAAGAGATTTTCCTCACTCCAGTAAAGTTGTTACAGCTTTCCCTGGATGGGAGTGATCACAGAGGGTTAATTCCCTGAGGTCCATGAAGAAGTGCCTCCTGGCTCCTCTTCTCCTGTACAGCCACAGGGGCCAGCGACAACATAGGTTGTGCAGGACCTTTGAGAGTGTTTTGGGATCCTTTGGGTTAAAACTTTAACTGATTACATCCTGTGACTACTGCAATGCAGTTGCTTCTGGTGCAAGAGCTAGAACTGGTTTAAAGAGCTCACAGAAACAGAGCATCCAGGACAGAGACATTTAACAAACCCACTCTTTCTTTCCTGTCCCCATCCTTCTGCCATGAATGGGGACAAATAATAGCTTGTTGCCCATTTCTTTCTCAGAGTGAAATCTCCCCCACAGGTTATCAATTTCCGTATTTCTCCAGTCTCACTGTGCACATCTACTCTCCTATCCTGTTCCAACATCCAGGCTTCCTACCTGTCTCTCCTGCATAAACACTCAGCTTAATTAAGAAAAAAACCAAGTCCAAATTCCCTCCCCACCTCTGAGAATTAACCTTTAAATTCACCCCGAGCACACCCCACACCCACACGCCAGGGGCTGTAACACGCCGGCAGCTGAGTATGACCAAGGGTTTGAGATCCCTACTGTGCAACCAGCACTTCTGTAACACTCACAGCTCCCTCTACTCAGCATCAGGATGGGCCAAAAACTCAGTATTGGGGCTCTCTTCTCCCACACACCTCCACTCTTCCATCTCCTGTCCACATCTGATGCTGCAGGCCAGGAATTCAGACAAAGCAATGGAGAAAAACATGCAGGCAATGAGTTTCATCCTATTTAATTGAATTGCATATCAATATTGATTGCCCTATTAATTTTGATAGTAAATCTAATCATTAAAATAAAAAGTCTGCTTGCAGTCTCTGCCAAGCCTTCCCAGCAAGGGTCTGGCAGCATTCCCCTCCAGATAACACATTGGTGTGCAGTCAGAAATGAATGTCTGGGTGCAGAGTTTAGGGCTGCCCCTTTTTCTTGCCACCAGGACAATCTGTCCTTCGTGCTGCTGAGGAGAAGAGAGAGGCAGGCAGCCCCAGCATGAGCAGAGGCTGAATCCAGGCTCGGCTCTGGTGAGCTCCAGGATCTGCTCAGGGGCCTCGGTTCCCAGGGAGAGGGTTCAGGCAGAGGAAGGAGGGAGTTACCATGGGCAGCACTTGTTAATCATGGACAGCACGATGCCTTTCTGTGCCCAGCTATCTGATGTTCTCCTTGCAACTGCACCTCTCAGAGCCTGCTGGAGTCAATAAAATGAAGCTGATGAATTCTCCCACATCCCCAAGCCCCAGCACTGCCCCAGCCTGGCTTTGAAGGTAATGGGGGAAGGAGTTATTCTGCTCATCTCAGCCTGCCTCACACCTGATGGATATTTCCCTCCCCTGGGATATCTACTTACAGAACACATCACATTTGAAGGACGAATATGTGAGGCAGCTCACCTGAACACTATTCCCAACACATCCCTGCCAAGGTTTCTGGCTTGCTGTGTTTCAAAAATAAAATTTAAAAAACCCCAACAAACCACTTCAGAAACCTTTGCTGAGCAGCACGAACCAGGGTAGGGGATCAGGCATCTTCTATTTCCCCAGCCTGCAGAGATCCCACTTCTCTTGAGCCACTGATGTGGCACCACTTTACCTTCACAGGGACCTGAGCTTTCCACACTTTGCAGAGATATTTCCTCTACAAACGCTTGTTTTGCAACAGTTTGTTTCTGCTGCCAGACATATTTTTTTTACACTCAGAATTAATGATTAACAATTAAATTATTTGACAAGGGAATAGAGGCCCTGTGCTAATTAAATTCCTTCATCACTCCTCTTTGAAGAAAAAAAAAAAAAAAAGAAGTTATTTCTCAGTATCAGCGTCCAGCCAGAACAGGGCATTTTGTGATGTTGGACTTAATTAGATGGACAACCATGGCCGCAGCCAAAAAAAAAAAAGTATGAAAATATTGCTCAAGGATCATGCAAATGGGAGGAGGAAGAGGAGGAAACAGCCAGCTGAGGAGCCAGGAATCAAGTGAGCAGACACATCCAGACTGCAGAAGAGCTGCTTTCTAAGCCAAATAATTGTTTATAAGAATATATCATCTGTTTAGCCGAAACAAAACAATGCAGACGGAGTAAACAATGCCTGTAGAGACTGGGAAAAACCAGCAATAGGTGTCCTGCAAAGCTTGGCTGCTCTGTTTTAAGGAATGCAATCCTGGGCTGCTCATCTCCACCACCTTCACATCCTGTTCATGGGCTGGACCTCCCGGGGGCTCACTGGTGTCTGCTTACACACCAGCATTAATATCACAAAAGATTATGCTAGTTCATCGACCCTTTGAAGAGATCCTTCCCCTTGTAGCTGCTGTGATGATTGCCTGATGGCACTTTCTCAGCCAGATCCACTAGGGATTACAGCAGCATAAATAAGATAAGCCGCTGTCTGACTGCTATTAAAATGCGCCGAGACGCTCGGCTCAGACAACTTTTACACCAGCGCAAACTCCATCCTCGGTGGGTTTGTTACAGGCTTTTTCTCCCATTGTTTATTCACAGAATAAATCTTCTCTCCGAGCAACACAACAACCCACACTAAATTTTCAATTCTGTTCTATCGCCAATAATTTTCAAATCACTTGGCAGTTTCCCTCTCCTTGTCTCTGCTGAGCCAGGAGACGAACAGTCCTGTGGGACTTTAGAGGGTGCTCTGGAAGGACTAAAGGATGGAGAAAATCCCAGAAAGCTCCCAAGACAGCACATACAGCACTATGTCTGTCTGTCCAGACAGACCTGGAAGGCAGAGGAAGCTGGCAGCTTTTTTGGGTGCTGTCTGAGCTAAGCTGCCATTGCAAAGCTCAACTGTCACAACCAGAGTGAAGATTTTGGGGCTCCATTAGACAGAATCCATCCACCTAAAGCAGTGGGGTGGATCAGCCTCTCTGTAGTTCTCAGTGGTGTTTTCTACTATTATTTCTAAGATGGGGAATAGACTCAGCTGCCTGCTGCTAGAAAGGCTTTGCTGCTCCCTATGCACTGCTTTCTTGCCTTTTCTCATTAAATCCAGGGGGAGCCTAGTTTTAGGAAAGCATCTAGTAACCCAACAAACTGGAGGGAACTCAGAACTCACCATTCCCAGGTCAACACCACATAGCAGCCAGACAGATTTCAAAACACGCATCAAGACACTGAAGCCTTGTGTAACAGTTTCAGCACATCCCCAAAGGTGCTCCCAGAGGCTGTTCATAGGGATGGGCATGAAGCTGCAGAAAGCAGTGGGGCTGTGAGAGGGTGGTCCTCTCCCAGAGGTTTCTGGGCCTCAGTTATCCAAATATTTATTTCTGTGCAGGAAGTGAGCCCATGAAATTCATTTACTTACAACTCTGATGAAGAAAGGATCAGAAAATGGCACCCAAGAAATACAGACTCACTCACTGGAAGTGGGGTGAATATATTGAGTACAGGTTTTCACACTGAATTTACAGGAAAGATAAGCACCGATTTCTGTGCTTTTCCAGCTCATTTTTTAAAACAAATGCCAGGGGAATTGCAGTTTCTAATTATCTTTTTCCACTTAAAGATTATTAGATGTTTATTAGGTTTGTATTGCCTCTCCCCTCCCACACACATTTTCCATTTCCATATACTTTTTCCAGTCTGCAGTTAATGAGAAGAAATCAGTGTATTGCACTGTCTGGCATCTTGCTGAAGTGGCAGAAGTCTTTAGTTACCAAGTCATTTGCTGCTTAATTGAAATCTTTTCTCTGGACTCATTGCCATGCAGACACTCCATTGGAATGCAGTAGTCAAGCCCAGTATTGATCGTCCTCCCACTCCCAGCTTTCTTCTTCTGCATTTGCAGATCAATTGCACCCTGTTGCTTTCCTTCTAAAAACAAATTAAATTAAAAAAATCACCCATTCCACAACCCCATTTAGCCCTGAAACACATTGGTTCTGCTTTGCATATTTTCTTGGGGCAGAGATGGGGACAAAACAAGAAAAGGGATGTGGTTGTAGCAAGAGCAAGATCCACACCTTGTCAGGTCACCACCGAGCAGGACGTGCATCAGCCCATTCAGATATGGCCCAATGTGGGAGTGGATTGGGAATACACAAAGGAGTGAATAAAATCCTAGGTTTACGCTCTCATTGGAAGTGATCTAGCATTCATCTCCCCTCTTCACTGCAAATTAAACTATTTTTAACAGTTAAAAATCCAGCAGAGAACTCTGTTGCAACTTGCAAAAGGAGCCAGACTGCAGGTGTGAGTTTGCAGGATTGAAAACCAAGGCTTGGCAAGCCATCGCTGCTGACACCAGGAAAGAAAGTCAATGCAATGCAGGTTACCAGATCCCTGATTTTGAAATTATGCACCCAAGCACTGTTGAATCCCATCCGTTTCTTAAAGTTCTGAGGAACAAAATGGTTCAAAATGCTCTTGTCAAGATAACATGTCTCTTTGGGGTTTCAGCTCAAACTTGCATTGGAAGAACTCATCTTTGGGGGCGGGATCACATTAATACCATGTATATTTACAGTCCCAAATTCTTCCCAAAAGATCTTGTGTCAGTTCTTAGCACTACTCCTGCAGGTTTGACTACTGCAAACCCTCCCAAGGTGAGGCCCTCATGCTGTTAGAGGACTCTGGTGTCATTTGTGAGGACACATGTAGCCAGATATCTTGTGCCTGATGTAAACTTCCTTAGACCTCCCAGCTGCTCTGTCAGGGGCTCCTCACTGCTCCCACACAGCCCTTGTACTTTAAAAAATTCAGGAGTTTTGCAAAGTGTGAAGCAATGGCCTCACTTCCCCCTGAGCAGTTTCCTTTGGCTCATTGTACATTTGCATCGCAAGGCTGCCTGCAGGCTTTGCCCAGCACCAGGCACCTGAGCCCTCAGGCAGACACAGCTCTCACCCTAAGCACATTGCATAGGTGGTTTTGGGGATTTTTTTGGCTAATCTAGGCAATTTTACTCAACACTTGCAGCCTGGGAACAGATTGATGTTCAAGTAGAAACCGTCCAACCAGAGGGAAGGTACTGAATAGTGTCTGTTCCTGTCTAGGAAGTCAAACCTTCCTGCAAAGCTGAGAATAAGCACCTAATATCAAGGGTTACTTGTTCCTGTGTAGATGGCAACAACAGACTTCCTAAGCCTAATTCATCACCCTGCAGTTCTTGCAGGCTCCCATCGAGCCAGAAGGCACATTACCAGCCACAGGTTTTTGTCTTCTACAGATAAATTCATTATTTCACTCTTTCTGCCCCAGAGGCCGCAAGGGTCCCAGAGAGATTCCATTTCCTTTCATCTTCAACCAAATACGAGTATATAATTTCAGGATTACACTCCAGTTCTGTGTTAATCTCAGCCCCTGCATTGCAGGTACTAATAGCAAAGGCTGGACTGATCAGCAAAACCACCCCTCTCCCCTACAGCCCCAAAGGCTCTCTGCACGAGCTGTACCATCACGTGATGCTCATTTAAACCTCAAACTCCAGGTTTCTCTGATCCTACCTGCCTTTTGGAAAATCATACTGTCAGAGTACTGAATATGCTCCTTGCTATTTGCCCTGTAATTAAGCAGTAATTGCTGCCCAAGGCTAATCTCAGAGTGTATTTTACCTGTGGAGCTCAGCGGCAGAGTTCACATTTGTAATTTAGTGGCACACCAAGGAGCTATACCTAAGCTCACAAAAGGATTTTCACTACTCATCATCTCTCTTCTACTTTGGTGGCAGCTGGGATTCTGTATTTGGAGATGTTTGGGCTGGGCAAACAAATTAGCCGAGACCAGGCTCATTAGGAATTCACATGGGTACCCATCCTGCCTCAGCAGGAATAAGATGCTGACTGCTCTGTTTCTGGACCCCAAGCCCTCCCCAGCATGGGATACACGCTGAAACCTCCTCTTTATTTCTACTTGCACAGCCTGGCAGCCTCCAAGGAAGCTGAAGCAGCAGCTCGCTCTGCCCCCAAACCCATGTCTCCTTCCGATTTCTTGGATAAGCTGATGGGGCGAACTTCAGGATATGATGCCAGGATCAGACCAAATTTTAAAGGTATGCAAAAAACCCAGCATTGTTTCATTTTGGGACTGAACACTGCATGCAATCCTCATTAATATCTTCCTAATTCTATATGAAATTTGAGTATTTATGTTCTTATGAAGTACATATTATAATGATATTTAGCACATGGATCCCTGTAGATGTCTAGAAAGACATCAACAAATGTCTGCTTGGAGTGGAAAAAACCTTGTGAGAACTTCACATACAGGAAGCATAGGGACCCCCTATCTCTTCAATTTAGGGACTGAGGACCCTGCCAACCCAAGCAGCGACTGACAGGGAGCTGAACGTCTTCAGAGGTTAAGATAAAATCTCCAACTTCCCTTTCCCCTGAAGTCACTGGCCACACCTGCTAATGGCAGGCAATGCTCCCCCCCCCTTACTCCCACAGCAGCCAAGAGGAGTCTCTCCCATCAGCTCCAAAGAAATTCCACAAGATGCCAGGGGCAGCCCAAACCCACCCCTGCCCCCCACAATAAAGGGGCTCTTAAGCCCAACACTGCTTCATTGTTTCACACCCAGCTTTCCAGTCTAATCCATATTCCACGGCAGCCAAACAGCACTGAATCAGGCCCTGGCAGAGGCAACAAAACCTCTTTTCTCTTCAAAACACCTCTTCTAGCAACAGTGGGGTGTGGGGTTTTGCAATAGGGTTTTTGGATTACTTTTTCAACCTGGTCTAATGGAAGATGTCCCTGCACACAGCAGAGAGGTTGGAACTAGAGGGTCTTTACGGCTCTTCCAACTCAAGCCATTCTATGACTTTTTGTTTTCCTTTCTTTTTAGCTGAGCTCGCTTTCCCAGAGCTCTTTGGCCTCCAATCACATCCAGAGATAAAGCAGGACCTGCCCCTCTCAGCCACTGCCCAGCCATCTCCAAAGCTCATTTTGTTCAATTCTTTTGTTTCCTGTAACCAATTCCCTCTCCCCTGGAGCCACTGGCAGGGCTGACAGGATTCCCAGGACACATCAATCACTGGTGACAGCACCTGGCACCCAGTTTAAATGATAAACTCTACTGGGCTTTTAAACCCAAAAAAATGTGGGAGCCCTGTGTCCCAGTAACCAACCAGGCAACAGAGGACAGAGCTGTTCTTATCCAAATCACAAAGAGTTAAAACACCACCCTGTAAACCTGCCTACCACTAAATTATGCAAACACACAAATTAAACTTTAATATTTAATGAAAAGTATACATTCACTTCTTGCTGAAGGCAGCTGTATTGCATTTTTATTTGAGATAATTTAATTTCAGTTTTATTTCAATGAACTACACCTTCCCCTCAGGGCAGTTTTGCTGGCTTAGCCTCCCACACATAAATCAGGCTCCAATTTATATGGGAGGCATAGGAGGTGTTTTACAGAGCTTGGAGCTGTAGCCCTCAAAGCACATCATTTAAATTAACTGCAGTAACTCATAAGGACATTTTAATTGCTTAGATCTAAATGAAAATAATACCAAAGATCCATATCAGATTGATTTTTGGGGAGGGGAAGATTAACAAAAAAGAAGATTGCAGCTTTTCTGTAAATGCTGTAAAGTCTGGGCTTAGCTGTGGATTCACATTCTGAGAGCAAAGAAGTAGTATCTGGGTTTTGATTTAAGTTGGAGGACAAAGTCAGGAACTAAGGCAGGGACAGAGAGGAACCTGGCAGGCATTGGGCAGGGAACCTCTCAACCAGGCTGTGCCCTTATCCCTGCTGCTGGAAAACTACACTCCTTCCCAGCTGCATCCCAGCACAGAGGAGGAATATTTCAGTGGCAGGCAGGGAATTTTCTAGAGCCTCTCACAAAGCTCAAAAATACCAAACACCACCAAATCCTGCAGGGAGCTCATGACTCGCCTTAGACACACTGGGAAGAGCTCAGAGCTCATGCCTCAGAGCTGGGCTGCCCCAAGGAGCCTCCACACGCACAGGGCCAAACCCACCCCACACTCAGCTTCCTGTCAGCACTGGAGCAGGGGGAACAAAATATCCCATACCTCTCAGAGCCACGAGCACATGTAGTCACCCAGGAGATCAGCTCAGTGTTTTCTTTGTGCTGTGCCCTTTGGGAGGGGAATCACACGTACAAGGACCTTTTATGTGGTTCATGAATGGATCCAGAACAGAAAACCAATGCCCCTGAGCTCAACAGAAGGGATGAAACAAGTCCTAAAGCCTGATAACTGCCTGCCTTCAGCTTCTGGATAAACTTCTGGATAAGAGAGGTTGGTGAAAGCAGAGGGGGAAAAAAAAAGATATAATTTTGTGTCTGATAGCTCAACCCATGCCAGTGTTTAACAGCCTGGAGAAAGCTGCACAGACTGAACAGTGTGAGATGCTGCTGAGCTGGCAGTGGTTGTGTGAGGCTGGTAGGACAGCAGCCTGCTTGGATTGCCTGGGACTGACACCAAGAAAAGCCCAGCAGAGACCATCACTGCAGGGGACAGACACAAACTTTCAGAGGAGGTCAGAGTAGGAGAGGAGGAAAGGGAAATGAAGAGGAGAAAACCAAGCTCCAAACGTTCCTCAGTAATCAGGAAAATCCATTAATTTCCACACAGAAGGAAGTTTGCACTGATTAGAGGCACAAGGCTCTCGTCAAAGCCATTCCTCCCCCCCAGTATTTCACCCTGAAGCAACTGCCAGACTGCAGATGTGACCTTAGCAGGAGCATCACTCCCCCAGCAGGCTGAGCCACCAGGCAGTGTTTGAAATGCAGACACCATCCCTGACTCCGTAAAGAATGGGGGAAACATCTGAAAGTCCACCCTCTCTACTTCCACAGACCTTATCTTCCCAGAAGCATCTGTCACAGGGATGATACGAGATTAATTCCTCTGGTGTAAAAGGGGACCTTGCTCCCTGGAGCAGTGCCTCTGCTCTCTGCCTGGGCTGCCTTTCCTCACCACAGCCTGGGCAGAGCCCACGGCAGGTCCTTTGGCAGCCCCCAGAGCAGAAGCCCCTTTTGCTTCAACCTCTACAAAAATCCTCTCACTCTATGTGACCAAGACCCTGGTTTGCCAGGCACCAGATATGCCCTGGTTCCAAAATATTCCCCAGCTTTTTGCTTTATGCTGAACTGCAGCTCTTGGCATCTCCCTCTGTGTAAATGCAGCATTTCCACCCCAGATTTTCCAGGCAATGTTGTGAAACACTTCCAGTCACACCTTTGGGCATCAGTACCACACAAACAGACTGACCCCCATGCCCTCAAACCACAACCTTTTCATTCCTAAACCCTCCCTCCTTTCTTTTGGTGACCCCTTAACTTCTCCATTATGAGCAGGGTAAGCAAAGCTTTGGTCTGAAAGCAAATCAAGCCCAGGAGAGGCATGGCCCAGAGTCCAGGATTACCTTCTGCCAAGACAGGACATCCAGAGAATTCCTGCTGGCAGAGCCCTGAATTCTCCTATCCAGCTGTGAGCCCTAACAGGCTGGATCAGGATCATCACCTTGGGTTTGCGGTTTATAAGCAATTCTGCTTGTAAACATCAACAGCAACACAAGAAACACAGGTATGAAACAGCTAAAAAGGAGATCTCAGGATGCTGGAAAGGTTTTTGGGATTTGTAACCTGGGATTTACCCTGCAGAGCAGCCAGTCCCTCCCTGCTCTTTGAGGATGCAGAGGGTCAAACAGGCAGTGTCAGCTCTCCAACACCACCATCATCATGTGGGGTATTTGCTGCTTTATCCAGCCTGATCCCTACAGCACACTCTGCTGCACTGGCTTTGTAGGGAGCACTTCATCCTCGTTCAGGAACATTTAGATGCTTCACATGAGTATTTCATAAGTATAGCTCTAAATAAAAGTCAGTTGTCTCTCAGCTCCTCTCTGGGATACTTTGCTATCACGTTCAAGGTGAGATTGCCACCCATATAGCCAGGTCAAGACATCCAGAAACTGCCCTGGCTGGCTCTGATCTATTCCTTTTCATCTGAACAGTTCCCAGCAGAGATCTATAAACACTCAGCCAAACAGGGGAGCAGAGGCAGAGCAAGGGCACTGTCTGGTGTCAAACTGGCATCAGAACCAAGACTAGACCTAGCCAGGTCACCCAGGCCTTACCCCGCTACTCACCCCTCAGTCACTCCATTCCCACAGCAGGTTTTAACTCCACAGAGTGGAAATCCTTTGTTTCATGAGCACACAGTGAACTGCTGTTCCAATCTGTATTTGTCATGCAGGCCCACCAGTGAACGTCAGCTGCAACATTTTCATCAACAGCTTTGGTTCGATTGCAGAAACAACTATGGTAAGTAAAAATCACAGCACAGCTGCTCAGCTACTGGCTCAGCCTCGCTGCACTCCTAGAAAATGCAGCATCACCCTCCTCCTCAGAGTGACCAGGGAAAAACACTCAGTGCTCCCAAGCTTACTTAAAGTTTGAGTAAACTGATGGTCAACACACAAGACTCATTACATGTAGCTGAAGATCACACAGTCTCTGTCTCCATCTTATAAAAACACAGCACGGGCAAAGGGCAAGGGTCAGAAAGGAAAACAAATAATCTCTTTCTGAAGATTTGCCTAAGGCTCCAAGCTCAGAGACAGTTACAGATACTTTGTGTTTAAGTGGGCATAAACCCAGAATTAATCTGGATTCAAAGAGAAGGAAAATCAGCTGAACTCAAATTCAGCTTGCACCAGGATTTCAGATTCCCAAAGAATTATTAGATTAAAGATTAAGATGACAGTTTTCCTGGAGAAGTATTTCTGGTAGACAATGATTTTTACTAGAAAATCAAAACCAATATTTCTGAGTTAAGGCTCACTTCATACAAAATTAGTGAGCATGGCTAGAGGCTGTATCTAATTGGCAAGGCACTAGGAGCAGAGGATCACTAGAACAGGAGATAATTGCTCCATCTGAAAACTATTAAAGATTGGTTGTGACATAACCAGTGAACAGCAAAGGAAAACTCTGGAGGTACAGTGCCTTACTGCTGTGCTAATTAAAGATAATCCAGAAATATGGTGTTTAATTACCCTCTCGTAATTCTTTTTCTAGAAAAATGCTGAATGAAGAATGCAAGGCTCCAGCTTCAGGCATTTTGTGCATTCAGGCAGGAAGTTTTAGGCTTTACATATAGATCACACCCCTTGACTTGAACAAATGACTTGGCATGCACACCACTGTCAGAGAAGAGCCACAGCCATACAGCTGGGGCTATAAGCCTCTTTTGACACTACATCATTCTGCTGGAAATGTTTGGATTGGGACAGTTCAGTTCTGGTAGTGGAGGGGGGAAAAAAAGCTGTTATTCTGTCCAAGCACAAGGAAACAGATTTCCTATCTGGACTGCAGAATTTGTCAGAGCTCACAGGTGAGAAGTGGAGCATGGCTTCATTTGTAGATAAAGCAAAAGAGGAAGACCTGCCACTGAAATGCACATCTGTTCCAAATTTGCTGTTTTATTGGTACCTCCTTTGGCATTACAGGCAGTAAATACGGTTCCTACACACCAATCCAGAGTGCAAGGGAGTGGGACAGGCCCACAAAGGATCTGTGCAATGCACAGAGCACATTCCATTGACATGTTTTTCAGTGCATCTGTCCCACACTGTGAGATGCACTGGAGCAGCCAAAGATGCCACATGATCCCTGTAAGCAGGATGCTCTGTAAAATTAGCACAGACTAGCACAAGAGAGATGCAGTTCACCTCCAAGCCACCCTGCAGGGGCTTGCTATCCTCTCCAGATGCCACTCATTTCATAGGCAATCTTCCATAGAGAAAAAAAATTCCCATGGGAACCCAAGAACACCCCGTGGGCACATTGCTTTGTCTAGAAATATCCGAGGCAGCTCTGACAAGCCAGTCCAGATGTCAGGCTGACGCTGCATCGCGCACAGCCTGATCTAATGCTTTTGTGTGGGAGCAGCATTCTGCTTGTAAACACCAACAGCAACACAAGAAACACGGGTACCGAAACAGCTGAAAAGGAGGTCTCCGCAAGCTGGAGAGGTCCTGGGGATTTGTTACCTGGGATTTGTTCTGCAGAGCAGCCAGTCCCTCCCTGCTGTTTGAGGATGCAGCAGGACAAACAGGCAGTGTCAGCTCCCCAGCATTTTCTGGGAAGAACAGACTGTCCTGTCTTGAAGGGTTTTTGAGACAGACCCGACTATTTTGGATTCAAACAAGTGGAACGAGTGGTCAGATATCAGAGGGAGGAGAGGAGGTGTGGCAGCTTGCAAAAGTAGTGTTTTACCGTAAAGAAAGCCATAGACTATCACTGACCCCTGGGACTGACGATGGCAAAACTCCCCCAGCTGCTTCACTGGCCGAAAAGAGAAAGAAAATTACATTTTAAACCCCCATCATTAGGCATCCTAAGCCTGGTCAGGTTCAGGTCTGAGTACTACATCACCTTCTATTCATTACTATTACACTACTACCTACAGGACAAGTCACAGGGTTTTATGGGTGCCCCATATGCAGTTAGAGAAGGCTTTAAAATATCTCCATAGTGGGCTGATAGTTCCTACAGAAAATACCACTGCTCCCTTCTAAGTCTACACTGCCTGAATATCACAAATCAGTGTAGACCATGAGATTATCAGGATTAGAGGACTAGAGAAATTAGAGGTAAGTGCTCACTTACAGCTTGAGGCGTCACAGAAGGTAGAGGAAGAGGAGAAAATACAGAAAAATAGAAGGAAACCCAGTCATGCAGACAGTTGAGCCTACCAACCTCAGAAGGAAGGAAAATGAGTTATAGCCAAGAGAAGGCACAAACTCCCCAGACTGGGTGGAAAGCTGCCCTACAAAGGTTCAACATGAACAAGGCAAAAAATGGAGATCTGAAAACTGCTACAAGGTTAGGGGGAATTAAAAAAAAAAAAAAAAAAAAAAAAAAAAAATCGTCCACCAAATTGAATTCCTGAGGCAGAGCTGATTTAGAGCAAGGGAAGTAACTCCTTTAAGCATCCTGCAGAGCTGGAAACCCAACATAAAAGCCTCTAGTGGTGCACATAATTGATTGGACATTTATGTTGGATTGCAGCTCAGAGCTTGCATCCAGCCTCACTTGCCTGGAGCTCTAAGGACAAGGGAACCTGAGACTGGGAACACGTCCCTATGAACCCAGCCAGTGCTCCAAAGGGAAGGAGAGGACCAACTCCAACAGCCAGGCGAGTGCAGACAGACTCCTCCTGTCCCAAAGCATCACTGCAATAGTGCATCCAACAGCAAGGGATTCCCAAGGACAAGTGCAAGATGCAGCCACTCTCTCCAGTTATTTTTATAACAAAAACCAAACAACCCCCAAACAGAAGCTCTTAAATCCCTTTTTGCTGTTCAAAGGCATAAACAACTCCCCAGCCATACCAGACTATGGAACCTATAGCAAATGTACAAATTCCTCATTACAAATAAAAGGAAGTGAAGCATCTTGGGAAAAGATCTTGGGTTTTAACTGAATAAACTGCACCAGCTTTGGCTTTTCTTTGGGGCATGAGGCAACTGATAGGATTATCTGGGCATTGCATCAACAAACGCCCTGTTCTAACAGCAAATGGGAAATTAAGAGATGCCCTTGCTCTCTCTTCCAATGGAAGCTGCAGTTTTATGGCCTTTCACTGGCTTAGGCAGCTGGGAGCATTTTGTACAGTGAAGGCACATGGAGAAGAAGGAATACATTTTTGTATCAGCACCTAGCAATGCTAGCAGCTGGACTCAGGATAAGCTTTTCCAGACTGATATTTTCAAAAAGACCCACACACAGCAAAGAAGAGACTGAAAAAGAAAGAAAAATCGCAGAAGATCCAGTACAGGCTCCCTTAGACACTGTGCAAATATGCAAATTTATTTTTGCTGCTTCCATGCCGTAGTTATCTCATCTGAAAAGAGCAAAGCAAATGTGACCTTCCAGCCAGTTACAGCACAGCCACAACTGGGCTCCCAGCATCTCCTGAGGACAGGAAAAGCTGGAGGCTGCAACTGTACAAACGTTAAGTGCTTATTCAGACACATCTGTACATGAAGTTTGTGACAAGAAAACAAAGCACCCTGCAAAGCAAGCCAAGCAATTCACTCCAGACCCACCAGCCCCAGTGCAGCAGAGATTCTGATGAAGAGCTTGGGTTACACATTTAGTACTGGTCTCACTCGCCTCAAGATCAGCAAAAGGTGTAACTCTCAGTGCACAAAGCCCATAGCAGAAGTTAGGTTTTGAGCAAAGTTTCCTGCAGTCAGTCATTCTTAAACCCAGCCATCAGTCCCACAGAGATGATAAGCACGTAACAAGTCACGCACCACAAAATGAAAAGGTTTTCACAACGACTCACAGTCTGCTGCCCTCTCAGTGTTAGACCTGCAGTGTTCCAGCTGTCTGTGGTTGGAGTTTCTGAATGGAAAAAGGAGGGGAAAAGAAGAAAACAACAAAAAGAAGCCATGAAATAGAACTGTGCAACTCAAATACAAGGACACAAAACCTCCTTAAGCTGAAAAACAAGACCTCACTACCAAATACTTACATTTACAATGCAGGATATTGGCTACAGCTCACACCCCAGCAGCTCCACTGGCTCAGAAAGATATATACTGCCCACTTTTTGTAGGAAGATACAGAAAAACTTTCCAGTTCAGGTTCCAGCATAAAAAGCCCCACGCTTATCAAGCACCAGGGTACTGCTCCCACCCCTCGCCAGGTGCCTGCCCTTCTCTGATACAGACTCCTCCTCTCCTCGCCCAGGTGTGGTTTTACACTGCTTCAAACTGGCTACTTGGCTACAGCTCTGATAAGGTAAAGAGGTGCTTTATTAACCCTTCCAAGGGCTGCTCCTGATGTGCTTGCGTTATTTCGCATTCCATTGCAGTGCTCCTTGGCAAGGCAGGTTGCCTTCAAAATGTTTTTAATTCCCATTCTAGAGAATTAACTCAATGCTAATAAAGCCCCTCATGCTCTGCTGCCCAGGTGGGGTCACAGAATCCCCTTCTGAGGGAGTTCAGTCTCTACTCTGTTTTTTATATCAGCAAAATGTAAATTTATCAAAGGGGAAATCTCTCCCCAAAACTGTTGAGTGCAGAGGCTGCCCTGACAGAACCCCTGAGACAGGGGGAAAACCTGAGTGCCCCGAGAGGCTCCATCCCTTCTGCACAGCACTGCCTCCAGCCTCCTCTGCTTTCAGCAGAAGATGTCAAGGCTGTGGGATCTTGGGAAGGAAAGGTCTCAAATGATCTTCTGTTTCCTTGTCTCCTTGTGAGGTCACTAAGCAGAATTTCATTTCAGCATTATCAAATTGAACTACTTTGATCACTCCAGTTATTCTCTTCCTGCCTTGTGTCATTTCCCTCTTGGGAGTAAAACGCCTTTGTGCCAAATTGCAAAGCTCCTGAAAGCCTTCACTGCACAGAGCTGCTGCTCCCCTCTCCCAAGCCAGCCAGAGGAGCAGGCTGCACAAGATAATCAATGCCTGGATGTGATAGGCACACAAATGAGGAACGTGAGTGATAAGGAGGATATGGAGAAAGAGATTTTTTTTTTTTTTGCCCAGTTTGCAGTCCCGGTCAAACCTCTTTTCTCTTTGCTTGAAAGTTCCCATCAGAAATTGGCCAATGCTGTCCATCATTTAGGAATAACTGTGAACTTCTTGGTGATGCTAATTGAGATCTCCTATAACAGCATCCAGGAGAAATGCTGCATATCTCCAGGTAGCCAAGGGATGAGTGTTGCTTGGCTCATCACCTCTCAGCCTGACTGCAATGCTGAGGACAAAGCTTTCAGCACAGAGGATCTTTAGCTGGTGCAGAACACTGTAACCCTTCTCTTAGCCTGTGTCACAGCACAGACATACCCTGACTGCTCTCCATGCCTTCTGCTGGCTCCTCAGGCAGTGTCACATCCAGTTTGCAGTCACAATGCTTGGTTTTACATTTATGTTCAAATAAGGCTGGACACAAGAAACCTAAAAGGCTGCTCAGAACCTTCAACACTGCAGTGCAATGACATAAGGGCAAAGGAATCTGGGAAGAAACAACATTCTCAGTAAGCAGCCTAGGACTGTGGAGTGAACTCACTGAGTAGGAAGATCTTCATTAACACACACACAGAGGTAAAATATTAATGCCCTGAAATGGCAAAGCCAGAGAATTGCATTCAGTGCATGTATCATATTTCTTCGTCCTTGCCTTTTTTATATCACAACATAAATGCTTTGTTTTCTGTATTCCAAAACAAAAAATATCCACAGCAAACACTTGTGTCTGAAGGAGGAACACAGAGTGACACAAACCAGAGTTACTCCCTACACTGCTGCACGTCCCCGGGGTGGAGGTGGTGCAGTTTCTCACACCACACATTCACAACGTGCCCCTGGACTGTTCTCAGGAGGACAGGACACTGTGACTCTAGAGTTGAGTTAGGAGGGGCCTTCTCACAGCCATCCACTGTAAGAAGTTAATTTTCATTTGGCCCACGAGCGTTTGATTAAGATGTCTCCTCATGGTGATGAAGACCATGGCTATCGTTCTGCCTGTGGTCTCTCACGCTTGCTGTGGTGGCAACATCAACCATTCAACATCTCCTGTCTCACCCTTTCCTGTCCTTTTGGCAAAGTTTCGGAGCTGAAGCAGTGAATTTACTCCATCAACAAAGCTTATCCGCAGTAACACAGGCTGTTGTAGGGAATTTGGCTCCATTCCCTCCCCCTTTCTACTACTCCATCAGGCTGAGCACACTTCTGGGCAGCTACCACCGAAGTTTCTTCCAAACATGAGTTTAATTTGTGTTGTACATGACAGAAGTCCCAAACTGGAGCTGACCTGCTAGCATCTAGCTTATTTGTAGCTGAATAAGCAAAACAACCTTTTGCTTTCTACCTATTAGGTCAGTGACATTGATTTCCCCTGGCTTCAATGGCTGCAGATCTTGACGCATAGAAAAGGGAGAACTGAAAATATACACGTTGTTCTGGGAGCTGCTGCCTGCTGTAGAAAGTGGGAATTCAGGGCTCCTTTCCTTTTCCAGGCTTGCATGATGGGCTGGTCCTGCGCTGAGACCCTGGCCCCCAGCTGTCCCCAGCTATCCACATTTCCTCCAGACACATTGTCCAGGGTCGACAGAGATGAATAATTAAGTCAGAGGGATGCACCAGGACTTGTGAAGGTGACATTTGGAACATCAGCAGAAGGAAAGGGTGTTGCAACTCTTTTTCATGTTCAGAGGTCTGCTCCTCGTGGTTCATTTGCTGTTGTCACAATCATTAACGTCATTAGCAGCTTTTGTGCTCTGAGGATGCAGATGGCACCAAGTGGCCTGAAACAGACTCTAGACCATGTGCTTGGCTAGAAAGTGCCTCATCCGAAACACAGAGCATCCAACACAATCCTCTCCCGACCCTCCAGTGCCACTGGACACCACAAGAATCGCATCCTCCTGGACAAGAGGCTGTAGGTTCACAGTCAAGTGAGCATTTGAGGCAGCAAGTCTCTCCTACAACAGGCACCCTTCAACTCCAGAGCTTTGTGTTCTCCAGATGGAAAGGAAAGAGCTGGTGACAGAGTGAGGGAGAGCCTCTCACCAAGTGCCTGCAGCAGGTATCAGACACTGGCAAGCACGTCAGGCACCCTCCATTTACTGTCTCCTAATAAAAGTCTTCAAAGTACATTTGTGTTAGAAAGGCAGCAAAGAAACCCTTAATCATGAGAGCAACTATTCATTTGGGCCTGGGCAGTGGAATTGGTTTATTACATGCTGCTCTTCAGAAACAGTCTGCCTCTATACTTAGACAATGTCAATTAATTTATGGTTGTGGATCTTTCATCCCTCTCCTGATAGCTGGCACATCCCCTCCCCATTTCAATTTGTTGGCTCACTTTCTTATGTGAAAGTCAGAAGAAAAGGAGCATGCAGATCATCCTGGGAAGCTGTTGGTCAGACAGGGAGAAGAGAAACTGCCTCTAATTGTCCAGGAGAGTGTCTGAACTCAGCCTCAGCAGCCAGTCGTGACCTGGGGAAATTAGGAGAGCTGTAAGACTCGTGGTTGTGAAGGAAGTATAATTTTGCATAGTGCTGAGGGACTACCTTCAATTAAGGAAGATGGTCATCCTATAGAATCTGTTGCGTTTATGGCATTTTGACATTAGAGAGGGGAACCCAGAATGCTCAGGATTAGGAGAGCAGACTTCATGCATATTCCTCTCCTGCTCATAAACTCTAACCAAGGGCAGCTGCTCCCATTGGCTCATCTGAGTCATCTTTATATTGGCAGACAAACAGGGAATTTCTCTTTCACGGACAACCTATCTCACTGTGCCTTTTCCTTTCCCAGTGCTGGGGAAACCACAGATAGTCACAATATGGGACAGTTCAGCACTTAAAGGAAGATGGTTTCAGTTTCTTTCCACACTTAATCCTCTGGTACATCCTCCTGCTGACAGTTTTGACCTCCACAACTGCTCATCGCTTCTGCAGCCCCAGGGTCCAGACAGAGAGGTCCTGACACTTCCCACACAGCTGACAATTGCTGTAACAGAGGGATGCAGGGACAGGCAGCTGCTCATGCTATGACATAGCTGTAAGCTACAAAGCTGAAAATTAATAACAGCTCCTTCAGGAATAATACCAAAAACGCTTGGCATAGCTTGGGAACGTAGGGCTGGACATGGTCTATCTCATTTTAGGATGGTTTTTCTATGTGCTCCCCAGCTGTCAGCACTTTGAGGCTGCTCTGAGCTCTGCGTGTCTCTGCAGGATTACAGGGTGAACATCTTCCTGCGGCAGCAGTGGAACGACCCCCGGCTGGCCTACAACGAGTACCCCGACGACTCCCTGGACCTGGACCCCTCCATGCTGGACTCCATCTGGAAGCCTGACTTGTTCTTTGCTAACGAGAAAGGGGCCCATTTCCATGAGATTACCACGGACAACAAGCTGCTGAGGATCTCCCGGAACGGCAATGTCCTCTACAGCATCAGGTGAGGTGACTGCACCGAGGTGGGGAAGGGCACAGCTAAACTCTCCCTGTTCAAGCCTAGACTTCCAGCATGCTGTTGGACAAAAGAAATTTTGTCGCTATTGAGCCAAGAATGGAGAGATGTAGCAACATAGAAACCCAGTGAAAGAATGAATAATTTATTAATTTTACAATCATTTTTATATAGTCTAGTTCCATAAAGTGATTGGACAATGTTCACACTCCTCCTAGGGTGATTGGTTTAGGTTCTATCACATCCATGGTAAAACATTTTCTCAGTGTACCATAAACAGAACTTAGCAAAACACCAGATGTGAATATTGTTTACATAAACTATCTTACTGTTTTCATATCTTGCGTGAGAAAGGAAAAGTTCTCAAAGAATTAATGCAAGAAGCTGGAAAATTCATCTGCTAGCAGCATTTTGGTATCCACAAAATTTAGGGGTTTTTAAGGTGGGAGATCAAACAATCAGCTGCATTGAAGTAATGTGGTGGGAAGAGACCTCTGCTAAAGCATATTGAGACAGAGGGCTGGTCTGGGATGGAATTTAACTCATCTTTACCTTTCTCAGTTCAAGGACTTCTGCTCCTCGCGAATAGATTCCTTAACATCCTTAATGTAAAATTACTTCAGATATCCAATGTTAGGACAAGCCTAAAGCCAGCTGTGCTATGTGAAAACCAGTAGAAGCTCATGAACACTGTTTTCGAAACCGCAGCATTTCCTGACCAAAAAAGAAAGTAAAAATCAGGGAAAACGCTAAGTAGAGCTCCATGGCTTTGTCTCAGCCTAATTTTTCCCAGTTATGCCTTTACTGCTAGATCCAAGAATCCATCAGTGAAGCTGACCTAATTGCACTGTATTTCCCACAGGAAATCAATCTGAGCCCCCACCTTCGTTTCCAGCCCCATTCACGCTTTATTTTAACCAATGAAATCAAGATCAGACTCCATGAGCTTAGACTGGGAAAGTTTAACTGTATCCTGAAGACTTTTCACCTCACATATAATGTAAATTTGCCTATGGAACGCATACCCCATCTCACACTGCAGCTCCCAGTGGCAGCCATGGGAAGGAAAGGCAGAGTGGAGCTGTAAAATGGGAAATAAACAGGTTAATGCTGCAAAGTAGACAGCCTCCATCAAACACCAAGGTGGTGCCAGCCCAAAGACCAGCTCCCTGATGGCCAAAACAATAAGAGAATTGCCACGTCTGTTGGCTGAATGGGGAAACTTCACCATTCCTAATTTTTAAAACCAGGCAGGGAGTAAAACTAACAGCAGCAGCTTGGTAGCGAGCATGGCACAGAGTTCTCTTCCAGGAGGGTCTACAGGGGCACAGGGGGGAATACGAGGTTGTCCCAACCCGGCAGAGCAGGGGTTGCTCTGCCGAACAGAGCAAGGACTCAGCAGGCAATATGGAAAAATCACCATTTTCAAGGCAAAAACTTGAAAACATTTCAGTTCTCATTAAAAAAAAAAAA
>VZTE01003567.1:254665-295262 GCA_013397775.1 Eulacestoma nigropectus
AGGACTTTCCTGTCTCACTCATCTCCAAATGAAAATACAGGTTTCTTTATAAATACATTTTTGTGTGAAAATGAAAACTAAAGCGGACATTCCTGAAGAAGAGCACAATGTAATAGCAAAGAGTTCCCAGAAGGAGAAATAGTTTTTCCCTTTAAAAAAAAATCACTATAAGGTGCTCTGCCATTTTATAACTGGTTCTTTGCTACTACTATTTGCAATAATCAAACTCTAGGCAAGTCATTTACAAGAAGGTGGACTTTGTTGCATCTTCTGTCCCAACATGCCTCTAAACTCAAGCTGAGAATTGCTAACAACATAAGATTTTAAATTAAAGTATCTTTCCCTCCTGATAAGTTTCTTGTAGGTCTGATGATAGAAAAATTCAATTTCTGTCCCCTGGGTAATTCTGCTGTTTCTACATCAAGGCAAAAAGCTGAAAACCCTAAACACTTCAGGGAACAGCATTTTCAACATTATCAAACCAAATAACTCAAGTCTAACTATCTGGAGCAAATCATTTAGTATCAGCTTGTTGAACCAACTAAACATTTTAAGCATAGATCATGGTGCAGGGCAGCACGGGAAGATAACACAGAAAATGCAGCCCGCACCTAGTGGAAAATGGAGTCAGAAATAGATGTCTCAAGGGCTCTGCAGGAATTCAGAAAGATACAGGAGTTCGTATTGGCTTAGCACAAGGCGTTATCCCTGCAGAAAATCCCACTGAAGTCTTTCTTTCCCCACACACAAACATATGATCTTGATCAAACTTCTTTTTTGGTGTGTTTTTTTATGACACAGAAATGCTCTGTTCAGAGATTTACAAGCAGTCCCAGTCTCTAGAAATGCATCTGGGGGGGTCCAGAGAGTGGGCTTGGGCTTTCTGCTAATCCAGCCTGTTGTGAACCTGAGGCAAGAAAGGAAAACCGAAGCAGCAGAGCTGTTTGGTGAGGGAACTCTTTGTTCCGCGCAGCCTCAAACGGCGTTGCAATGAAACGCCATCTGCAGCAGGCTCTGCTGGGAATGGTATCACAGACCCAAATGTTCCGCACTTCTGATGCTTTCCAGCACCACAGTGAGAGCACAGGCAGGGAAGCGATGATGATCAGTTGTTCCCCCAGCTCGGTGTGCCTCGGGCAAGGCACCAGCCTGCTGGCAGCACTGGATGTCTGAGGGGCTCAGCCCTCAGCAGTGCCCACTCTTTGGCACTCCCTGTGCTCTCTTCTCTCCTCAGGATCACGCTAACTCTGGCCTGCCCCATGGACCTGAAGAACTTCCCCATGGACGTACAGACGTGCATCATGCAGTTGGAAAGCTGTGAGTCCTGTGCAGATCCCGATTTTGAAGAGGAGACCATCTCTTCCCTCCCGCTCTCCCCTGCTATCTCCTTTCCCAGCTGGAACCCGTTCCCAGCCCAGCCTTCACTGGAGGCTTGCTCAAAAACCTCTTGCTTAGGATTTTCCATTCATTCAGCACATGTGACATTTGCTAGAGAAGCCAAACCTCAAAAGATCCCATGTGAGGAGCCCTGGCTTGCTTGTGTTTACACTGGCCTTTCACTTTGCAGGAGAGAGGTGAAAGTGCTTTCAGCTGCAAGTGGGATTTTTTCTCTCTGGATGAACATCTGCCAGTTGTACATGTTGCTTATCCCAAAGGAGAGAAAGATGATGATCTTCTTCCAGAGGGAGAGGTCAAGTTGGAAAAAGTAGAAAACAGTTCAGCAAGCCAAATTCAAGAAAAAAATGTGATTTATTGGAGAAAATCCATTACACACTATTGCAGCTCCAGCACAGGTCATTGCCCTGGCTCTTATCACACGAACAAGCAGTTTTGCCTCAACCCAAAACCCGTTCATGACAGCACTGTCAAGGAAGGCCAGGATGCACCCCTGCCTCCAAGCTCTCTTCTGCAACACTGTCCCTCTCCAGATCCGTATCTAATGTGTTTCATGTGGTGTTTGTCCCTTCCTCTCAACAGTTGGCTACACAATGAATGATCTCATATTTGAGTGGCAAGAAAAAGGAGCAGTGCAAGTTGCTGACGGGCTGACGTTGCCTCAGTTTATCCTCAAGGAAGAAAAAGACCTGAGATACTGCACAAAGCACTACAACACAGGTCAGTGCTGTTAACCCTTAACTGAGGGGTTCATTAAGAGGTGTTCAGGATTGTGCATTTGCCAGAGTCTCTTGCTCTGTCTGATGGCTCTCTGGCCTTGTCCTACACAGCCAGAGATAACAGACATATAGATACATACATAGCCAATGAAAAGCTAAAGGACATAAACGTGTGAAACCCCCTTGTCCCCACTAACATCTGCATCAATTCAAGGGTGTTTGGTTGGGACCTTCACTCCCAGAATTTTCTTTTGTCTTTGAAATTTAAGTGACAAAGGATACACTGCCAAAGAGCTTTCTTTGCTTTGTTGATGTTCATAGAATCCTAGAATGGTTTGGGTTGGAAGGGACATTAAGGACCATATTGCTCCAACCCCCTGCCATGGGCAGGGACACCTTCCACTATCCCAGGTTGCTCCAAGCCCCGTCCAACCTGGCCTTGAACACTTCCAGGGATGAGGCAGCCACAGCCTCTCTGGGCAGCCTGTGCCAGGGCCTCACCACTCTCACAGGGAAATATTTCTTCCTAATATCTAATCTAAATCTTCTCTCTTTCAGTTTGAAGCCACCCCCCCTTGTCCTATCACTACATGCCCTGGGCAACAGCTGTTCATTTCCTCCCCTAACAAGACTCTGGTTTAGGCAATGCAAGGAAAACCCCCGGACACTGGCTGGAAACAGGAGGCTCACTGTGCCTTACCAGTAATCTTCCGTGTATCCCCTGTCCTCCTCAGGCAAGTTCACCTGTATAGAAGCTCGTTTCCACCTGGAGAGGCAGATGGGCTATTACTTGATCCAGATGTACATCCCCAGCCTTCTCATTGTCATTCTGTCCTGGATCTCCTTCTGGATCAATATGGATGCTGCACCTGCTCGTGTGGGCCTGGGGATCACCACGGTGCTCACCATGACCACGCAGAGCTCTGGCTCCCGAGCATCACTGCCCAAGGTAGGGAACACCCTTGTCTTCACCGGGGGGAAATCATGCACCTGAGTAAATCTCCACACAGATCCTCCTGCTGCTTTTGCACTACTCCAATTTAAGGGTAAACAGAGCAAATTCCAGTCCCATCCTGAAAAATTTTAAATTCTCTCTGACTGACAGCAAAACTTCCCCTAAGGTTCAGCACTCACCACAGCTCCCAGTAACCAGCAGCTCTGTACTTTACAAACCCTTGCAACGACCACACATGGATGTGCATTTTAGCTTTTTAGTCACTTGACCATCCTACTTTTATAATAGTAGTGAATTTCCCCTTTATCAAGGGCTTCTGGTATGGTGGATTACTGTTTTCCTTGCATATAAACAGTCACAGCCAAGGCCTGGATAAATTAAGAGCTGTGGAATTATTGCTACTTAAGAGCCCGTGAGGAGTTTCAGTGACCTGCTAACATATTCACGTCAAATAAGCAAGATTCTGGTACCCAAGAACAGATGTCAGCCACGTAAAACACCAAGAAAAATGCATTTGGGTGAGGAAGCCGCCCCATCTGTCTCTTTCTCTGACTCCTAGGTGTCCTACGTGAAGGCCATAGACATCTGGATGGCCGTGTGCTTGCTGTTTGTGTTCTCTGCACTTTTGGAATACGCTGCCGTCAACTTCGTGTCTCGGCAGCACAAAGAGCTGCTCAGGTTCAGAAGGAAGAGGAGGCATCATAAGGTAATACATAAAGCATGAAGGACACAGCTGAAATCTGTCCCAGCAGAACACCATGGTCAACTGAACCAAGCCACTAGACCCCAGAGAAGTCCCCAGTATCTTATCAGATGTTAAGGAGGCTCAGAGATCAAAAACAAGGGCTGCCTCAATAAACTGCGTCTGTTCTAACAGCCTGCTGACCCCAGGAGTCCAGCAAGCTGGGGTTTTTTAGCCAGCCAAGTGGTCTCAGCCAAAAGGGTTGTTCTCAACAGGACAACTTGCACTCAGCAGTGTTCTGGTGTGAGCTCTCCTCCCCAGAAGCTGCAGCCAGGGCTGGGGGGAGGCAGGCAGGGAGGTGTGAGGGGTGTCTGTCAGAGAGCAGCACCCCCAGCACGACAGCCTGCAGTAGCCCCGAGGTAAGTGACACCTCTTTTGTCTCTGCCAGCTCCGTGTTCAAAAGCATCTGCTTCTCAGACTGACTGCAAATTCCTCCTGGAAGGAAAGAGCTTTATTCTGAGCCTTAGCCTGCTCCCTGCTTACCTGCCGTGGCTGATCCCGATCCCAATCCGAGCATGCATGCAGCTCCGACAGCTCCCCAGCCTGGGCTCTAACAGCTTTTAGGCTGAGGTGCCACAGCAAAGATTTCACCTCACAGAACACACTAGAAAGAAACATAAAGGTGGCTGTGATCACAAGGCCAAAGGCACTTAAAAATTGTCCCTATTTAACTGGTAGAATCAGGAAAGGGGTTAGCAAATTTTCGGCACCAGGCCTGAGAGGCTGCCCTCGGGAGAGCATTAAAAACCAGTACATTTGCTAGGAGAGAAAAAACAAAGAAAATTTTGCTGATGAAAATCTCAAGCAAGCCCGTAGGTGACCACCAAGTTCTGCCTTAAATATTCCTCATAGGTAATTGTCTACTTTCCATGATCCATTCCACGAAGGAACCTACCCCCATTCCATTGTTTCATTGTCCCAGCCATTAAAAGTCTTTCCTGGCGTCAAACCTGTCCTGCAGCAGTTGACAGTGTATGCTTGGAGAACTGCCACCGTTCCAGGAGGAAGTGGGGACTGAGGAGCAGGAATCTCTGTATTTTTCTAGATTTCTCTCTCTCTGCTTCAGTTGTCCTATCTGCAGAACAGGAGATAATTGATCATTTGTGCTCAACCCAGTCAGGCCCAGGGATGAAAATTGTTGGACAAATGCAAGGGAAAAGAAGTAACAGATGAGACCCTTAGCACTCATTGACTTTGTTTGACCAGAGCAGGGCCCTGCCATCCCAAAAGCAACAAAGCTTTGGTTCAGAAGATGCAGCCTGCTGAATAGAGGCAGAGCTAAACCCACCCACCTGGGTGCCACCATAGTGCATTTATCTCTTCGTCTGGATTCAGGAATCCTATCTGTGCTGTTGTATGCAGATCAGTCTGTTGATAAAACAATAAGGAGGAAAAAAAAGCCACTAATAAGCAGATGAGTTTAAGAGATATTTGCCTGAGCTGTTCCACTGAACACAAGACTGTTAGCACAGCCCCTGCCCAATCTCACAGCCATTTAATTGGAGCAAAGCATAAACAAAAACACTTGCAAAAGCTAAATGAACAAGGTTTGCAGGCTCATCAGAAAACTAAGCTGACTGCTAATATGCAAATGGGTTAATGCAGCTGCCAAAGGCACTAATTGCTCTGTCCTGATGTCCTGACTTGTCTGGGTGGTTCTGACTGGTTTAGGCATGACATGCCAGGCTAAAAACAAGTGAGATGTTGCAGTGGTATGGACCAGTCTGGTTAATATGACACCATCATCAGACCCACACAGAGTGTACTTGGAAACCCTTCCCAGTGTGGCTGGTGATGTCTTTGCCTATCATTTGATATGGCACGTTGAAAAAGGCACTGTTGTCTTCTCTAACCTTGGTACAGCACTCACCAAAACAAATCCCTCACAGGAAACAGCCAGTGGCCCCTTGGCAATGAGAAGTGGAAAAAAAATCCAGTAAAGTAGGGATCGAGTGATTTAGGTTAAGCCAGACATGTGCCAGTGCATGTTTGTGCAACTGGAAAAGAGCAGAGGCAGTTCTACCTGAACCCCTGTGATACAGACATGATGAGAAGATCCATAAGCTCTGAGCACCCCAGAAAGCCAGGTCTTGATTTTATTTTGGTAGCTTTGTTTTGTTCAGATACGGCAGTGTCCTCTGTGTCCTGCTCCTCCATCCCACGCAGCCGCCCATGGGATGCCAGGGCCATCCAGAAAAGACACTCTGCAAAGGACAGGCGAAGGGGCAGCAGGGCACAGCAGGCAGGCAGCTATGAGGGAGGGGGCTGCTAGGTCAGTGTTGGGGGACACACCATGGATCATCATCCATTAATGATTAATTAGTGCCACTGGTCTACAATTAGCCTTGGTGACCTGTAGTCAAGAGACCTGGGATTCTCACTCTGCCTCTGCAACTCGCTGTTGGAATTACTTCGGCCAAACTTATTTTTCCCTGTCATTACATCCCTATGTTCAATAAAATAGGGCTAAATCATTCTGGGATTCCAGCAAAGTCTTCACCAAAAAAAAAAAAATAGCAACACCATTTGCCTTTAGACCGGAAAACAAATTATATTTTTTCTCAATAATTGGCATTACCACAAGCAGCCATGTCTTACCACTGACCCGCAGAAGGGCAGTTCTGTTCTTCACCTAAAAACTGGCTCGTGGGGACAGCTGTGGGGCCCCATGGGGAGGCGAGTGAGGGCTGGTTGCACGCTGCCTGCAGAGCTCTTTTCCGGACAGCTCCTGGCTCCTGCGCATCCATGTAACTCTGTAGGAAGTCTCATGCTGCGGCTTCTGCTACGTGAGTTACATGGAGCCCACTCCTTCTGGGCAAGCTGAAACTGCACAGGCAAAGCAAAGAAGGTGCTGATAGGAGGTGTGGGGGGAGGGAGAGGCAGAAGCAAAACAGGGGATGCAATTGGAAAAATGAAAGCAGTGCCATAAACCCTTCAATCTGTCAAAGACCTCAACGGGGTGGAAGTCAGTCCTGTTCTCCACGGGGTGCCTGGATCCCCTGATTTGCATCTGTGCATCACACAGCTGGCACCCCTCTATAAGGCTGATCTCCCAAGAGCAGGGGGTTTGCCCAAGGGTGCTGAGGCCGGGGCGTGGTGGGAGCATCTTTCCCATGCAGAGCAGGACGCTGTCAGCGGAGAGCCTTATAGCGAGGGTGCACTGTCTATATCTCATTTTAAGTAGAGTCCCATGCTCAATCTGTTCCAGGAGGATGAAGCTGGTGAAGGCAGGTTCAACTTCACCGCCTACGGGATGGGGCCAGCTTGCCTGCAAGCCAAGGACGGCATCTCTGTCAAGGGCGCCAACAACAACAACACGGCCAACCCGGTGCCGCCGCCGTCCCGCTCCCCCGAGGAGATGAGGAAGCTCTTCATCCAGAGAGCCAAGAAGATTGACAAGATCTCCCGCATCGGCTTCCCCATGGCCTTCCTCATCTTCAACATTTTCTACTGGATCATCTACAAGATTGTCCGCAGAGAGGATGTGCACAACCAGTGAGGGGAGGGGAGCGGCCGGGAGGGAGTGAGCAATCCTTTATATATGTGCAATAGCAATGCAGCAATGCATGAATTCAAGAATGCGGCAATATCTACTAAAAAAAAAAAGGGGGGGGGAGGGGGGCTGGGAGGGACTTTTAATCATGTGAACAGAGGGTAACTGGCACAGGGAGGAGAAAAGAAGCTCTTGATCTGGGGAGTGCAGGGTGGGAGTTAGTTTTACAGCATAGGAAGATTTGGATTGCTCCAGCAATCCAAGCAGTGTAATATAGTAATATATATTCATGCTTAATTATAATGCAGAAAGAAAACAACCCAAAAAAAAAAAAAAAACCAACAAAAAAAGAAATCCTTTTTTTAGCCTATTAACAGCTTAGATTCTCAAGTCACTGGAATGATTCATGATTCCATGTGCAGAAACTACTGCAATTATGCTTTATCTGACTTTTGCTATAGAAAGGCCATACCAGTCAAGCACGTAGGGGGAAAAAGCCCTAACAAAGGGGGAAAAACACCTCAAGAAAATCATTCTGTGCTTCTCTAGGTTTTGCACTTTGAAAACTGGATAGATGGGGAAACTTAAGAAAGAGGCTGTGGATTGCTGTTTATTTTATATATTTACTTTTATTAGTCACGGGTTTGCCGATCAAACACTTTGTGACTTTTGCATAGAGGAAAGCAAATACATTATCTCTCTCATCCCCATCAGAGAGCATCCAAAGGAAACCCGAGAAGGACATCAGGGCCTTCATCAGAAATCACAGGTACCTTCTGTCCTTTTAAACAACCTGGCAGGATTCGATTCCCAGGAGGCAGAAATACTATTCAGAACACTAGAAACGATGAAGGATTTTTTAAATAGCTTTTTTTTTGGTTTGTTCTTTTTTTTTCCAAACCCCTTTCTGCCATGTTTGTTTACAATGGGGGGATGGAAGAAATTGTATTTAAAATATAGAGAAAACAGGCATCTTGATGCCTTGTTTTGACAGGACCGGGCGTGTGGCAATACTGTCAGTAAGGGGGGTGGGGGGCAGATGTGTACAGAGAGAGCAGCTTTTATTTTCTGACATTTCATAGCAGTTATATTAATAGTGAAGCTGGGCCGATGGACCCAAAATTCTATTTTTGTATCTATTTTGGTGCTGCATTTACCTTTAACATGGATGGAAAGATGGAGCAGGCTGCTTTGCCCCTCTCTGGGTTCTGCTTTGCCTGGCAGACATAGGGAGGAGGCTGCCACAACTCGGTGGGGATAGGGAAAGGGGGGAGGGAGGTGGGAAGGGGTGAGCAAAGGGGTTTCTCTTTGCCCAGGAGGTAGCACAGGTTGGTGTTGGTGTTTGGGGTGGGGAGAAATGTGCCAAACACCTCTAGGGTGTTACTTGAAAGCATGGCTTGGGGCCTGTGGGCAAGCCAAGGGCTTGATGTCCCACTTGTCCCTCTGGGCCCCTGGGTGTGAGCTGGCTGCAGCACCCGGGGTGACTCAGTTGTGTTCGTTTGCACTTTAGGGAGAGAGGTGAAAGAGAGCACGAAGGAAGAGACAATCAGTCTGCACTGAAGCACTTGGGGTCAGGTCTGGGTTAGGCACCAAATGAAGGCAGAGAGACAAGTGGCACCCAAGGGGGGCATCCACTCTCCTCCCTCTCCTGCTCGGGATGGGAGCAGAGCTGAGCTGGGCTGTGGATCTGCTGCTTGCTCTGGGAACAGACAGGGTGTGTCCCGCAGGGGCTGCATGCTCACAGCTGGAATAGCTCACAGCAAAGTGCCCAGGGGCACTGTCAGGTCCAGTCTGGCCCAGCACAGCAGCACCCAAGCCTGGCACGGGAGGTTGAAGTCATGCTCAGCTGTGGGTGTCCCTGCCAGTACAGAAAGAGGCAGGGGAGAGGGCAGGGGAGCCCAGGACCTGCCAGCTGTCCTGCACAGGGATGGTGCCAGGATGAGTAAGCCCAGAGAAAACACCAGGGCTTGCTGGGGCTGGGTAGAGGGACATCCATCTCCAAGGCTGCCAATTCAGCACCTTGCACCAGCACTAAATACACTTTAGTTTAAAAGGAAAAAAAGGAAAAAAAAAAAAAAAAGAAGGAAAGAAAGGACAAGAATAGCAAGGGGGAAAAAGGGGGGGAAAAAAGGCAGCAAAAAATATTAAAACCACAGTGGTCACTGTGTGGACTAGGGCAAATGTTTTGGCAAAGGCCACTCAGTTGTCTGAGTCCCTTTGCACTGCAGAGACAGGGAAAGGTCACAAGGTCATGCAGTGGAAGCCTGAACCAGCTCATCAGCCCTTTCCCTCCACTGGAGCAGCAGAAAACCTGTGGGCTGAGGATTTCTCCTTCCCCTGGCAGACGGTGCTTTCCCAAGCAGGGAGATCTCAAGCAGAGGCGTTATTTGATGCTGGGACAACGTCCCGAGCGTTGGCTGGGGCCCAAGTCTGCTGCTGGCTCTGGGTTTTTTTGCTGAATTATTGAACTCTCCCTGCGTGTGCCAGGGCCGGCTGTGCCAGCTGCAGTTTGCGATTGCTTCAAACGGCGTGTCCTTGTCTGAGATGAAAGGCAAATTCAGGGAATTTCCCTCCCTGCCCGGCAGCACAGCAGAGGCTTGGCAACCCACATACCACAGCTCCTTCCTCATGCACGTAAATGACCTCAAATTGCTGTCATTTGGGTAAAAATGTCCTGCCTCGATGCCTGGACCTTACACTTTGGAGTGGGGCAATCTGGCCGTGGTTCACACACCTTCGATCCCCCCAGGCTACCTGGGATGCCCCCAGGGCACAGCAGGGTTGCAGGTTTCCTTCCTAAAGGAGCTGCCTGCAGGTCAGCAAATCCCATGCCCCATCCTTCTACCCGGCTGAGTTTTGGTCCTACATCCCCAGGGCAAGAGCAGAGCAAGGAGAAGGAAGACATTTCCACCTCACTTCGTTCTTCTTCAGCTGTACATCGAAGAATCCCATGTTCATCCTAGACCTACCGGGTGCAGATGCAGTTATGTCACAGCTACTGCTCCACTGGAGCTCCAGTGCCACTTCTTGGCATGGAATAAGCCTGGAGGAAGGCATCTGGGGACTAAAAATCATCAGAAAGATGTTTATGCTTCTTGCCCATACAGAAGCACTTCAGCTGCCAGTGGAGCCCATGGAAGTTTAGGGACTGACATAAGGATCACACTCTTACCAGCCTGCCTTGGCTTCCAGTTCAGCTTTGCCAAGCACTGGGCACGTTTGATGCCCACCATAAGCAGTGTTATTTCCTCTTCCTTAAGCAGCCAGTTTCCACTGGGGCCGTTTTGCAGCCCCAGGGCTGTCTGTAGGGTGACAGTGAGCAGCACTCACATTCCGACAGGAAACACACAGGAATCTCGGTGAAGGTGTGAGAGTGCTGAGAAAACTGTCCCGGGATGTCCTGCCAGAGAGTTTCACCACTTAGACAAGACTTTAGACTGTCCTATGAGCCCCTGGCAAGTCTGGGTAGTTTTCAAAATCAAACATTTTTCTCCATCTGTACCAGGATGTGTTTAGTCTCTGTATTGCAAAAGAACTCGTTTTGATAACTTATCTCATCTTCAAAGTAGGCTGCTTTAATAGTGCCAGCAATTATATTTAATAGTAAGAATGCATAGCGTTTGATATTGCGGGGTGACTTCCAGGGATATTGATGGAATTTAACCCCATAATTGTTCTCTCTTCTTAAGAATGAGGCTCAGAAGCAAAACCTCAGAATAAAACAGCAGTTGTCTGGCAGTAAAGAGAAATTTGGGTCCTAATTCCCTTGGCTTTATTAGAAAAAGAGAGCTTTATCCTAAATAATATTATTTCCAGATGTTACTGGAGACATATCGCTTTGTGAGCAGGAATTCTTTTTCCTTACACATAAATATAACTGTCCAGAATAAAAAAAACCACACCAATTTACTATTTTTTGATCAGGTAGAAGAGTTTCTCCCACTTTAATACCTGATCTGTCTGGGATCCCAGTGCCATGGAAATCAGAGAGGTGCTGAAGAGGGTCCAGGACAGAGCAGTGAGCACATGGGCTGCTGCAAACTGCAGAGCTCAGCCTTGGCCTTGGCCAAGCACCAGCTGCCTGGGAACACTCAGGTCATTCCCTCCATGGCTCTGGTGGTGCCCTAATTCTCCTGTCCTAGAAGCCTTTGCTTGTCAGGGCTGGGGGACTTTGCTCCTAAAACCATCAAGCAACTTCAAATGCTGAATATTCTCACATCCTCAAACAGGAACTTTTTTTTGGCTTTGTTTTCCTCAGACTTTTCTGGAAGTTTTTTCTTATTCTTCTGAAGATCTTTCATTTTAAAGCAAAGCCAAGACAATTCAAATCACACTGTTGGCTGCCCTTTATCTTGACTGTGATTTAAAGACTTTGCTTCATTTCCCAGTACTGGTAGAAAAAAGGTTAGAAGCATTTACAATGTATATATTTAAAAAGAAAGGAACATATGAAAGGGGAAAAGGCTGCTTTCAGTGGTGCCATATTTTTCACAGTTTGTATATAATCATATTTTTGTACTGTACTACCATTACTTAATAAAACATAGTTCTTATCCCTGTGCCAAAGACAGACAATCTCTTTCAATATCCCATTCCTTACTCCAAAACCTTGATACTGGCAGCAGTGGACAACACAATGTGGACCCCTGCTACCCCAAACCCCAATCCTGCTGCAGCATCCCACAGAGTTCAGCTCAGCAAAGGAATTATCTAATCCATTCCCAGCTTGGAAGCACCCACAGATTCCTGTCTTCTTCTCAAAAGGAGGTGGATGGAAGGGGCCTCTTGTGCTGCTCCTGCTTCAATAGTTTTCCATGATTTGCATGGAGAGAGTGCACTAGTTAAGTAGAAAATTGAGGTACTTGATTGTTCTTCAGGGTGCTAGGATGAGCACCAAAGCAGAAGCTAATTGTCATTAATTTTAGCATCTTAAATTACTTCAACTTGTTTAAGTCTTCCCATTCCTTTCTCTCTTCCTCCTTAACAATTATTTCTTAAGGGCATTTGCACATCTCTTGCTCAAATGAACCTACAGGAGTCTCTTACTTCATTCAAGTCTAATGCACTTTTCTGTGTTTGTCTCCCTTTTGTTCATTCCTGTGGGTCTCAGTTCCTCAGCACTGCAACCTTTGAAGGGCCTGGGATCTGTGTCTTGGGAAATACAGGGCAAAATATGGCACTAAAACCATTCCCCCAAGGCAGGCACGGTGACAGCTCCCTGGGAAGTGCTCTCATAGCCAACCATGCATAGAGAGGACTCCTGGGGAATGCCAAGGTGGCCACTAAGGGCTTTTTTGACTGTGCTCGGTGAAAGCAAAGCATTCTGTGAGTTAGAGAGAATTCAGTCTTTTTGGCTGTTATCCCTGTAGCGCTCCCTGGTTTACAGTGATCCACCTATACAACAGCTGCTTATAGGTTTAGAGGTTCTTGCATTCTCAGTCTCCTATCATGGTGTGGAGCAGAGGGCCCCACAAGGAATCAGCTGCTGTGAAGCAGGCAGGGTGGAAAGAGCTGTTGCATTTTGAGCAGAGCATCCACTCAGAGCTGCTCCAGCTCTGCCTGCAGGTGTTTGCAGTGGGTGAGACGTTCTCCTCTGAGAGCTGCTGGGATGAGCAGCCCTGGGCCAATGTCCTCAGGTGATCTGCAGGAACTCTGAAGGGCACAGCCCAGATTAGAGGTACCAGAGCCAGTGTGGTAGGGGAAGCACAGCCTACTCCGGGTGACATATCTCAACCTGAGAGCCCCCAAGCACAGGAACAACAATCTCTCTCTTTGCAGCTTTCCTGGTTCATCTCTTCCCTCACCCGATCATATTGTCCCAGCACCACCCTGCCTGCTGCTGTAACATGGGAAAGGACATCAACCACAGGGCAGGAAACAAGGAGAGGGATGATTTCAGCCCCCAGCACAGGAAATTACTGCTTAAATTGTCAAATGAGGATCCTGGCACAGACTGGCAGAGAAGGGGAAGGGGAAGGAAAAGCATTAGGAGAGGTTTAGTTTGCATGCGACATCACTCCTGCCATCCAAGGCCAACTGTGCTGACAGGTATGGTGCAAGGCAGCAGGAATTATATGACTGTATTAAGTAATAAGACCATCAAGTCTGGCAAACCTAAGCAGTCCTCATGCACTTCACTGCCAGGTTTCTGAGCAGAAATTGTGAGGGAGTCTTATGTTTGTGATATTCCTGCTCCTGGGTCTATTACAGACTGTGCTGAAGCCCATCCTGGGACAGGACCAGGTCCCAGCAGTGCAGGAGCTGGGTCAGCCGTGGTTTGACCCAGACCATGCACATGGAGAGGGAACAGATGGAACAGATTCAGCACAAGCTGATGTTGCCACTCTGGGGAAAGGCAGGGGGATTGCTGTGTGTTGGCTTAACAATCCCTGCAGCACTCAGAGCATCGCTGCCTCAAAAAACACAAGGGAGAGGGAGCAGCAGCTCCCTGACTGCAGCAGTTCCCAGCCAGGAGAGGGGACACAAACCCTGTCCCCAGACTGAGGGTCAAGTATGTCAGCGCTTCCAGTATAAAATCATCCATGCTTTGCTGGGCAGAGGATGATACCAGCATAAATAAGCCATCAGCACAGCTTGAATTTAGCTTTTATTTACAGATTTGCCACTTGAATTGCGTAAGTAGCTCAAATCAAACAAGGACACCCTCCTCACCTATCCAGGAAACTGGGGCATGAGGTATCATCAGCAACCACGTGCTCAGGCTGTGAGTGTGTCACTGCTGTGGCAGATGAGTCAAGTTTGGCACAAGCAGGGAGAGGTAGAGCTGCCTGGGGCTGCCAGGTCTGGGGGACACGGAGCTCACAGGTACTTTTTGCTGCCAAGGCTTTTGGGAAGCTGGTCCCAGGACTGTTAGCACTGTAGCAAGCCAAAATCCCTGTCCCCAGAGGGTCTGTGGGAGGACATCTGCCTTATCCAGGCACTTAGTGACACTGGAGCACTGCTGGGTTACCTGCCTGACAAAAACATGAATCAGGCTTTAGGGTCTAGACCAGCCAAGCCAGATGTCCTGGGTTAAACAGACCACAGAATTTGGGCACTAAATTACAGCTCCAGGTTCAAGCCTGAATCAACCTTGCAGTGATGACACCATCACAGTCACAATTACAGTGGAGGCCTGGTAACTGCTTAAAGCAGCACTGCCCTGCCAGAGCCCTGCAGAGATCAGCAGGGCATGACCTGCAACGATAGCAGAATTGGGGCCTGGGCTCCAGTGTTTCTTGCTTGACACCTCACCCCCAAACACTGACCTTTATTGAACGAAAACTATGCAATACTGAAGATTGTGCCATGGGCGGTGCCTTAGCCACCGCTCCTGGGTATGCACTCACACGTTTTCAGAAGTATCCTCACCACAGTTACTTGTGCTGGGGTGAAGAACCAACGAGTCCCTGAGGAGCAGGGCCAGCTCTGGAGCTTGTGACGTGCCACAGCTGTGTTGTGACCACAGCTTCTCAGCCAGGCCTGCTCTGCTGAGGCTGCACTGTTAGAAAGTAGCAGAGTCCTAAGAGTTCAGCTCCCCAGCCAAGAGTAGAGTGAAGGCAGGGATCTGAAAAGAGAAAGGAAGAGCAGATCAAGGATAATGTAAGGCAGAGGAACTTGTAGTACTCACTCCTTGCTGCAGTGAAGTGCAATCACTGCAACCAATATGGTCTTCCTGGGAGTCAAGGCTTTAAATACTGCTGCTTATTCCTTGAGGGGCTGGAAAGAGAATTCAGGAGGCTGGACTTGTCCCATGGAGGAAGAGACATGGTACAGCATGGGCAGTGTCACCTCTAAAAACAGAGAAACCAGCAAGGAAAGGAAGTGGAGAAGGGGCAGCCTCTGTAATGTAGGAATGGTGCTGGGAATGCATCTTGCTGCATGCCAAGGTGGGACACAGGTACGTCCTTCACAAGCAGGAGTGTAACAGTCCTGGCAAGTCCTTGGTCAGATGCATGCCTCCACTTGCCATCAACCCCACTTTCAACCAGGAAAACTAGAGTAATTAAAAAAAAAAAAAATCACTAATGAGTTAGGCTATTGTTACATCCTCTCCTTACCATTTTAAGTGACTGTGGCCAGTCCCCTTGGTCACATCAAGAGCTTGGTCAGAGCTCAGCTGTACAAGAGATACTCAGCTAGAGGCTGACACAACAAAATCTTAGTAGAAGGGAGCAGAAGTTCCTTTGCGTTGTGCTTATCTAGGCCAGGGAAACAACTGAATCAGGGCTTTGAAACACTCTGCTCTGCCTACACTGAATTTATACTTTCCTTTCTAGTCCAATTGTCCTACATCTGATATGTTTT
Organism: Eulacestoma nigropectus; assembly: GCA_013397775.1. Taxonomy (NCBI): domain Eukaryota; kingdom Metazoa; phylum Chordata; class Aves; order Passeriformes; genus Eulacestoma; species Eulacestoma nigropectus. The sequence goes on from VZTE01003567.1 coordinate 270,277, forward strand.
TGTCCACAACACTGTCATTCTTCCAATTCCACGGTTAGATAAGAAGAGAAAATAAGCTCAGAAACAGCATGGGCCAAGCTGACAAATCCCCAAGTTAACCTGCTCAGAGTGGAGAACTGTAAAAACAGCACCTCCACACCCAGACTGATGCCCCACCCCACCCCATTCACGGCCCCCCAGCCCTGAGCAGGGTCACTAAACTTGACAGGGCAGTTAAAAGACACACACATTTCAGCACCATAATTGATACATCCCTCCTTAAATCAGGTCACAACAGCAGGTTAATCTGGGGGCTCTGTCAGCTTTGCAAGCATTCAAATTGTAACTTCTGGGAAACAAACATTAATATCCAAACAGTGATGTTATGTGAGAATTTGAGAGGCAGGTAAGCAATTAACCTTCCCCTCGCTGGGAAGAATGATCTGAGTGACCTCTTGTGCTTGAACTCTGCCTCTGAGCTCCTCCTCACTGTACCACCAGCCTGGTGCTCCCTGTGACTGGGCAGGGGGTCAGGGGACACTGGCAGCTCCAGAGGTACACGAGGCACAAAGGCCAAGGGACTTGCCTGCCTCACCACATGCATTGGAACTAATGATCCTGAAAAATGCACCGCCTGGAGCGTCTCAAGCCTACTGTGAAATGGAATTCCTATACAAAACGAGAAGTTTGTGTGGTGCCCAAGTCTGGTCATGATGTACTGACAGCACTAATCATGGCCAGAGCTCACCCCTTCTTTCATGGACTTACTGAGCTGCAGCAAAGGTTTGACTGTTTCAAAAGAACTGAAATAGGAGGTAACTGTGCTAAAAGCCATTCACACACGCACGTGTGAGATACAGCAACACTTCAGTGGATTGAGAGACTGAGAGCTGTAAAGACAAACCAACACACAGAGGACTTCACCCAAAAATGGCCTGACATGCAAAGGTCACTGCATTTCATCGCAGTTTGCCATCCTGCAGCATTGGTGACACCATCCCAGAAGCAGCCTTGGAACACTGAAGATGCACAAGCTTGTCTGAAGCAGTTGTTTGTCACCACCCACCCGAGATCAAACCACAGCCAGGAGCAGGCAAAACATCGTGGACAGTGACATTTTATGGACTGTGTTGTCTCTCACATTCTACCACAGTGTACAGCATATCATGCTTGTTATATTACAACTAAGGAGTAATGAAAAACTTACACTTAAGTGATATAAAAAAGGGGGGGGGAGGACCCAGGAATTTCTCCCATCCAACTATAAACGCACACCCATTTACATTGTTTTGTAAATGAATTTAGAAGAAAAATAAAAATATTAAGATATTTCTCTTCAGGACAACCATTGCACATTTGGTTTTGCTTTGGAGGGGAGATACAAACACACACAGCAGGAATACTTTCCAATTGAAAATATCCAAAACAAACAGAAGTGGGAACAGTTCAGCACCTAGACAGCGTTTTCCTTGTGTCCTTGATAAACATTATCTCAGCTTCCCTCAGCACTTACTTCACTAGTCAAACCCTCAAAATCTGGTATCTAGAAAGAATACCTCACAAAAACTTCTGTAAAAAGCCTATTAAGCAGTGGCATCGTGCTGCCCCATTTTCTGTATCTCTCCCATCTGCAAGCCATTTGTATGAAGAAAATCTTTGTTTCCAAAGCTTGGCTTACTGAAGCTCATTTGTTCCCAAACACAACAGCGCCTTGATGCTGTTTACAGCAGGGGCAGCCAAGGGCTGGGCTGGTTCAGCAGCCGCAGTGGGAGATGTTACAGGGTGTCCCATCCCTCTGCCAGCGCTGTCCCCCGGGGAGGGCAATGCCAGTCACCCTCCATTCAGGGTAAGAATGTGGGGTTTGCCAACACAGACCCAACCCTCAGCTGTGGGACAGACCCTCTTGCCACACGCATCCACCACAGCCCCCTTATCAGCGTTCTTTTGTAAGTACTAAATCCAGATTTGAGCTATTGATGTGGGTTTTCATGTGCTCACTAAAAAATAAAAAAAAAAGAAAAAGGGTATTTTCCCAAGCTTGTTCATCATCAGGAAAGGATGGCAACAAGGTCAGAGTGTTCTCCTTCTTCAATCTTAACTCAGAGGCAGTGACATTAAACTGGCCCAGTTTGATCAGCTTTTCAGCATAGGAAAAAGGGGCATCTGCTCTTAATAGGACAAAACTTACCTCTTTTTACCTTCACATAAGCATCTTTAAAACAGACAATGAAACAGCTGCATGTGCAGCTGTTTTCATTTTCTTCTTTGCAAGGTGGGTGCTGACATATGTGCATCTCACATGAGATAATGAGAAAAGTATTCAGAGTAAGAATCCCTGGAGTTAAGTAAGAAGGAGGAAAGAAGTGGACAACACAAGTGCTCTCTGAGTACCTCTACTGGTTCATTTACACAAGTTGAAAAAAGAAAGAAAAAGTCAGTGCTTTTTAATTTTCACACTACTCTCCCTTCAAAAATAAAGGAGGGACTAGAGAAATACAAAAAATAAGGTGCAGTCATGTTTCAAACTTAAGATGTAAAATTCTTCAAAAGGAATCAATTAGCTTAATCATGAAGTACTTACGTGTCTTCTCTTCACCCACCTTAAAAAGGGACGTCCCTGTATTTTCTGTATGAGTTTACTATATATACATATATGTATAAATCTATACACACACAAAATTGGTATGGCCTTACATTCCATTTAAGGATATTTTACTACATTGGTCAGAGTGCAAAGCAATTGCTTCCTTCAAATCAGTATTTTTACATCATGAAGAAATAAACCTGTAACTTAGACAATTTGCATGACCACACAGCCACAGTGGCAGATTATTTTTCTGGCTTGTAAAAAAAATTTTAAAACAGAAGTTCTATTTCAGCAGTTTGAAGATGGAATGTAAAGTTTCTGCTGTTAAATGTATATAAAATATATTTATTGAATCATACATTCATGCTGATTCCAATAAAAAAAATTAAAGATTTTTCTGAAATTTCTCTCCATGGATTTTCAGTGCTGGAGGTTCCATGCAGCAGCTGGAAACACAAAGGAAAATGTGTTTCTTGTACTATTTTGCAAGCTAGAACGTTATTCATACATTGCTTTAAAATCCTTTGGTAGATGGAGTGACCTTGGTGCAAACACCCAAAATGACATTTGAGAATGCAGAAGGACTGCCTCTCACACTGAATCTCAAAGATGGTCACGATAAAGTATTTTTCCTTCCACTGTCAGGTGCTTTGTCAAGTGTGAAATATCACCAGTGGAACAGCAGATCCCTCTTGGCTTGGCAAGTGGCGTTTTGTGACAGAAAAGAGAAGGGCAGCATCCTGGCCCTTCAAAACTATTCTGAGAACACACCATTACTCTGAAAAGTGTCTTTAAGGAATGATGGAGTTTGAAAGAATTTTACTCAGTTTCATGTCTCACAACCAAAAACATTAATGGACCACTTTGCCCCATTCTTCCATATAACATGCAAATACAGATAAAAGATCTTACTGCTGAGAAATTAAATCATCAGTGAGGTAACTCCTTCCTCCCACAGCACACACACAGCTTAAAACTTCGCATAGTGTGAGCTCCTGTCCCTAAGAAAACCTTTGTAACAGAGCAGAAACAATTAAGAAACACCATTTGTTCAAAAACATGCCCTTCCACGATGAGCAGAATAAGCAGTTGCAGAGATCAACTGCAAATCTTCATACCCAGAACCATCCTTTTCACTATGGAAAGTGACCTCCCAGGTCCCAAGGACACCTCTGCCATGTGGCACCAGAGGAGAGTTTCTCAGACTCAAGAGATCACTGTTACCACACAGGCTGTTTCCTGCTCCAGGGGTAAATCCTCTGCCAAGCTCTGCTTCCAGGAGCAAGCTCACCACTTCCACACTCACCTGTATGTGGAGAGTGGACACCCAGGAATACCACAGCTTCAGTCTGAGCAAATTTAAAGAAAAGAAAAAAAACAAAAAAGAAAAAAACCCATCAGAGGGCCCTGTAGAGCAAGGAAGTGATCCCAGTCTGAATCCTTAAATGCACAACCAACACCTGCATTCCCAAACACACGAAGATCTCAGTTCAGCTTTACAAAACAGCCCCACCTGAGTGCTGGTGCTTCCCAGTACTCCAGACGTTTCTCCCTGCTCAAGGGGTAACTAAGCCTTTTGAATTGTGCAATGCCCTTGAAGGAAGACAAGGCAGCAGAGACAGAGCATGGCTTCCAGTTCTGTTTGGGTGCTATCAACCACTGCAAGTGAAATGCTCGTATTTCTACTTGTCTTATACTAAGATCGGCCAGAAGAGGCCAGATCACACCAGTCACACATGAAACACTCTCCGTACTCTCAGAAGGGCAGATAACAACATATCATGATCATGAAGGTTATTCCAACACTGTCCATGCAGCTGCTGTGGGTGCAAAAGCCTGACAGCTCTAGACAGCTTTTCTTCACTCCCCAACTCCCTGCAGAGCACAGGACACCAAGAGCACTTCAGTACCACCACCTTCTTGTCTTGACTCAAGTGGAGGCACTAGAAAGGAGACACACACAGAGTCTGATTCATTTAGGACTAGCACTTGGTTCCTATAAAGAGCTGGACTCCCTTGATTATTAGAGATCAGCCTTCTTGGAGCTCTTGTAGCCCACTGCAGCCAGCTGAGGCAAATCAAATCAAATGGTGGTTGCTCCACAGTCATCTTCAAGAATGCATGCAAAGCACTGGAGACCTTTGACAAGAGATACTGAGGTTTCAACAGTACAGCAAGGCAGGAACCAGAAGGGCTGGAGGCTACCAGAAGGCCTAAATATCAAAACCAATGTGCAACAGTTTACAGCAGGTCTTTTCAGAGGACTTTGTTATTAGAGCCACAGAGCCATCAAAATGCAAATACCAAAAGTCATTCTACAACATAATCTGCTTTTGAGAAGTATTTCTTTACAAGACATTCCAACAGAATTTTATGTAAATATTTTATTTTGCCCGTCATCTTGGGACAAGAACATCACTTTCTGGGTCAACATACTGAGTATGATTCATATGAGAACAAGCATACACTTCACCCTTTTAAATTCTTTACTGACACTCTTCTTTCAAATCAGACAGCAATGAGCCAGAACTGTCCAGCTCCCACTACAGAAATGGGGGTTCAAGCTTACGGATGCTTTTGCAGATTTGGTTAAAAGCTATAAAAGCTTCTATGAAAAGCACTTTGATAAGTCTGAAGTGCAACCTCTTACTGCAGTCTTCGGATTTAACGTCAGGAACAGTAGAAACCCAACAAAGAGGAAAAAAAGTATCGCAAACAAGGACAGCGTTCAGTGAAAGATCTCCATTGCATAATTTCACCTCACAGGCATTCCTGATAGGAAAAATGCAGACAGCTTTTGTTTTTTTTTAAAAAAATACCAGTTACCACCACAAGAGGAAGCAGCAGAATTTCCCCAAATGCTGGCTGTGAGAGCACACCACAGCTCATACTTTTCCCCAGTTCACTAAGGTATTAAATCTCCAGGTACAGATGGTAAGCAGGCCAATCTGAGACACAGTTTTAAGGAGGGAAGGGACAAACAGTGTAACAAATGTGAAGCAAAAAATAAAACAGAAACCAACACTAGCAACATTTAGTACAACCAGGTCCAACCAGTAAGTCTGGCAAGTAAAAGGCAAAACATGACTTGGGGACAATACCGAGGGCAGCTCTGCTCCAGAGCTTACAGCAAGCACAGGTAAGAGATGACACACTGCATATGCACAGTCACTGTAGTAATAAACCAAGAAACATGGACACAGTGACACCTGACACAGATTAGCAAACTTCCTACGCAGCTCTACTGCGCTACCAAAAGATCTGAAGGTCTGGTACAGACACAAATCCACCATTTTCATCCAGATGCTTAACACCAGGTATCACAGAAATACTGCTTTGTGCAGCACCATCTTACAGGATCTCTTGGATTGAAATTACCCAGCTCTGTATTTTATTTTCAGTTTCATCTTCTTTCACAGGCAGCGCAGAGTGTTCAACATCTTAACACCAGGACAGACAAGCACCTTCCATACTTCTGATAAAAATTCCTTCTTATCCACTTCAGGACTGAGGCAAGGAATGAAGTACTGCAAAAATAACTATTACTGACAGCAGTTGAAACTGTAAAGGATGTGACACACGTATTTCTGCTTTGCTTGTACTTTTGCAATAGTTACAACAGGACCTGCCCAGCTTCAAGCTCAAGTTATTAACTTTTGCATACAAAAAGTATCTGTTTTCAATAATTTAAATGCAGCCAAAGTGATGCACAGAAGGTATTAAAAGCTTTAGCTACAACCACCTCTACCTTGTAAACCTAGTGACTGAAGAGCCTCTTTCCCTTGGAAAAACTCCAACATACTCTTGACTTGATAAAGCAAATCTAGACCTTTTTTATTTTTATTTTTTTTAAACAATTTGCCAAAACTGGAATGAGAGATAAATAGAAGGCACAACAATTTTGCTTTTTTTTATACAAATACAAACTAAACATGAAAAAAACTCCCTATTTCAATAAAAAATTTCATAAGTTCAGGAAAAGTGTTTGAAGAGTCAAGTTCTAGACATTTAAAACCTATCCCACAATCCAAAATTTCAAAGTGGTAAAACAGTAGTTCGAATTCCTTGCTGTGATCATGTATCAAAAGAAAGAGATTCTACGGATACCCATTATTCCACTTTTACAGCGCCACAGAGAGAAAGGTGAAAGTCAATTTTTCAAGTGGCAATGTCTCCAGACCGGAGGATGTTCGTATGACCCTCAAAGACACATCAAGAGTTTTGCTTTTCTGCCCTTGAAATACTTGCCAAGAACTATGTTTTCCTACAGGCTCTTGAACGCATGCACGTGAAATATTATTCCGCTGACTGCACCCAAATTCATTAGAAAGAGGGGAGGAAATAAAAAAAAAAGAAAAAAGAAAGAGACATTCCTCTAGGAAAAACCACTGGTACCAAAAAAAAAACAAAAATCAGTCCGTAAGTTTGAGGTGAACAAGAAAATTCAGTTCTTTTCTTTTTAAAATCCACTTTTCCTAAAACGTTGTTCCACAAAGCTGGAATCTGGGACAAGGACTAGAAAAAAATAAATCACAGAACCATAACACAAACAAAAAGGGGCCAAAATAGTATCAAACGTAGCAGTCTATAACAGGCTAGGGCCACATTCCAAGATACCCAAGGCTGAAATTCACAAATCTGCAGGAAAAAGGGTTTGCGCCACCATGTCAACATCCGCGATGAATTCACTGGCGTTGCCCGATCCCCCTTCCAGCTCCAAATCCTGGCTTCTGGGACATTCCTCCACGTGGAGGCCCTCGAATCCCACCTCCCAGCCCCCCACGAGTGCCTCCAGGTCCACGGGGTCTGTTATCTCTGCGGTCACCCTCCCTGGCAGCTCGTGTTTTCTTCTCCTCCACGTTCAGGCGCACCTCTCCCCTGAACATGATGGGCTGCAACAGAAGCAGAGAAGGTACTTGCATTAATGGGTCACCAGAAGCTCTTCAAGGTCAAGCAGATTCCTGCAACTTTGTCTCATATCCTCCTCTCCATGAAAGACTGGAGTGTTTTAGGATTACTTACTAAACAATGGCAATAGTCAAACCACACATCCAGTCTTGGGGCTTTACCGGAGAAAATAAAGATGTGAAGGAGTGACCGTTGAAAAGCCACCTCAGGCTTACCACTGAACATTCTGATGTGTTTTAGAAAAGAGCTGGGCCGTAAGCAAGCTCAGTGCATGGCTGTGAGGGTGCATCCAGAGTCCCTGCCTACCACAGCAGGTAGGCATGGGCACACATTCTGCATCAGCAATCACTGCTGACAGGCTGAGCAGGTACCTCCTGCCTTTGTTAGCAAAATTCTTTTCAGCGTGCACACCAGTACAGCTTCTTCCTTTCAGCCTCTGACAAACAAGATTCTACTTGTCCATAGAATCAGACTCACTCTACCTTGTCTTCCTGAAAGCTATTTATACACTTCCTGTGTTCAGCAACCTCCCACTAGAAAAAGGCTCTGTAATGAGCTGCTACAAGCTACTTCAATGACAAAAGACTGCACAAATCTTGGTAATAGGAGGGAAAGGCATCACACCTACTTTAATATGCTCAAGAGAGACTAAAGGGACCAAGTACAATCTCTTCCTGTTATGCTGAAGCACACTGTCTGTTGTCAACAGACCAAAAACCACTGACTAGAAATTTATTTACCCTGTTGCTAAGGATCTTCTGAACTGGCTCAGGATCATCAAACACCACAAACCCAAAATTCGGTAGCTTTCCACCACTGTTGATGCGGAGTTCAACAACATTGCCATAGCCTGCAAGAGAAAAGCCAAGTTCTTGGGTCATACATTAGAATGCTCTGTTGACCACGCCCATGGCTGCAACCCCCAACCCCTCAGAGGACAGCAAAGCAACCAACTTACTTTGGAAAAAGTCTTTAAGTTCAGATTTATCCACATCATGGGGAAGGTTCCCAACAAACAGCTGATGGCTGTCTGGGTATCTCACAATCCGCCTGGTTTCCACATCGCCTTGTTCACCCTCTCGAACTTGAACAGAAAAGCAAAACTGATTTTAGAAAAGTCAGTCCCCACAACAAACAAAAACAAGCCATGGTCAGAATTATCACCATTAGCAAGAATCAATTCACACTATCTATCCATTCATATCTATAAAATGGAAAGAATTCTGCATTAGCAAGTTTGTAATTATTTGCTTTTATCACCTGGCTGAGGCCAAGCTTGAGTTTTTACTTGAGTAAAAATCATTTGTTTACTGACAAAAATAATGAGATTTTAAAAGCTTTAATTATCACATTGCTTTCCCAAAATCTCTAAGCAACAGAAAACAGCTGCTTCTTTGCAGCTTCTCTTACTTGGCCTAGGACCCCGCTGTGGTGGGATGCTCGTTCGCTGCTCCCTCACTCGCTGATCCCTCTGAGGTCTCTGAGGGGGGGTCTGAGATTCAGGCTTTGCCTCAGGACGGGGCTGTATCAATTCAAAAAGGAGTGAACAGTTGAGAGTCAGACAGACATACCAGCAGGTTCAGCTTTTAAGAGCTCACTGTGAAGCTGGTGGTAAAAAAAATACAGGAAAAGGTAATAGTTTTTTCCACCTGTGACTAAAACGCATGTTAGCTCATGTTGGCTTATATGCTAAAAGCAAGCAGCATTCACATGAACATTCCCTGTCTTCCTCTGTGAGAAACAATTAATTCTCAACCCAAAAACCTAAGAATAACATCTTGATAAAGTCGAACAGGAATCACAGAATTCCAAAGTCTTTGGGGCCTAGGAAGTCAAATCATAAGCAAGTAGATTTCACTCTCTTTTTCCCCACCTCAGTTTACTGCCAGCCAGTTTAGCACTTAAACTTCTCCAGGTGCTGGATTCCTACCTGTGAGACTGGTACTTTCACAACATGAGGTGGTATTCCTGATACTGGGACAGCCCCACTGGGAGGAAGGTTCTTGCTGGTTACTGATGCCCAGGAAAATGTCTTAAAAAAAAAAAAAGGAGAAAGATAGTAACATAACTACATCTCCTTCTGAAGTATATTACTGATAGTACAGCTAACAGACACAGGACAACAGGAACAAATTTTAACTTATACTTGAAAATCAGGAGCCAGCCAATAGCAGTTTCCCCACAATTTACTTCAAGTTATTTAAATTCAAAAGACTCAGTGTAATGACAATGGAGTCACACATCTACTCTATTTCTGAATTCCACAGAGTTGAAACATAGCAGTGTTTCAACACCAAGTTGAAAGCAGGACACAGCAGTGGCCCAACACCAAGTATCACATCAAGGTTAAGTAAAGTATTGGATGCCTAAGTACCGATCTGTCCACTTTTACCTCCCTTAACCCTGAGAAGTGACAAAAATCCCCAGGTAAAAACAAAGCTCTGTAAATAGACAGGACAGCCATACTGATGAAACCACATCAGAGAAAAAGAGATCCACTGTCATTACCCTGGAGTCCTCTTGCACTGCAGGAGCTGGATCAGCAGGAGCTGGAGAAGGACTCTTTTCCACAGTCTCTTCTGGAGCAGATTCCTCTAATACTGGCTCAGACTTTTCTTCCTGCGCCTCTGGTTCAGGTTCCTGTTCAGGCTCTGCCTCTGGCTCAGGCTCTGCCTCTGCAGCTGTCTCTTCCAGGTGTTCCTCAATGTCATTGCTATAATACAGCAGCACAAAAAGCAGGAAAAAGAGGTGGTATTGTATTTAATCTATTACTGGTGATAAGCAGCACTACTTATCCAATACAGAAGTCAGGCACATGACATCTGAAAGAACAAGGCCAAGTAAGGCCACATTGCACAGGGATGCAAATTTTGCATTGCTACACTATAAAGCAGCAAAAAAAAATAAATCCAGAGTCTCCATGTTCAGCCTAACAGCATTTTGATTTCAGAAAAACAGAAATCTTTTGAGTGTCAGAGGAAAACTATTAATAGCAATAAATTCATGTGACCCGTTCTACAAGCAGCCTGTTTCACACAACACCTGACTTCACCTATAAATATATTATTACCTGACAGCCTGCTCATAATAAGCACCACTATCATCAGGAACAGCCTCAGGTGTCTGCTGTCTTTCCTCAGGTTCCTCCCCTTCCTCCTCTGATTCTAAAAAAGGTTAGAAAAGCAAAAAAAATACAACACACATCTTTAATGTGAGGCTCAAACACAGGGCACCTAACCACAATACACAGGTGAAGTTTCTACTGAAGAGCACACAGGAAACACTTTCAGGATGTGACATGGAGCAGACATTTCCTTGTATTTCCACTATCACTTTAGGTTACTCAGTTTTAACCAAGGTTAAAAAACATCTTCCAAATACTTCAAAGAACCAGATTTATAACCTACAAATCTGACTGCAACTGCCAAAATAAGTCTCACAATTCTTTTAAGAGAAACAGAATATGCCAGAAAAATAATCATCTGCGGGTCACAACTCCTTACTGGACTGTAAAGGAACTACAGGCAAGGAAAAAACCTACAAGCACATGAAATTTAACACTGATCTGTCTTCTCCAGCAAGATTTCCTTCAGTCTGGGAATAGAATATTGATATAGATCCAGAACCAAACACCAAGAGAACCATAAAAACTTTCTGCTACATACCCTCTGGAGGCTCGGTGTCAGAGTCCCCAAAAACCTCATCCTGGTAGCGGAAGATATCGTTGTGGACATAGAACTTGTTTGCAACAGAGCCCTAAAAGCAAATCAAAGGGAGGAACTGATTCAATTACATCAATCCACTAATGTAAAAACTGAAATAATGTGAAAACAACAAAGGTTTGAGGATATCATCCTTCCCACAAGATTAATCCAAATTTGCCCATTTTAAGAAAATAATGTTATTTGGGGCAGGAAAATAAGGAAGAAAAAAGACATCACTCCTAACAAGTCAAGTATGCATGGAACAAAGGAAAAAAGTTGTTTAAGTGCTTTCAATTCCAATAGCTCACGACACTGAAGAAGTGAGTGACAACTTCCTGGTGTCTAAAGTATTAATTCATATCTCCAAGTCATATTGGAAAATAGAGTGATCTTGCTACACTCCTTTTACACTCTCACTCTCAATTCTGTGAACTGCTTTGTTAAAAAAAAGTTGTCTATTTAAACATGCCACTTCAAATGCTACATCAGCACTTCATGAACAAGAAGATCTGGAACCCATGTTTTCAAGTGACAGGAAGCATTCCTCTCTTTCTACTACTTCTTTTTCAGTAAAAAGGCCAGTTGCTAGGATAGCAAATCAAACACAACATAATTTTAATACGCTTAAGAAAAAAATGTGTTGCACTAACCTAGGAGTCCAAAGCCAGGATATTTATAACCGACTTCAATATCCAAGGTCAATGTACAATCACACAGAAGGAGTGTAATTCCCAAAGGAATTTTCAGAACATTACTGGTGAATTTTGTGGCAAGATACCTTCCCAGTCTAACCCTTCAGATTGCAACCCTGAAGCAGACAGAGCTCAGGAATGCTGTCAGAACCCCCCTGCCATCCCAGCTCACCCACCTCAGGTGCGAGCACAAAGGTCTGCATGAACCTGCGCACGGGCTGCATGTTATTGGAGAGCTCGCCCATCACCTGCACCACCACACCGTCATTGAGGGTGGCGTGGGCGTCCACGTGGCGGATCTTTGTGTGGCAATCCTTGAAGTTTAGTGACAGCACCTTCTTGTGGATATCCTAGGAAAGAACAGTACACATGGGTTACGCTGCAGAAGCCATTTCTGCCAAGTTAGCAGCTTTCAGAGAAAGCAAAAGCAAAACCAAAAAGGACAGGTTTAAGATACATTGCTTAACTTTGGAGAGAAAGCTTGGCAGGATGCTTGTTAGGTTTGCTTTGCAAACAATTTTAAACTATGAGCTTTGTATAAAGGAAGCACATTTTGCCTAACTATTGCTGTCTACAGATGAGAGGGTTTTTTTCCCCCCCTTTTTTTTTTTTTTTTACAGAAAGCACTTGAACAGGGTGAAAGCACTGTGAATCACAGCTGGATACATTTCTCTTCTCAACCACAAAGGTGACAAAATAGAAGGAAAGAGCAGCTTTCTTTTTTAAAGTTCTTACAGATTGCCCATAGACTGCATCAGCTGGTTTTCCATTGGAATCCAAGCCACCGTGAACATAGGAAGAGTTCTTTCCATAAAACCTGTTGGAAAGAAATATTTTAATGCCAAGCTTTGCTGTGTAAGAACACTGAGCCTCTACATTAGAGTATAATATGAATAATACATTTTCAAGTAAGTTTCCTGTCTGAATCACTAGAATAAAGCCACAAAACCTCATAATCCTGTTACCAATCTGGCAGTGGGGGGAAAACGCAAAGTTTTCTCACGTAAGCTGTAGCATTCAGGTGTGTCAGAGACCCAGGCACTAAAAGCCAAAACCAAAGTCTCATGGGAGCTCATGATCCAATCTTATTATCCCCTTTCTGCACAAAGTCCCCAAAGCAACAACCTGAACATCTGGGATGCTGAAGGCTCCCCCTCAAGTTCTGATTTCAAGCTTGAGCAAGAAGCAATGGGACTTGTTTTGCTCTTCTACAGCAAAAAAAAGTATTGCAGGCAAATCTTCCTTTCTGTAACTGAGAGACTACCAGCTAAAATGCCCTAAGCACCACGGTACGGTACTGCACTCTGCCAGTAGATAAAAGACTGGAATGGATTCCATGGCACAGAGTCAAGTGTCCTCTGACCCAAATGCATGAGGTCAGCTGTCCACCTAAGTGGAGAAACGCTCTGAATAAGTGTTCCTAACACTGGAAGGGGGAAGGTTTCAGAAACTGTTTATCTGGCTACTCAAAACACAGCAAAACAAAGTGTATCTTCATAAACAAGACTAGTTTCAGAAAAGATACCCATCAAACCAAACAGGACCCATTTGTTTAGATAACAGATTGTAGTTTGCTGCATATCCATAATTTCCTGACTTTGCTTTAAGAAAGAGCTGGTGTGACTCCCAAGAGAGACGAGTACACAAGCACACAACTTATTCAATGTTTCCTCCTAGACAGGGGGCATTTTATCAAGCCAAAAACTACGGAAATTCTTAACTAAGTACTATTTCTCCAACTTCGATTTATATTGATTACAACCAGAAGTAATAAGCAGCATTTCAGCTACAACCAGGACTCCGATATTTAAGGAATTATTGTAATCTTTATTATCCATCTTTTAACCCAGCTGATCAAAACCAAAAGTAAACTACACTCAGCATCTTGAATAAATCAAGTTTCTAAGTGTCCAAATTCAGCAAGCTAAGTAATAAGATCATTCACCAATTTTAACAAACAAGTTAGAGAACTCACAGAGAAAACCAGCTCAGAGTGAAGCAGAGCTTTACCTGTGCAAATAGTCAGGTGCTTGGTTCAGCAGGGTATAGTACTGCCTCACGAATTCCCGCCCGACCAGCAGGGGACTTGGCTTCTCCATCACCATTTCTTTGGTCAACTGAAAACTATGGAAAAAAAACAAAAGCTCCATAAAGCACGAGCATTTCAAACGGCTGTTCGCATCCTGATTGCATAAGCCACCTAATCACAGCGGAAAGCACACACCAGAACTGTTTTACCCCTGTAAGCAGTTTAAGCACTATGTTTTCAGAGTCATCAGTGATTTGGTGCCAGGGAAAGGATTCCTGGGTACCAAACCAGAGGTGGGAGAGGCTGCAAGGCCGAGGAAGGTCAACTCATAGCATGCCACTAGTTAATCATCCCACATCCTCAGTAAAAAGCAGGTGGCAAGCACGTATGGCTCTTCAAGAGGATTTGCTAAGTGGCTAAGACATTTACAGTCGATCCAAATTCTACTTACCTCACTTGACTTCACAATCAGAATTACAAGTCAGATGTTCTCAGGCAAAGCCTGTGCTACTGTATTAGGGGCATTTTTAAAAGGTCAGAATAAGTCCAATCTATTTTTATCAGCAGCACAGCACTACTTGCTGTGAGTGTCAAGCTCTCTGGAGGAATATTGCATTATAATAAAATTATTAGGCTACAAACAAACATATGCTGCTCTTCCCCTGCTTCCACCAATCTCAGCAAGTCACTCCTCACTTAAATTCAGGCCACCAGTCAAATGAACAGCACCATCCATGCCCAGCGGCAAATCTATCTGGGTACCTTCTACCTACGTTCCACGGACCTCTAAGTTACAAAAATAAACTCTTTGCAGGTAGGTTACACAATACACGTACCTTCAGGATAGGCCAGCCCAAATCAAAGCACATTCCCACGTGTTATCAAATACTCATTCCCTTGTTATCAAAGACTCATAAACACTGTTCAAACTCATTCAAAATAGTTCTAAACTCACAGGGATAAACACCAACACCAGGGCATGTTCTTGGTACCAAATACAGAAACAGAAGATTTTCTGCTTCATACTCAGTTGTACCAGCGAGTAGCAGAATGCGGACTTAGCAAACAGTTTTGCTGCTGAAACTACTTTCTCCCCACTACTGACTCCTAATCTCCTTCACTACACAGCCCTTTCCCAAACACACGGTATTCAAATTCCATATGTACATCCTCCAGGTGTGAAGTGCAAGTCAAAACCAACAGTATTCAGCTGAAAAGCAATTCAGGAATCACCGATTACTTATCTGCTTTTATTTAATACTGATAATTATAAATAGCGCCAAGAAGTGGTGGCATCAACGATTGGAGAAAAACCCAGTGGCCAGAACACGGAATAGGGGGAAAAAAAGGAAGCCAAATTAAGTAGTCTTTTAGCATAGACTAATCCAGATGGAGCCTGCAATGCTCATGCCAAGCCAGGCATGCTTTAGGACAAGCTTTCTCTTGGCACTATACCCAAGAGCATCCCTTATCCGGGGAAAACTGAGTTGCCCTTTAAACATAGCAAAAGGGAAAAAAAGACTGCCTCTCCCACCTGCTTGTACTAAGCCCTGTCCCAGTTCATCCAAGGATCTTAAACGTTTGATGCTCACTATATTTAATGAATTTCAGAGAAGTTGTCCTCTAGACACCAAGAACTGACAACAGAATAGAGCTTCAGAAGACAGAGGTGACCAGGTTGGTGTTACTGCAGTGACAATTTCAAACACACAACATACACAGGGCTGCAAAGGAAGTCACAACCACACTGTTGGATGGACCAGGAATGAAAAACAGAAGCTTTAAGCCTTAAAGAGATGAACATACATAAAAAGATAACATGGAAGCTGTTATTTTGGATGAAGCTAAGTCCAAATGAACCTGGTAAATTCCATACATCTCAAACAATGATCAAACATGCAACACACTGCAATCAAAACACAAGGCAGCGTTCAGCCATACTGCTGAACATCCAGGTAATAGAGCCGAAAATGTGATCACACACAAACTCCCAGCAGTGGCCAGCATGCACTCCAGCCAGCTCTGCTGGAGGAATGCAGCTAAGGTTCAGGACAGAAGATGTAACAGCAGAGCTGTAATTTTGTATATATCAATGTGTTTTTCTCTGCTTTTAATACAATCATTCTTTACTATCTTTGTAAGTCTAGAAATAAACAAGAAGCCTGTCCATTCTATTTTAAAACACACATTTTGTTAGGTTTAAACACAGGGAAAAAGATCAGGTGGGCTCCAGAGGATATGTCCATAAACTTCCTCTCTTTCAGGAGGACATGTGTCTATCACCACCACACAAGGAAATATTACCTATATGATAATGTGCAGAGAAAATAAGACTAAATATGACCTAGAACTGAAAAAGGCTTTTAAAAACATTCAAAAGCTTTCAGCTGTTTGAGGATATTTTCAAGATCTAACCATGCAGAAAGGAAGTAATAGTCCACAGCTGAGTCTGGCCTGCAGGAAATGCTCAGATTCTGCAAAGCACTTTCATTTCAGGAAGGATCCACTATCTGTGGTTTTGCAGAAGCCTTTGAACCCTTAAGTGTGATGTATTACAGATACAGATGTCCAAAACAATCTGAAGTGACAAAACCTCGAAGAGATAAAGATGAACTCATTTGTCTTCTAATGCATGTTAAATGAGATCCCCATAAAATATTATCAGACAATAAGAAAACACGGCAAAGGTAAAGTAAGGCTAAGTGGTGACTACCACTGCTGACTTCCTCATCCCACTTTGTTTCCTCTTGAGTACTTGTCAAACTCTAAAAGGACCAGGCCAACCCTAAAGCAGAGGGAGGAGAAATGGCAGACAGACATGACCTGCACTTTTCAGCTCCAATCAGCTTAACTGACAATGCAGGATTTATTTACTCCACAAGAGTTAAAAAATTTGCTTCTGTGCTGTCAGTTTACAGCCAGGAAGCCAGTCCTGCCATATACCGAGACCACCATTTGGAGAATGACAGGAGGTACGCTTCGTTTCTTTGTGAAGATACAGTTTCCCTGGAATTCAAGCTTATTCCTACAGATGTAAATAGGCAGGTTTTCTATTCAGTTCTGATAAATGATGAATTGGGCTCCTCTGAGAATTATTTTCAAGTGCTTCCTAGAACACCAATGTACAAAGCTTGACATTGTCACATAATGGCAAAATGTTCCTGTAGCACTCAAATCTCAACAGCAGATTCACCAACAGCTCTTTCAGATTTCTGTTTTTCAGTGAAAGCCTTCACCTGCATTAACCCACAGGCACATCATCTTCCATCCTGGTCTCAAGAAATAATGAAAGTGAAGTGGCTTGATTATGTCTGTCACCCTTACATGCTTAAAACAGTATGTGAGAGAACTTCCCTCCTGTTAAGGGTGAAAAATCTATCAGAACTAACTCCTAACATGAAAAGAGGAATTGCAGAGTGCCCAGTTGTTCTCAAACAGATCTCAAAAGAAATGGGAAAAACCTTTATAGGACCTAATCAGAGGACAACAATCTGTTTTTACTGCTGCTGCACCTGCTGCTCCGTTGCCAGCTGCCATCTGTTCTTGTTCTCCAGCCAGCACAACCTGAATGGTGGAAGCCAAGCATCTCCTCAGAGGGTATTTGCTCCCTACCATCATGAGCAATTTACTACTCCACTATTCCCTGATCCAAGAAAAACTGCAAACACTTTATACTACATTTTTATTGCACAGCACATAATAGCACCAAATGTTTGAACTGTCACTACATTACTCCTGATAGAAGCTTATCCACACATTTTCCTGTCAATTGACATAATGATGAAAGGGTGATGAATATGACATAATGATGAAAATTGACAGGAAAAGCTGAAAATCTGATTATTTAAGGTTCATTCATAATCATGCATTCATATTATCCCATACGTAAAACAAATTGGATAAGTCAAATTCTAACAAGTACGCTATAACAATTCTGCAGCACAACTGAGCCGCTTCCTTAAGCCAAGGACTTAGAGGAAGACAAATACCTCCTTTACAGTGGTTATCACCTGGCTGGTGGAAAATTCCACCATCTGTCACAATGCTCTCACTTGGCAGAAAATCAATGTCAGGCACTGAATTTCTAAAATACTGTTATGTAAATTAGAGCCATTTATGTAAATTCCGCATTAGCAAATTCAGATTTAGGTCCACAAAACCTATTAGTATATTAGTATTCAAAAAATGGACTCAGCACTCACAGCTAGCATTGGTTTGTATTTTCTTACCAAACCGCAACACGGGGAAAGCAAACTAATCCTTGCTGTCCCAACTCAATTTGTTTGGGGGATTTTTTGTCGGTTTTTGGGGTTTTTTTTTAATTTTTGAATCAGAAAAAGAGTTTAGCCTGAATGTTGCTTCTACTGAACTTCCTACAACAACAGAAGTGTCTTATGCACATCACACGATGTTTGGGCTCTCAGAGCAACCAGTCCCAAGACTCAGGCAAAAGCCCCTTTGCCTGATGTAACAAGCCAAAGGACCAAAACCCATTGAACTAAAACACGCAAGCCAGAAAATCCCAAATTTCACTTCCCAAAGTGTGTGGCAATTTTAAACATCTTCTGTCAAGACAAAAGTTAGAACTAACAAGAAGACAAGTTAAAATTGAAACATACTATCAACAGGCTCTGGTGTGTTTTTAACATTAGCCTCATTTCTTTGTTCTCTGCCATCTTTAATTACATTTTCTGACTTGCATTTCAATACAGGGAACCATCTCAAACAATCCAGAGTTCCTACAATGCATTATAGTCCTGACTGGAATATTACACAGCAGTTCACCCATTCTCCTTTGGCTATTCAAGTGCTATAAGGTGACCATCTGAACTCCACTCCTTCCATCTCTACAAACTGGTGGAGTTTACAGGGTGCCAAAACAGCCATTCAGAATGTCAAACTTTTTCACAACTCCACCCTCTCATTTTGGAATCAGTGAATTCCTTAACTTAAGAAGGCTTTTTGGAAACTGAAGAAACAGCCAGAGAAGCTCACATGGAAAAGAGGTGTCTGTATCCAAGCACAACACACTACAAATGTGGCAAACAGCAATTTTGCTAGAAATTAAAGGTCTGGTCAATAGTTAATAGGATTGCATGTTTAAGTGTCATTTGGGATTTCTCCAAGTTGCTTAGCAACAGGTGAGCATGCTCAAAGCCACAAACCATTTAGCTGGATGGAATAAGCAGCTCTAGAAGCAGTTACTGCTGCTGTTATGGACAGAAAAAAAAAAATAAAGTCATGAAGAAAATGCCCAGTAGGCCTTTAAGAGGGCATGATACAGACTGAAAGTGTAACAACGAAAGCAAACCAAATACAATTAATTCCAACTCTCCATACATTTCACATGACTAGTATCTTCTCTGCTGCTGACTAAGCAATAAAAAAAAAAAGAGGCTGGTACCTGTGTGAATCATGATACAAAACATTAGAGCAAACAATGGAACACAAGCTAAACTCACACCCCTAGGCAAATTCCAGGCCCCATCTCAACTGGGGATTTATATCATCACACCAGCTTGCTCTCAAGTAGGAAGAGTGATGTTAAGTAAATGTGTATTTAAAACACCAAGATTGCAGATACATTGAGATACACTTATTTCAATACAGCCTTAACTATCCAAGGGAACAAAGAAACCCAAACAATCCAGTTGTTGACCTGAGCCTAAATTATAGAGAGCTGAAAATGCACCTCAAATAAGCAGGCAAATGAAGTCCCAAAACACTAATCTGCTTTAAAAAACAGGTCTCATTGCTTGCCTCCCACTGGCTGCAGAGGTAGGCAATGTCACTGGGACAGTGTCACAGCAGCACAGACTGCATTTTAGACACAAGCCATTACAGCTGCCTACCTGTAACCTGTTCATCTTTTCTGCCTTTGACAGATTCAGAGGGAAAGTATTCAGCCTGGAAGAAGCTATCTTAAAGGCAGCACTATTTCACAGGAGGCAAGATGCTTGGAAGCCACAGGCAATGGAAGGCCAATGACAGGGTAACTTATGCAATATATAAATATTTGAGGATCAAACTGGGACAAGTTGTGAGGTTACCAGCATTCAACTCTTACTAGCATCTCCAGGAAACATTCAGATAGTCTGTAAGATGAATGTATTCACCAAGAACTTCCAGAAGCAGGCACTTCAGAGCAGTGTGAAGTGTCAGACATATCCTGCAGACGGAAGAGGTTTAATAATCTTCCAAACCAACACCTAATAAAATGTGGATCTGGACTGTCAAACCCAGCACAGCTATTTCTCCTTTCACTTGTGACTCATCTCCACTGTATGACCCACACAACCTACAAAGACAGGCAGTGCCTACATTCATAAGATATTTGAGGTGTTACAGGGAACTGGATCCTAAAAAAATCATCACACAGCAACCAGAACCACCAGGCAAACAGCTTTCTCTGTGCTTAATTATCCAGATGCAGCCAAAAGGCAGAGCAATACCTGAGCCCCTTCTGAAGCTTTGAGACACACTGACAAGGGACACTCTAGAAAAGTGAGGTATTATATCAACATATGGATAAAAAAAATTAGAGTTAGAAGCTCAACTGTTTTCTAATCAAAGCATCCAAGCAATCAAACAAAATTAAAGCACAAGAAAAAAACGTTTTCATCACAAGATTAAAAAATAATACAGAATTACATTCAGCACTGCCCATGCTAGTACCAAAAAAACCCTCTGCTTGCCAGTGGCAGATGGGAAGCCTTACTCAGCAACAATGCACAGCCCTTCAAACACTGGGAGAATACAAATAAACAAGCCAGCAATTGCTGAAGAGCTGTCAGTGTAGAAGTCTGCCTGTGTTTTTGCTAACAAACCTAAGTGTGATCCATAAGTTGATGGATATGATGGAGTCTGCCATTTTTTAGACAAAAATCAGTGCTTCTTGTATTTTTCAGCTCTACCAAGCAAAAAAGAGACAAATTGAAGACTGCTAATGCTTTCAACCAGAATCCAAAAGAGATCATTTTGGAGAAATGTAATTTCCAGGGCATTAGGCTCAAAAGCAGATTAGAAATACAAAGATCACCTGAAGTTAGGGTAGTTGAGATCAGCATCTGTACCCCTACAGTAACGGATGAATGTTCATCTGGGTAAGGAAAAGATACCAGACACTATATTCCTGCATACAGGTCTAAAGACAAACAGCAAATTAGGCCCTGTTCACAAGAGAAGAAAAAAAAAAATCTAACCTAGAAGAATCCTGAAAACTTGCTATTAAAACTAAGTGACAGAAGAAATTCCCAGCAAGGTGTTTGGGGTTTTTTTTATTCATCCCTCAAAACACTTAGCCTTCCCTGAGTGCTGAGCTTAATATGGTGTGGGTTTGGGGGTTTTTTCCTTCCTTTTTAAAGCTGTTTCACCTGTCTTCCAAGTTCCTACTTGATATCACTCAATCATCACTTCTATTCAGCAGTTTCCTGCTGTAACATTAAGCTAAGGTGATCTGTCCTGAGCCTAACTAGCAATACTTCATATCCTCACAAAAAGAGAGCTCTGTTCCACTCCGCGTTACAGAAAAACACATGGCCCTCGTGCTTTGACAGAAGTCCAAAAGGAACTCCTCTTCAAAATCTGAGTTCTCTGAAAACTCAAGGCCTTGAGAATTCCCAGAAATATTCCTATGTTTTTAGTAATCCTAAAATCAGATTATCCTAAACAGGCTCTCAAACATGGGGGAAGGACTTGCCTTTCTAACTGAACCTACCTCAACCTCATTTACCCTGCAATTAGAAGCAACGTTTTTCTGCAAAATTACATTTTAAACACGCAAATTTCATCCTAAAGGGTGGTAGGATGGTGCTAGCCTGAATGGTTTGTTTACTCTTTCTTTAATGAAAAATAAATCAGCTTTCTGCCTATACTGCTCTCCAGACTGCTTCATGATAAAGCAGCTACTTAGACCCTGTGATTTTGCCATTAGAACAGGTCTCGTTTTGACATCCAAGAGCTGCTCCAACATCTCGATGAAGTTGGCAGCAGGTCCAGTCATCTTCTCTTAGGTCTGCAAATTTTCCATTTGGCTCCAGTGCAGCTTCTTAAAGTAAAAAAGCAAAAGTTACTCATCAGCAGTCAGAAGAGGCAGATCAGAACCCAGAGCTACACCAACACTACAGTGAAATTCAAGCTCACTGCCACTTAGATTAGAATCACCAGGATTAAGATTTAAAATGTTTTCTGCATGCCAAGCAACAGATAACTGTAAAGAGAATCAACTCTTTCACCTCTACCCACTTAAGTCACAGAAGACGCTTAAACTTGATGTATCAACTGCATCCTGGCACTTAGGACTGACCCATCATGGCATTGTTACATTAAAAACAAAGCAAAGTCAGCCCAGCAGCAGCCAGGAAACAGCACAGGGCAAAGCAGATGAAAATGGAAGATGGCCACCAGCATTTTCCAGGACACTGCTGCATGTTTGCCTCAGCAAGGAATCAGGTTCATCACAGATCACTCCCACATAACTGACAGCACCCAGGCTCCTGCTCTGAAAGCAGCACTGCACCAGCCATGTCCCTGGAAGAGGTCCAGACTTAATATAGCAAAAGTAGGACCTCAAACCAGTATAACACTCACTGCCTGCAAAGTTTAAGGGTTCTTTTACAGTAGCTGAGGATCAGATTAAAGTTTTTCTTTTTAATTACTCAATGAGGTAGCTTAAGGTTATCAAGTCTATTAGCAGGCACCTCAGGAAGTTAAATAATAAGTTCAGCTCTGCAGATTTTATATAGGCACCTGTAAAAAAACCCACCCAGTCTTCTAGAGCAAACTATCACTTTTGGTTTTGGTTTATTCCAAGCGGAACAGACTACAGCCAGCACAGCAGCTAGCACCACCTTGCTGAAGTCCTGCTCTACTTGGATTTCCTCTTTGATTCTTCAGTCATCACCTTACTTAGTCAGACAAAAAGGCCCAGGTGCGAATATTAAAAACTAGAATAACGTTTTCTAATTCAAACAGGCCATTTATGCCAATCTTATGAGTGCTCTCTCATCAGGTCCTACTGTTTTGAACAGAAATATCAAGATATACTTACAGAAACATCACCTTTGCTTTATTTCACTTTCATAAAAAGTGTTGCTCTGTACGTTTGCCTTACAATTTGCAAGGCGAAAAATAAAGTTCTGAACCGAAGAGTTTGCTGTTTCATCAGGTGCATAAAGATTCTGTTTAAGATTCAGGCGGTCAAACTCCATCAGTTGTGTTGAACTCTACTGATGCTGTTGTGCCAGCAGCAAAGTGAGCAGCAGAGCAGTGGTCCTGCCACCACAGCACAAACAAATCCTTTTGTGTGCTTTTGTTGTTTCTCAGACTGCAAATGCAAAGACTCCCAACAGAAGATCCTAATGGGCTTGGCACACAGACTAAGTCTCATCCACCAGGCTTTCTACTTTAATTTTAATTATGCTCCCCTGCCTTCAACTTGAGGAATCCACACTTAAAAGAACACAGCCTAGCAAGCAAGGGGCAAATTCACACCAGGCAAGAACTGGAGGCCACTATTTACCCCCTGATGTATACATGATTAAGATTTTTTTAAAATAATTTATAAAATTATGACATACATTTGCAAAGGTCCCAACATTGATTTTTTTTTTCTAACAGATTTTGTACAATTACACTTTCTAGCAGGTTTTAATAGTGCCTTTCAGGCAAGCCAGTCCCTGCAACACGTGATGCCGTCAAAAAGGTCGTGAGATCTCCATCAAAAAGATAAGGATGTAAGACTTTAAGCATGTGAGTACTTCTAGCCAGCCTTCAAATTAGCTACATATGCCATCCACCAAGCTTTTTTTTTTTCAAAAAGCTAGACTCACAACTTTACAACATTACATACAGCGACCGAAACACCCCAGGAAAGGTGAGTTCCGTTCACAGGATGAGAAGATGCTACCATCAGCATCATGGAAGGACCACAGAGCTACCTAGCAAAATGGTTTGGCTTATTCCTTACAGACAAATAAGAAAAGTGAAAATGTGGTCGAAGGGAAGAATACCAGAAAAGGTCGGAAATGCAGTTTTTGTCTGTCAACTTCTGCACTTCCCTTTATGACATCAATCTAACAAGCCCTGTTAGCTAAAAAAAAAAAAAAATCCAACACATTCCCTCCCCCCGCTCCCCGGTTGATTTCTGGCATCTGGAAGCATCAGCTTCCAAAGCTTGATAGCAGTGCCCAGATTTCCTAAAGCTGTCACTC
The DNA here is from genome assembly GCA_013397775.1 of Eulacestoma nigropectus. Classification (NCBI taxonomy): domain Eukaryota; kingdom Metazoa; phylum Chordata; class Aves; order Passeriformes; genus Eulacestoma; species Eulacestoma nigropectus. The sequence continues at coordinate 294,387 of VZTE01003567.1, forward strand.
CTGGCTGTGAGAGCAGGGGCTTGCCAAAAATAGCACACACTGGAAACATGGCGGCTTGCTGCAAATGCTGCTTTCCCCCGATGGTGGAACAAAAAAATCCTTTTTTTGGTAAAGGATTATTTATTATATGCATGGAAATCTTAACATAAAAGGTCTCCAGGTAAGCCCGCTGAGAATTAGGAACACGTTAGATCATCCAGATCAACACTAGGAGGTACTGGAAGATGCATCGAAACCTTTTCTCTGGGGTTTCTCCAGCACGTACATCTGGGGCCTTAGAGGATGCTGGAAAGTCTCCTTACAAGCGCTACTCCGCATTTAAATCTTAGCTTAACCTCGGATTCAGCCAAGGTCATGCGGAAAACCAGGATAAGATCCATGCTCTCCTGCTGGAAATATAACTTCCTTCACCTATAAAGTTACACCAAGGGAACCACCTCGAGCTGATACTCGGGTCCGGACCGTGCGAGCACCCAGCACTGCCCCTCAATCCGCAGCTACAACTCCCTGCTGAGCGGGAACACCTCGGGCTTTGGGTGGGCTCCTCCCCGGCCCCACCTGCCCAAAACAAAACCCAAAGGCAGAGGGCGAAAAAGCCTCCGCGTCTGAAAATCCGCGAACAAAGCTCGCCCCGCGCACCTCGCCTCGCACAATGCGGGGCCGCGAGCAGCCGATCCCCCGCCGCCCCCCCTGCCCTGCACCGCTCCCGCCGGGAGCTCCGCGGCCNGAGCTCCGCGGCCGCCACGATACCGGGAGGCCGGGGCAAGGCTCCGGACCCCCACGGGGGCTGCGTGGCCGCGGGCCAGGGGGAAGGAGCCGGCCACAAAGCGCCGCAGGGACCGGGCGGGCCCCGCGCCGGGCGGGATGGAGGAGCGG
>VZTE01003567.1:295314-361677 GCA_013397775.1 Eulacestoma nigropectus
CTCCCCGGGAAGGCGCGGCCGCGCCGGTGTTTCCCCGCGCCCCCCACCTCCCCTCACCTGCGGGCGGAGCGGGACGGGAGCGGAGGCGCCGCTTCACCACAAGGCCCGGCGGACGAGAAGCGCCTCACGCAGCGGCGTGCTCTGCCGCCGGCTACATATATCCGGCGCGCAGCCTACCCCAGCGGGCGCGGCCCAGCCAGTCAGAGAGCGGCGGTCGCCCTCCTTCGGGTGCCGGTTGGCCCACAGCCGTGAGGAGGCGGGCGGGGCGCTGAGGGGCAGCTCAGNGGGCGGAGCGCTGAGGGGCAGCTCAGCCAGCCAACCACGCGGCAGGGCTCCGAGGGGCGGTGAGAGTGATTGACAGGCGAGCGAGCCAATAGGCGGTAGGCGACGCCTGATAGCTTTGCCCTTTGACCAATGGGACGACGCTCCCCGCGCCAGCAGGCGCGCAGGGCGGCGCGCGCCGGACGCCGCAGTGTGGTTGAGCCGCACTGCAGCGCCCTTGAGAAGGTGCTGGTAAACCCCGTTATAGATCGGGGCGGGCCCCGCGGGGCGCGGCGGCCAATGGGAGGGCGCGGCGGGCGCTGACGGACAGGCCCCCGCCGGGGCTCTTAAAGGGGCAGGCGGCCGCCACGCGGGGCGGCGTCCCGCGCTCCGCACCGCCCCCTGCTGGACGGAGGGAGGGGGCCGGCGGCCAAGATGGCGGCGGCGGGCGCCATGTGCGGGGCTGAGGGGGCACCCGGGGGCCGGACCCCCAGCAGTGAACAGGCAGTGGGCGCCCGTTTTGGCCGTGTCTCCACAAGCTCTTTGGTGCTCACCTGGCCCACGCACCTGAGAGAAACCCCCCGTGGGAGTGGGCAAAAGGAGCTGCTCACCCCAAGGCACCTCCACCGGACGCAGCCCCGGCCGCTCACGGCTTGGGGAAGGTGGTGGGCACTGGCCCCTGCCCATCCCGGGAGGCTCGTACAGATGCTTTTCACTCACAGCTGTTCCCTGAGCCAAGCAGACACGGTATCATGTGGCCCAGAGGAAAGACAATCCAAGCAGGAGCATTTTCTAACACACCTACAAAGGAGGAGAAAGGCCTGCAAGTTCTCAGATCCTTGCTCACCAGCAGGTGCCGGTCCAGGGAGCCCGGAGAGCAGGAGGGAATGGGAGCAGGCAGTGAGCCAGAGCTAAGCAGCTTCCAGGCAGCCATAGCTTTCCATTTGTTTGTGTCACGTCCCATCCCACATGTATCTATGACATGAAGCACTCGGAGATAGATTTCACCCTATAAAAACTACTTCCTGCCCACCACCACATCCCTGAGCGCTGCCTAAACCCCTCCCTGCCATGCCTTGCAGCAAGAGATACAGACAGTGGATTGGCATGGGGCCACGCTCAGCATTAATGTCTTCCCCCAATACCTCCTGGCTATTTTTAGCCGAAGCCACGCTGCAATCTGCCAGTTCATAAATCAGCACTGGACACTTCTACAAAGTTTAACGTGAGCCCAGTGACCCAGCACAACAGCCCGTCCCGAGTAAACTCTGCCAGGGGGATCCTGGACATCTCTCCGCAGAGCAGTAGTGGGGCAGGTAATTCCTCTTTTGTAAAACCATCAGTGCACCTTAAAACGAGTGCCTTCACCCCCAGCCGGTGTGGCAGCAAACAAGGAACACCCTGATTATATTCCCTGCTACAGGTTGGGCTTCTCAACAGGAAGATGCTGAAGCCCAGCACGTGGTCAGAAGTGTCTCACACAGCACAGCTCTTCTCAGCCCCGATGTGATGCACTGTCCCCTCTCCAGCTTCCCTGTGAAAGCACCTGAGCTGCTCCCGGGGCCCGGCATAGCCTCCTCCACCTCGACCCAAGTTTTTCGGAAAGGGGCTCATTTTTCCTTCAAGGGACCATACAGCCAGGGGAAAAACCCCAAACAAAGCAGGCACATCTTCAGGGACCAGCACCCTTCTTCTCAACCTGCTCTGCATTAGAGACTCCCCCCAAACCTCTCTCCCTCAATATCCAGTCTACAGGAGCTCTCCCAAGGCAACAAATCTCAAAACCTCAAAAGACGGAGAGGAACGAGCTTTCTTTAGCAGCCCGGCCCCCTCTTCATGGCTCTCCCCACCTCCCTCCCACAGCCATTTGCCCGTGCTGATCCTTAGCCTGGACGCGGGCAGAGCACCCGGGGGCACTTTGGAGCTCCGCACGGGCCAGCCACCATGCCAACGCTCTGCACCGCTTCTTCCTCCGCGCTCCGTGGCATCCCCGCCTCCCGAGGCCGCGGCCGCGCCGTGGGGCCGGGCATGGCCCGCCCCTTCCTCCGCGCCGCGCCGGCAGCCGCGATCGGAGATCCGGGGTCCGGGAGCGCAGCTCCGCCATGCCGGTGGGTGCGGGCCGGGCGGCGGCGCCGGAGGGGCCCCGGGGGCTCTGTGGGGCTCTGTGGGGCCGGGAGACGTGGCGGGGCGGCGGGGAAGGGAGGGCAGTGCCCGGTACCGGGAGCGGCCGCGGGGCTCCCCCAACCCTCGATGCTCCCGCAGTCCCCGAGGTTCCCCGAACCTCCGAGGCTCTCCCAGCCCCCGAGGATCCCCAGGGTTCCCCCAGTCCTCGGTGCTGCCCCAAGCCCCTCGAGGCCCTCCCAGCTCCCCAGGGCTCCTCCGGTCCCCCAAGGCTCCTCCGGCCTCTGGGGCTCCCCCAAACTCCTGACTAGCCCAGTCCTCGAGGCTCCCCCAGCCCCCAGGGCTCCCCCAGCCCTACAAAGCTTCCCCAAACCCACAAAGTTCCCCCAGATCCTGCAGCTCCCCCAAACCCCAAGGCTCCTCTAGGGCTTCCCCACATTCCAAGGCTCCCCCAGTCCCGAACTACCCCAAACCCCAGGCCCCCCCCAGCTCCCAGAGCTCAGGCACAGAAGGGGAGCATTGATGGGACCCTCCTTCCCACTGCCCCCACACCTCCCCAAAGCACCCAGGGCCTTTGGGAAATAAAAATAAAGAAAATGGCAATTACACTGAAAAAAAAAATAATAAAAAAAACCAAAACGAATGGGAATCTCCATCCCGAGCTCCTTTGCAGGTGAATGATCCCAAGAGGGTTTTAGCCTCACACTGACGGGGGGCACAGAATGGTTCTGAATAGAAGGAAATACGGGTTGCAAGTAACAAATGAACAATAGGTTTACTTTTCTATTTTAAGGAAAGTAAAAAGCACATGCAAGAGGAGAAAATTAGGACCCATCTGATGCCAAAGGTTGAAGCCAGTGTTTAAGTTACAGGCAAACAGCATTTTGTTGACCCAGTATTGCTTACCAGTAGTGAAGATATCACTGGGGCCCCAGTGGAGTGGAGGGAGGAAAAAACAGCACTAATGCTCCTTAAATTTCTGTTTTATTTATCTTTTTCTAATGCTGGGGACCAGAAGCCTTGTAGACGCAAGAAAAATAGGATGGGGAGGCACTGATAACCTCGCAGGCTTAAGTCAGTGAGTAGCTGGAGGCAGATTTGCTTCTCCTTGGCTCCCCTGGACAAGCTGAGTGAGTCCAGCAGAGACCGTGGAGATGGCAAGCTGTGCTGACTCTGGAGGTAGCCAGACAATCTCCGAAGGCCCCTCAGGATTATGCTGTGGGGGAAGCACAAGGACACCATAGGGAGGAGTACCAAGAGCTCTTGGTTTTGCTGAAGATCCCTTAGTGGGGTGTGTGTGGACCTTTTGGCTTGGGAGGCTTTGAACCCACCTCCCCAAGGAAAAAGGCAAGTGTGGAGGACAAGTGCTTGTGGTGAGTTTCCAGCTGTGCCCTCCCTGACCCCTCGACTGCCTCTTTGCTTTCCAGAAACACGAGTTCTTTGTGGACATGACCTGCGAAGGCTGTTCCAATGCGGTCACCCGTGTCCTGCACAGGCTGGGAGGTGAGTCCGTGCTGGGTGTGGGACAGCCAGCTCCAGGGCAGTGCCCTGGGGTCCTCCATCCCGAAGGATAACGCTGTGGGTAAAAGTTGAAAGTTGGAAACTTCTCTTTGCTCTGCTCTGAGCCTGTTTCTTAGTTGGTAACAAGTCACTGATTGTTTGCAGGTCAGTGACCTGTGGAGAAATGTCAAGGGAGGGAGGAGCTGCCATGGCTGCAGGTGGCTCTGAGTCACCAGGGCCTCACCCTGAACCCTCTGGGAAGAACACTGGTAGACCCCAGCTCAGGCTGCCAGAAGGAGAGGAGGTGGATGTCCTGCCCGGCCTTGTTTCCAAGGAGGCCTGGGGTGTCTGTGGTGCTTCCCTGAATGTGTCATCAGCAGTCACAGTGAAGAGCTGCTGAGCAGGGCGTTTGGTGGTTGTCTGAGTAGCCTATTTTTAATACCACCTGGAAAATTATAACCCACGTCTCCTGTTTGCTGGCATTTCCAAGAGAGAAGGATCTGGCCTGCGCTCGTCAGTTGTGAAGACCTGCTCCCCTCCGAGGGAGAGCAGCTTCCAGCCACCAAGGCAAAGGCCTTGCAACTTCTTCCAGACCTCATTACTAGGCTGTTACAATTCCATATTCTCTGTGTGTGGTTGTCAGCACCTCCATCACTCTTCAACAATATCAGCCTCATGTGATGATGTGGCAGAGCTCTCAAAGCTGATACATACCTACAGGTTTTGTGAAAATACATAACTGGATGGAGACTGCATGTCCAGTTCCTCTCACTGGGCTGAGTGGCTCACCTTTATTAGCCACTGGGAAATCCACATGTGAAAATGTCTTTTCCCTCTTTCTACTTCCAGCTGTTAGGTGGTACCACCAGTTTAGGAATCCTGTCCTGAGCCTTTCCTAACCCTGTCCACACTAAACCAGAGCACAGGCTGAGCTGGGTGGAAATTTTAGTGGTTGGTTTAAACTCAGCTTACACTGATTCCTGCATGAGTGATTGTGTTGATCCAAGGTGGGGTAAGCAGATTAAAGCAGTTGAAAGCCTAGTGCCTCATGTACAGCTAAAGCAGATCTGGCTTTCTTCGTATCACTGCTGGCAGGACACCAGGTTGGTTTTGCTGGCTGGTGGTGGTATCAGAGTCTCCTGGCAGGAAATAAAGGTCCATTTGACTGAAGGCCTTGGGGAGCACAGATGTGTGAAGGTGAGCTTTTCCTGTGCTCACACCATTTGGCTGCTTCTAACTATGCAGAATTTTTTTCCTCATAGGTGTCAACTTTGACATTGACCTGCCCAACAAGAAGGTGTGTATCGACTCGGAGCACAACGTCGACACCCTGTTGGAAACCCTCAAGAAGACTGGAAAGAATGCTTCCTACCTCGGGGAGAAGTCTGCACAGTAGCCTTGCCTGGTGTGAGGAGCTAGGTATATACCAGCTGTATCCAGTGTGGAAAGGAGACAGCTGAGCTTTTTCCAGCTCTCCCAGTAAAACAGGCTTCTTCCTGGAAAGCACAAATTTAAAAAGACCTGCAGGTCCAGCTTCAACAAACCCCCCGTATCAGGGAAGCACCTGGAGCACACACAGGGACCCTTTAGCTATTCTGCAAAGCCCCTGTGATCCCAGCCTTGGCTGTAGTGGAGAGGTAGAACACAGCCTCCATGCCATTCCCAGGTGAACCTAGATTTTGCCAGAGCATATTGTGCATGGAAACAAATCCCAAACACACTTAAGAGCTGGCCAGAGAGGGTGGTGGGCCCCAGCAATAGCAGTAAGGGTGATGGGACACGAAGACCACTCTGGATGTGTGATGCTGTGCGTTGGCTCTTAGCACAAGGACCTCCAACAGCTCTTGGTAACGCTGTTAATCTTCCACTAAACTCAAAGATGGAAAAACGGCAGTTCCCTGGCACTCTTCTGGATGTGAATTGTTGGGTTTCAGAACAGGTCCCAGTACATACAGTCCCTGGCCAACTGTCTACCCCAGTGACAGCCTGATTGTTGCAGCCTGTCAATTTTCCCAGAATTCCAGCACTACGAAGACATGTACAAAACTGTCCTGACTGGAAAATATATTGGCAGACAAGGTTCAATTTCAGTGGGAAATAATAAAGGGGGAGAGGGCTGCCTACTCACTGCATGTATTGTTCTTTACTGTGCAGAATTATTACATTGCATCTTCTAAGAATTTGTTTCTGTCAATGGAGCTTTCTGATCCAGTGACTTTTTCTTTAATGGTCTAGTTGCATGATCACAAATACCCAGCACAGATGCACTGAAACCAGTTCATGCTGATTTAATTCCCAGTCAGTAAATTAAATCAGGGATTTATACCAGCAGGAATTAAACTGATATAAGAAAGAGCTGAGCTGATATGTGTGTGCAGTAGATCTGCATTGTTTAATAGACTGACAACAGATTTAAAATCTGCAGTTTGTATCATTTGAGCAAGCTCTCAGTGCTTCTTAGAAATTGTTTAAAATCATAGCTGTAATCAAATAACAGCCCCACTTCAACAGAGAGAGGCATGCTCCGAATAGATTAGTGCCTCAAATAGTTTTCAGCTCCTAGTATTGACTGCAAGGGCTGTTACAGCTTGCAAGGACTTGTGGACTGTGTGTAAAGTGCCTGCAGAACTTAACTATTACAGCAAAGTCAGTCTCAGATAACAGGGATGTGTCTTTTCCTGGCCCAGTTTTCCCATTCCTTTCCTTATATGACATCAAGGCAGCCGGTGAGTCAGTTCAGCTGGCCAGCGTGGCAGAACATTTCGCTGGATGCCTCTGTTTTCCTGTTGGATTTTAACTGAAGCTCTTTGACTTATCCAAGGATCACAAGACCCAAAACAAAGGAGAGAGGGAAGCTGGACTGCCCTTGCAAGATCACTTTAGCAGTCAGGGTAAAAACCCACTAAATTTAAATTTTGCACACCACATAGGGAATATTTTCAGGGGCCCATCTGTAAAAGGAAGGAGGGAAGTTGCAAGTCCTTGGCTCTGGTGCATAGATTTCCTTTGTCTTGTGACCGGCAGAGGGCATCTCTGTATAGCGTTACCTCCTCTGGGCCTTGGTGTTCTTTTCCATTTATTTATTTATTTATTTATTTATTTATTTTGCAGGAACTCAAACATGACTTCAGCAAAAAGATGGCTTAACTGTTTGCATGTCTCCCAACTTGTTGTGTCATTTGACCTTTGCCAGATGTCGGAAAGCAGAGGGCTGGCGGGAGGAGACAGCTGTGCCTTGGGCTCTAGAAGTGGAGAGATCTAGAGGAGGAGGTTGTGTGGTGTTTCTAGTCCCACAGTAAATCGAGGCGCTGCTTTCAACTTTCAGTGCGTGTCTGTGTGTCCTGTGTGTCTTTGTACTGCTTTGAGTGGTTTTCTGTGAAAGAGGCAGCTTTTAGGGATGGGAAACTCCCAGGAAATTGCAGCTATCCTTAGAAGTTGACTGCAACCTCTGCCTGAGGGACAGGTCTCAGGAGAACTGTGCTTCAACGACACTTAGATTCAGGGAATCTGTGCCTTGGAAGTTGTTTTTCCATCACAGAACAAACAAGCTTTCCATTTGGGATGCAAGTTCTGGGAAGGGACTTCTGCAGCCCCTGTAAGTCAAGGATAACCAAGTGTCCTTTTGAGCTCGATGGGGCCATGAGGCACAAGTGTGCAGAGGAGAATGCTTGAGCTGATGAGAAATACAGAAGGGATGGAAGAAGGTGAAGGGTGTGGGCATGTCCAAGGTCTCTTTATTTCCTGGCCCAGTGACCAGTGGTCTGGGCTGTACTGTTGCTTTCATTTAATTCAGGTTTTCAGCCCAGGGGAGGGATTGCATGTGTGTGTCCCAGTCTGCTGTCTCTCGTTTCACCTGAGGGGTGTCTCCCACGCCTACCAGTCACATGGGGCTTGTTCTACAGAAAAGAAAACCAACTAAGGTTTGGAGGAAAAGATTACATTTTAGAGATTTTTTGCACTTGTACATTGAGATTACTTTTAACATAATTGCAATTTTTTTTTCCCTAGAGTAGCGTACTGCTTCTAAGTCCTTTACCTTTGATCCAAGCATGATTAATTGCTGTAGATGCACTTGCAGGGGGCTGGAGAGGCACTTCAAGGAATGTGTTGCAGACACTTTTTATTATTGTTTAATTTAAGGGAAGCTAAAGGCTACAAGTGTAACATCGCTGCTTTATTTTCTTGTATTAAATCTCCCGGTGGCCCGAAGTTTCCAGAGCCAAGACCCAGAACCACAACCTATTTCTGCTTTGTGTCCATGCACTCAGATGCCCTGTGTGACCCCTCCAGGGTCCTGGGGAGTGGGTGAATCCCTTTCTCTACACTGCCCTTGCTGCTCTGAGCTGGTGTTTGCCAATCTCAGTTATTATTTATTGCTTTCAGCTTCCTCCCAGGCTTGGCCAGTGCCCAGCTGGTGTCTGTGGCTCAGCTCTGGTGGTGGTGGCTGGGGGAGGACGTGTGCTGGCAGCTTGGTGAGGAGCTGGATGGCACAGCTGGCCTTGGAGCCAGCAGTCCTTGTGGCACTTGCTGTCTGCCAGGCTGGCAGGGGGCACTGGCAGGGTGGTGCCCACACAGGACAGCTCCCACTCTGTCTTGCTGAAACCAGGCTGCTCGTCCTTGATGTCTGGGCTGCAGCTGATGCTGTCCCCGCTCCCCTGGCTGCTCTACTCCCTTTTCCTTGCTCGGTTTTGGGTAAAGCCTGCTTATCTCTGAGACAGACAAGGAAAGGTTTCTACCCACAGCCAGCCAGGACGTTCATGCTGATACCTGAAGTTCCAGCACCCATCTGCAGGGCTGCAGTCTCCCAGCTCTCCCCTCCGTTGTGGGCAGAGAGGCCAGACACTCCTTTAGGCTCTGGCCTGCTGAGTAGTGACACCCTGTGACAGTCCTTGCTTTGGGGTGTGGGCTGCACTTGGGCTGAATACAGCTGGGACAGGGAAATTAGGGCAGGATGGTTGAGTCTGAACAGAGCAGCAGGCCTGCAAGGTGGCTGCCTGAGAGGTTTAGGGAAAAGCTTTGGGAGAAAAAACAACTTCATAGACTAAAAGAGTAAGAGAGTCACTACTTAGGCAGTTTCTTTGTTCCACCACTGCCCAACTGCAACATCTTCATTTATCATGTTAGCCTGAACTTGACTGCATCTCATGGAGAGGGACCCCAACAAGCCCACAAGGATACCATGGCCACAATATTTTCCACAGGAAACAATATGCCAGACACTGAGGCTCTAAGGCTGTTTTCAGACAAGGAAATTCTCAGTTTGCAATGCAAACAGGAAAGGGTGGCACTTGGAAAAGGAGCTTTCCTATACCACAGACCTGGGATGTCCTGGCTCTGCAGGACATCCCAGTGACCTGCTGGTGATGTGTCAGCAGGATGAGCAGCTGGTGAGGTCCATGGTGCATTTCCATCCATGAATATGTCATCCCAGCAGCAGGGAGACTTCACTTCTGGGTTTTCTTTTTTTTTATTTCTTCGCTTCTGGTTTCTTCAGTAGGGTCTCAGCCCAGCTCCAGCTGATCTGTGAGAATCCATGAACTGCCTCTAGCTGCAGCACCAGTAAGAACTGGACAAAGCCTGAGGGACAGGCTTTAAAAGTTCTTTTGTTTCCCCTGCCTCAAAATGATCTTCCCCTCCTACCCCCCTCCACAGTGTTTCCAGCAGACTGCGTTTGCTTTTCTCACCCATCTCTGTGTGTGTGCAGTGCTGCTGCTGTGCTTCTGGGTGTCATTTTTCACCCGTGTTACCTTCCCCCACTTTTTAAACAAAAATCTAACTTCAGTGGAAAAGCCTACAGCCTCCAAAGCCCAGTCCTTTATCCACAAAAGAAAAGCCATGGTTATCCCAGGGCCGCCTTAAGCACCACTGGCTTTTGGGCACTTTCTAATTACCTGATGACAGGCAGGGGATGATTTTAGCCAAAGGAGCAGTTGTACTCATTCCAACCACCAAGTAAATGAGAGAATTTCCAAAATAGCGCTGCAGGCTGCAGAAAGCAGGCAAGGGACAGGAGATCCCCCTCAGTGCCTGCAAATGGTGATTCCTGGTGGCTTGGAGAGGTAAATTGCTGTGAAATTTCAGGGTGGGAAAGATGGCTTCATTTTGCAACAATCTCAGGAATTTCACAGGCGTGTCGTGTCTGGGTGTTAAGACGGTTACATGGGGGATTCATTACCAAAAGATGGGGATTTTCTGGTCTTACTGTGCTTTTAAATGTTTGCTGTAAGAAACAACCCGCCCCAGGCTTCCACCTTCGCACACCTGCCTGTTCCCAGCCCAGGCACAGCAGTGGCAGAGCTGGGAGGTGATGAGCACCATGACTGATGTTTGGCTGGTGAGCAGGATCATACCCCCACACTTTGGGGGTCAACTTCAGCCTTGAGCAGCTGCACTTTGAGCTAAAGCTGTGTAGCTGGACCTGGAGGTTGTCCTGGGCTGGGTGTTCAAAGTCACGAGCATCACCTGAAGTGGTCAAACATCTCTGCAAATAATGTGGTCCCTCAGAGGGACTCCAGACTGGCTGGAAAAAGCTTGGTGGTCTCTCTGAACTAAATGTGCTGGTCTTGAATCTTTTCAATAAGGTCTGCAAAGACCCAATCTACCTCGTCGTGAGGCCACAGCTGGGCTGAGGCCCCTCTGTGCTGGGTGATTTGCAGAATTGTCCCAACACAGCACTGACATACAGAGCAACATCAAAGGCCCTGGCTGCTTCCCAGCTCCCCTGTTGATACATGCAGATTCCCTGGGTGACCATGACAGGCAGCTTTCCACATTGCTGCTTCTAAAACAGCAAAACATACAGGGACCTGACAGCCTCTCCCTCCAAAACTGTGGCAGCATAAATAGAAAAAAAACACCCAGCAAATCAAACAAACAAAAACCAGGCTTAATTAAGGACTTCAAGAGCAGGAAATGTGCACACGTGTGCTTGCCAGAGCACAAATATTTTCTTTTGGAGCTGCTTTCTCCAAGGGTTCAGTGAGGTGATCAAGGCTGGGTTACAGAGCAAGGGTAGCAAACAGTTCCCAGCCCCTCCGGAAGGCAGTGGCCACAGGGCACTGCTGTTCTGCATCCTTCCCAATGCTCCAGCCTTTGGCTTTAGGCTCCCACAGTATATACTGAAGCTATTCAACCATTTGGCTAAAAGCAGATGGGGAGGGAGAGAAAACAAAGTCAAATGAGAGGGAGAAAGGCAGCTTTTGTGCAGCCTCTGTTTGCAAAAGACAGCCCAAGCCCCTTTTGGACTAAGGTTTAATTTATTGGACTCTGGAGAGCTGAGTTTCACAGCCCCACAGCTGCTGCAGGCAGTGGCACATTGGGGCAGTGGCAGGGAGCGGGTGGGAGCAGCTCTGATAAGTGAGGAGCTCCCTCAGAGGGGCTGTGGGATGGCACAGGACACGATGCAAGGACCCTGGCTGCTCTGGGGGGAGCACATCTGCCCTCTGACTCTTCTGCTACATGAGCCTGTCCCAGGTCACCTGGAAGGGATGAGGGAAACTGGTCTGTATAGATGGGAGCCTTCAGCCTGGCCCTTCCTGCTATTGTCCCTCTGCTCATCATGTCTGTTCCTGAGCACCTCCCAAAGCCCTGCTGGGTGCTGCAGAGCTGGGTTCATGTTTCCTCTTCACCAGTCCAGACTAGTGGGTTGCTGTCACTGGGGCAAGACACAGCCAGAAGAGAGATCCTGCAGCATTTCGCACTTTTCCACAATTCCCAGCTGGTATGAAATTCCCAGGGCAGGACTGTCTCTTTCAGCCCATCTGAGACTTGCTCACCCATTTTCAACAGATGGGTGAGAAAATGTTAAAACAACAAACACAACTCATCCCCTTGTAAATGAAAGGAGATGCCTGAGTGGAGCAGGAATCCAGTGTGTGCAAGTACCGTCCTGCTCCATTTCAGATGGAGCAATTTTCCCCCTCTGAAGCTCCTGCTGGGCCGTGGGCAAAGCTTGGCCCGCAGAAGCCAGTGTCAGCAGGGTGCACAATGCCTGGCAATCACAACCGGGGCCTCGAGCTTAATCTGTTGTGCACAGCTTCAAAAAACCCGGCCCACACAGCTATTGTCAGGGTGATCCCACCGATTGCATCAGTAGTCTGCATGGGACACGGGGCTGTCTCCAGGGCTCAGGGCAGAGGTGCCTGGGGAGCAGTCCTGGGGTCCCTGGGGCATTGTAGGGAGCAGCCCTGGGGTCCCTGGGGCTGTCCCAGGTTCTGTGGGCAAGCCACAGCGCAGGCTTGTGCTGTGCTGCTTTACATATAGAGGCTAAGGTCCTTTGGCTTTTCCCTTGCCTTTGTGTCTCTGCTGAGCTGGTGGGAGCTGGTTATTATTATTATTATATATTATCCCCACAAAGGCATGGGACAAAGGCAAAGGGTCTCCCTTTGGTGGAGAAAACCCTGATACCAGAATTTGCATCTCTATTTCCCTGTGGTTTTTCCTTCCCCTGCATCTGTCCAGTGCTCCATGCTTGTGCCCTCCCAGGAGGCAGCTTGGTGGGAACGATCCAATTTCCAGGGCAACTGGGACGGGACTGAGTCCAGAGTGTCCTCGACTCACAGAGCCGCTCTTATTTCTCCACAGTTTCCTCTCCATTTGCTTTCTCAATTCAGCCTGTCCTTTGCCAAGGAAGAGGCCAAAAAAGCAGAGATGTGGCGCATCCAGAGTCCTCCCCGCTGGCTTTACAGCTGCTGGGGGATTTTTAGATTTCCAGTTTCAGGAGCAGCCCTCCAAGCTTGCCTTGCCCTGAGGTCAAAATATGTCAAAGTATGGTCAAAGCAAGAGCATAGGAAGGCAGGAGGCCAGCTCTGACTCTGAAAGCTCTATGCTGAGCTTCTCACCAAGGGTCCTTGTGCTGAAGACACAGACATGTATCCCCAGGTATGGATCATCATCCTTTGCCACTCATGCTGGTCACCTCCACTATGAACAGCTGAAGATACAAGTCCTGATGTGTCCAGAGGAAAACCAGAAACATGAGTCCAGAAATCATCTCGGCAACGTGTCTCTGAACCCCTCCTGCCACCCCATTGCTTTCCTTCTCCCTGGCAGAGAACTGTTCACAATTCCTCCAAGCAGGGTCTCAGCATGCCAGTGGAATGGCACGGGCTCAGCTGCACCCCAGGCCTTGCAAGAAGCCAACAAACCTTCCCTGTGGGCCACCCAGACATCCAGTGAACAGCAGGAGCTGCACTCCGGATCAATGCTGAAAAGCCACTTTGAGGCAAAGGGAGCTGGGCACGAACTGCTCTTTGCAACGGAAAACAGGAGACCTAACCCAATGCCAGAGGGTTTTAAAATTCATCCCTAGGGCGGGATAATGCTGAAAACCTCCAGCTGTTATTTCCAGATTTGCAACCCCAACAGAGGAGTGGCCAGTTCCTGCCAGAGCAGCAAACTCGTTTGTGTGTCTGTGTCAAACTCAAAGCCAGGCGTTGCTCCCCACGCCGGCATTGTCCCTCTGTCCCCGGCGGTCTCAGCCTTGCAGCTGTGGGGGAGCAGGAGGGAAAGTGTCGCTGTCCCAGCTGCAATGGGCCCTCGTGGTTTGCAGGGCAGATCTTGCACCTGGGCTGGGGGCCAGCAGCTGGAGCCCCCTCCCAGACAGGTCAGGCTGGGACCACACTCCAGATGTGGCCACTGGTAGGTGCAAAAAGAGGGGCCAGGAGATGAGATCTCACTCCGTGTTAGTTCCTCCCTTCATTTCTTCCACACAGCTCACAAAAAGTCAGGAAGACGGATGAACTTTCTGATTTGGGGAGGGGTCAGAGAAAGAGATGTCACTTCTCATCCAGCCTTTTCACCCACACTTTCCATCCAGAAGCAGAACAGATTCCCTCGGTAGCACTCAACTATTTCTGATGCCTTGGAGAAAACCCAGCATGAATGGCCCGGCCTTGAGCCTTGAGATGACATCAGTGTCAGGCCAGGCACAGCTCAGGCAGTGAGGACCTGTGTTCTTGGAGGTTGCAGTGGATGATTTTTAAATGTCTCTTCCAACCCAAACTCTTCTATGGTTCTGGGATTCCTCAGAGTTGCCTGGGGGAGAGGAGCAGGAAAGGAGCCCTTGGGCACAGGCAGGAGCCAAGCTCCCTTGGCAGCTGCCCGGGTGCCCTCGCTGTCCACAGCTTCATCAGCCTCTGTGTGCATTAGTGAAGGGAATAGGTAAGCATCCCCACAGTGAGCTGGGTGCCTGGATCCAGCTGGGTGGCCATCAATTATCCAAAAGCACAGTGTGGTCTCCTTCCTGCTTTGCAGATGAGTATCTCCAGAGGGGCCCAGACAATTCCCTGCACCATCCCACTCATTGAGAAAGCTGCTGTTTCTTTAATTTCCCAGTTCCCACCTTTTCCCCCTAAGTGAACAACAAGAATATTTTGAGTGTTCATGCCATTAAAAATCCACTCCATTAATCCTGGTAGTAAATCCTGGACAATCTTGCTCCCTGAGGTGACGTGGGCAGGCACAGGAGAGAGGATGCACGGGGTACCTTTGGGCACCTCTGAAGTTAAGGGACTGGAGGGTGACATTACCAATGCTTGTGTCTCATCTCTGTAATTTTCTGGTTAGTCTTTGCAGATGTCTGATACAATTAGTGTTCGTTAGCAATCTCACAGCAGCATCACATAGGAAAGAGTCCAGTGTTCTCTCCCTCAGAGCCTCCATTTCAGGAAGAATTTTTTCTCTCTGCTTTTCCCATAAAACAGAAGCTTAAAAGGGACTTCTCCAAATCTGATAGGTTTTTTTAAACCGTGATTCTGGTCTCTCCATTTCCTTAAACAGCTGCTGATAACATATGCAGGGCATACGGCACGGGGAAACACAGCTAATTTTAGCAGCAGGTCCTGAGGGAGGTACCCTGCTCTGGGCCAGGCGCAGGATGGAAAGTCACAGCGTTTGCTCAGGGCCCCACATGACCTCGCTATTTTGGGGCTGCCCACAGCCCACCTTGCCCCGAGCCCACAGACACGGTGCAGCATCAGCCCCGAGCCTTCCCACAGCCCAGCTATTCCTGCCCACTGCACCGCTCCTGCCAAACCCCGGCCAAATGGGATGGTGGTTTTTTGAAGGGAAGTAAACAAGCTTCAGGGCTAAATTGAGATCCCCAGAACTCATCACATCGAAGCAGTGATGGATGAGGTATTTTCTGCCCACATATGTCTGTTGTATTTTCATCCGACTAAGGGGGTTGTGAAACCTCCTGGGTTTCCTTTACTCCCTGATCAGTGAAATTCCATTCAGCTCCACACAGACGATGCAAATGATTCCTCCACTGACTGGCCCTTGCAAGGAACAGAATATCTATGCGTGGCCTTAAAGATCTGAATTGCTCGAGGTAAGGTTTTAAGGAACTTGAATTCCCCAGAGTAAAAATTCCCCAGAGTAAAATCCAGACTGGACAGGGGAGCTTAAAGTGGTTCAAAAGTGCACTAGGAGATGATTTGAAAGGAGCCAGCAAGCAGAGATGGTGTGGAGGTCAGTGCTTGCACTTGGTGTTGGCCTGGAGTGGCCGTGTTTGTAAATCACAGTCACCAGATGCTAAAGTCCCAGAGTGGCTCCCAGCATTGCCCCTACCAGCCCTGCCTGCCTGACCCTGCAACCCTTCACACAGTTCCTGCACAACAGGGGTGGCTCAGGTTCACAGGACATCCTGCCCCAAAGGCTTGTCAAAAAATATTTCCTACTGTCTCCCCTAATATCTTCTTTGCCATCTTCTAAGGCTGCCTGTGACTGGCTATGGTGGTGCAACCCCGTTGGGCAACCAAGCACCAACACAGCTGCTTGCTTTTCCCTCTGTACCCCATCCTTCCAAATGCATCTTGCGAAAACCAATTTCATTTTGTCCCCTCTAAGGGACACCCTGTTTATGGACCCTCCTGCATCCAGCAGCCTGGCTCAGTTGTCTGGTACATCTCAAGCCAGAGCTTGTTCTGAAGTGAGCTCAGCTCGAGCAGAAAGTGTCAGAGCAATAGACAGAAAAATGTGGATTCTCAGGGTGGATATGTGCAGGCTCAGCCGGGGGTGGCCCAGGCACCTCAGGCACCTCCAGCACTGTATCCTGCCTGGATGCAGCCACAGCTCCAGCACAGCTCAGTTCCCACCCAGGGATGCTGTAATAGTTCATCTATGAGCAGCGCTAGAGGGGATGTGGCCTCTTGGGATCGCTCTGTCCAGAGCCTTTCCTGGCTTGTGTCACAGCAGGACACGGGGCTGTGCAGAGGGCAGGGGATGGGGAGGAGCTGGGAGCACGGAGCCGTGCACAGACCAAGCTACTGTGGGGCAAGGCTGCCCGAGAGCAGGGATATTTTGATAGGGTTTTGCCAGCAATGAGGGTTGACAGGAGGACACTAAAGTCCTGTTCTTCAGCCTCCACAGGGAACTGCTAAACTTTCCAGGCTTCAGCTCATATTCCAGCCTGCCTGTCACCAGTGTGCCTTGCCCTCCCCAAGACCGGCTTTCCCTCCTCCTCTTTGCCTCCAGCAATGCACAAGCCTGGAGCGAAAGCAGGCCTCACTTACAGCCCATGTTCTCAGCTGCTGGATCCTGGGGACAGCGAGTTGTGCTGAGGATACCAAACCCTGCTGCCTGCTTTGCCTCAGCTGCAATCCCAATCCATGGCAGCTCTGCTCCATCACTGCTTGGCCCCACTGGACACTCACCAGCCTGCCCACTGCATCACGCTCCCAAAGGGAAGCCTTCTGCATGGGCTCCCAGCATAGACACGGCCCAGGAAAACCACTGCTTTCCTCCCTTAGATGTAAGCTGCTGTGGCCGATTAAAAAGGGCTGATTAAATTAAAAAGGGTTGTGGGGTGAGTAGCTTTCGCTGTTGAGACGGACACAACACACACACACTCTGCCCCGGGCAAAAGCAAAAAAGCTCCCTTTATTGCTACACAGCTTCTTTTATACAATTTCTTAGCATTCGTGTTACATGTTCATTGGCTATTGGCTTACTACAATCCAATATTATTGGTTGCCTATAGCTTGCACACATTCTTGCTAAATATCAGCCAGTATCCTCCCTTTTGCGCTCGCTACATCCTCTTTCTGTTGTTTTGCTTCTTGCTTCTATTGATGTTGCAGTTCTCAAGGGCACAAACTGATTGTGTCAAGGTCGATGCCTGTGAGGCCTTCAGGCCAGCTGTCAGCTCCCACAGGTCCCCCTTTTTGTTTTTCAACTATAAATGCAGCGTTTATGGTCCTCTGCAGGGCCCTTTGCAGAAACAACAACAAACACAGCACAAGGAGTAAAATAAGAAGGATAACAATTACAACTAAACATTTTCATGAGGTCTTTGACCCATGTAGCAAGTTGCCAATTACCAAACAAAGCATTAAACCAATCGAACTCATTCTCTTCTCTTAATTTTGAAACACTTATTTGTAATTCTTTGATATTAGCAAACACTGATCCGGAGTGGTCAGAAAGATTCATACAGCACATGCCATCAAAGTCTTCACAACCATGTCCATGTGCTAACAGCAAAAAGTCAATGGCTGCCCGATTTTGCAAAGTTGTGTGTCTAATAGAATCAACATCAATTAATAATCCTGATAAAACAAGTGAAGTGGCATTAGTCTGTTTAGCAAGCCAGCAGCCCAATTTCTTTAACAATCCTAATGCTTTTGCCAGCCGGCTCTGTGGGGTTTCTCCACACATTCCCCTTTTTTGTCTTCCTAAAACACATTTCAAAGAACCATGAGCACGTTCGATAATAGCTTGACCAGTGGTGGAATGGGGAATACCGAATTTGTGGGTCACAACTCACAGTTGTAAAAACCGCCGCATCTTCTGAGAGACGCAGGCGGGGCCATTGTCAGTTTTCACAGAGGAAGGCACGCCTAAAACAGCAAAAGCCAGCCGCCAATGGGCAATAGCATCACGACTCTTTCCTCCTGTATGTATGGATGCCATGGCAGAAGAGAAGGTATCAATAGAAACATGCATGTATTTGTAACGACCAAATTCAGCAACATGGGTAACATCTGTCCCCAAAAAACAAATTTTTCTTGCAAAACAAATTTGCAAGGCTTGTAAGCCTCTAGGGTTGACGCCTGCTGGTAAAGGTGTGGCAAACCCCTGACAATCAGAGCAAGAATTAACAATATTACAGGCTTCAGTAGAAGTTAACAAAAATTGCTTCGGCAAGGTACGAGGGCCTTGGTGAAAGAAGTCATGCGAGGCTTTGGCTTGTGCTATTTTATCAGGTTGAGGTGCCATCCATGCAGGGTTGGCTAATTTATCGTCCCTGGCATTACCTTCCGCTATAAATCCTGGCAAATTGGTGTGGCTTCTTATATGTAAAATATAATAGGGATGGGTCCGGGTCTGAATAGCGCACCACAAAGTTCTTAGTAATGAAAAAAGGGCAGCAATACTAACTTCCTTTAAAAGTGAGCAATCAAGTCATTGTGTAATGTCTGCAACATAAGCGGAATCAGTAACAAGGTTCAATGGTACATGAGGAAAACACTGGAATGCCATGGCCACAGCTCTTAATTCAACAAGCTGGGCAGAGCCTGACTCGTGGCCTTTCAGCATCTGCCACCCAGACTCATCCCTCCAGGTGACAATGGCCTTTCCCATTTTCCCTGATCCATCAGTAAAAACAGTGAGTCCTTGCAATGGCACACGACTGTTCTGTGGGGACAGTTAACTTTTCATGTGACCTTGCTGTCCGCAGCCATAGCAATGACGTGTTACTTTGACTGCAGCTGCAAGGGACTCTACAGGCATGGCCATTTGGTAGGAGGTAGTTCCCACTTTGGCACAAGCATTTATCATCTCATCTAAAGTAGGGTTTTCTTTTGGTAAAAGATCTATGGCTTTTCTACAGTCATCATTTGCATTGTCTCTTGCCAATTGCAATAGCAATTAGTTTTTTGCATCGTGATTTGTAATTTGTTTTTCCATGGCATCTTGCAGGCGTTCAATAAATTGCATATATGGCTCTTGAGGCCCTTGTTTTACCGTTGTGTACCGCTGTGTAGGTGTAGACAGGTTCACAACTTTCAAAAGATCCTGCATGCCTAAATCTCGAGACTGGGCTAAAACAAAAGGATGCAGATGAGCCTGCAGCTGCGGATTATCAACAGGAGGTAATCCCAGCAGATGAGCCACACCTGCCCCAAATCAAGGGTCGTCTTGTGGCAACTCAAGATTGGCCAGCAACCTCTCTTCGGCAAGGTGCCGCCAAATGGTCTCAAACATCATATATTGAATTGTAGAGCAAAGCAATTTTGCTATTTGTTTCATATCAAAGGCGGTCAGTTCCTCTGCAGCTAAAAACACAAGCATTTTTGCTACTGCTGGGGATCCCAAGCCATGTTTTGCAGACAGCTGGTGTAGTTCTGAGAGCAGTTCTGAGAGCACTTACCAGTTAAAAGGAGCATGTTGATCGGGCGCTTGTCCTCCGCCTCTGGTCATAGGGAGTGCTCCAATAGCCCCCCTAGAACTCAATTGCCTATTCACAACGGGAGGTCGCATGGGCCCAGAAACACATTCTGCCATTTCAAGATCTCCATTAGCAATTGCCATTGTTTTCATATGTTTCCAAAAACTAATTGGGTCATAAGCAGATACAGTTACCAATACTGGTTGCATAGTGTCGTGTTGAGACAGATGCAACACGCGCAAATCACACCAGCTTCTCTAGGCAAAAGCTTATTTTTCATACCACGTAGCTTCTTTTATACAGTGTCTCAGCATTTACATAGTTTTAAGGCTCAATAGACTTAATTCAACCAATCACCACACATGATTAGGTGAACACACGATAATCACGCAGCATGTTTTTCTACCTCTAGTTCAGTTATGCCTCTTTCCCATGGTCCTTCTCTAGCCAAAGCAACGGGCCTGAGCCATGATTTTACAAAGGCAACAAGGCCTTCATTCTATAAGGCTTTACCTATATGCAACAGCATAGGAAGCCCTTCCTCCGGAGGATGGGCAGGAGGGTGGCAGGGAGGTCCTCCCATGCCTGGCTCTTGCAAGTCTATGAGCAGAGGGGGCTCCCTGGGCTGTTTTAGTGGCACCGGTGGAACATCCAGATCCAGACCATTGGGAGCAGGGGGAGCCGTGGGCATGGACTCATCTTTGCCATTGCTCCACTCATCCACAGGCCAGGGTGGATAAAGCAGTTTCACGGAAGCGGGGGAAGTAGGGCAGTCTGTTCTAGGGTTTGTAGGTGGCACGCAGCCAGGTGATTCAACACAAGGCTCATGAGCGAACTCGGCCAGCACCCCATTATACGGCCCACCGCTGGTTTCACCTGTTTGTGCCAATGTGGAGCTGCCTGCCTCTTCTATTTGCCCCTCTACCTCTCTTTGACCATCCACGTCCCCGGAGTTCTGCAGTTCTAAGTCTCATTCCTTTCTTACCGTTTTTAAAGTCTCCAGCACCACCCTCCAGGTAGTCATCAAAGTTTTGGCAATCTCATTGCATCGGGAAGCAGAGTCAAAAATGAGCTGTCCAACTCGCTCCCAGGCTTTCACACTAAAAACATTTTTAGAAGTAGCTTCTAGCCCCTGTCTCTTGCACCGCAGCAATAGAGCCTTCAACGTATGCTTATCGTGCTTAATTCCATGCCTGCCCAGCATAAGTGTCCAAATATTCCCAATTGCCTTTTCTTCTTCGGATACATGAGCTCCCACTTTCCCCACTGGCTCACCTCAGTACTTGCAGGTCTGGACCGTGGCAGCTCTCCACACTGCTCTCATTCCGCTGGGCTCCATCTCCGCTGCTCTCCTCACAGCCTTCTGTGGGTGATTCCTCACACGGGGCACCAGATATCGCTGTTGAGACGGACACAACACACACACCCACTCTGCCCCGGGCAAAAGCAAAAAAGCTCCCTTTAATACTACACAGCTTCTTTTATACAATTTCTTAGCATTCGTGTTACATGTTCATTGGCTACTGGCTTACTACAATCCAATATTATTGGTTGCCTATAGCTTGCACACATTCTTGCTAAATATCAGCCAGTATCCTCCCTTTTGCACTCGCTACATCCTCTTTCTGTTGTTTTGCTTCTTGCTTCTATTGATGTTGCAGTTCTCAAGGGCACAAACTGATTGTGTCAAGGTCGATGCCTGTGAGGCCTTCAGGCCAGCTGTCAGTTTCCACAAGTAGCCAACTCATCTGAGAATCAAGCTTCTCTTAGAGAACCTCACACTCATGACTCAAAAAAACAAATGCAGCTGGCCCCAGAGAGCCTTGTGAAGCCTGGAATTTGCCTTTCTGGTCTTTTCCTCACCCATGGTTATTGCCACCGCTTTCCAGATGGTATTTGGTGTTCTGAGGCTGGCACAGCTTCACCTGGGTATTGCCATCAAAGCTGCCTTTTAGACTGTTTCTCCATGGAAAAGAGCTGCCACTGCAGCCCAGGAGCTTCCCTCTCCCCACATGTCCCAGGGGCTTGAAAGTGGATTCCTGTTTATTTCCTCAAGGAGTTCTATTCGTATCCTTCAAAAGCTGCCAAACCGCATCTGTCAGACCCAAGAGGACTCAAAAGTGCATCGTAGGTGAACACCAGGAGCAAGCTGGGACTACCTGGAGTTAGCAGCACTTCCCTCCTGGAAGTTTTATTTCACCTTCTGGAAGTCACAGGCACAACTCCAGCACAAGGCCTCAAGCAACAGCAGAGCTGGGCTGAGACACCCGACTGTAATTCAGGCACAAAACATCCCCGTGCCCAGGACAAATAGGGAACAGCCCCTTGCAGAAAGGGGCCTTTTGGGACAGACATTCAGGTTCTTTGGATACCGTAGGTGTTGGGCTGGGACCAAGTTCAGCCAGGCTGGACGTGCCCGGGAGTTTCAAATCAGCTGAGGATGTGTCCTGTGTGCCGGTGCCTGGTGCAATGTCTCCAGGCAGGTCTGTGGGAACTCTGCCACAGGGACATGGTGGGGGCTACAGTCATAGGGTTCTATCTACCACCCCCTCTGGGTGTTCAGACGTGATGCCCATGAGCAGCATCCTGGGCAGTGCAGGGGCAGCTGCAGCACACAGAGCTCCCTACTTGCACCACAGCTGAGAAAGGTCATGGATTTTATTCCCCTGCTTCTTTGGCCTCAGTTTGCTTTCAGGGAGGACAGACAGGCATCTCCCAAGCCTGCAGCCCCACACATTTCCAAGTGAGTGAGATGATAGTGCAGGGGGAGTTTGAAAGAGGCAGAGGAGAGACCTTCCCCATGGGGCATGGAAGAGCCTTCCACCAGAGAACCCTGGGACAGCTGTGAGAGCCCACACACATCATGGAAAGAACAAGACATCCCACAGTAAGCGTGTCCTGCTTCCCAGCTCTGCAGCCTGCTCCCAGGCGTGACTCACAGCAGAGCCGTGCACAGCTGGTTTTCCATCCCCTGCCCTGCTGGCCTCTGGACTACAGCTGAGAATCTGCAATGACATCCACTCCTCCTTCTCCGTCTGCTTCTGACCAGCACTCAGTGCAGGCACTGGAAGAGACCTTGAGCGTCCGTCTGCTCCATCTGAACCAGGCATCAGTCCTATGGCTCAGCTCAGGGGCAGAGCCCCATCCCACTGGGAAGAATTCCTTGCCACATGTAGGACAAAGACAGCCACTCTCAGGCATGTTCCCAGGACAGTTTGGGTTCATCCTGTCCTGTGCAGATGGTGCTTCCAGTGGCCCTGCATCTGCTCAGTGCAAGCCCAGAGAGCACAGCCCTTCTGCCTCTGATCTGCTTCTGGAATGGAAAAAACCAGAAACCCTCCAGCTGACACACTCCCAGAGAGCAGGAGAGATGGGAAATTCCTGGGATAAGCAGATTCCTGTCTGCTCTGCATTTACTCTCGACTTTTCCTGAGCTGGGTGCTGGGCTCCCACCCCTGCAGCCATTGACTTCTCCCACACTGCCCTGCACCTGTGAGGAGCTCAGCCTTCAGCCACACACCCAGGGATGAAGACTTAGCAAATTACATTCCCACAGTGGTTCCAGGGCATCCTGTTTATTTATGTGCACTTTGGGTTCATTGTTTTGCAGCAGCATCCACCAGTAATTAATGCAGAAACATCCTCTACAGAAAAACTCATTAGAGAATCCCTCCCAGAGCAGAGGGAAGAAAAGGCTCCTCAGACTGACAAATTAGTGAGTAGGAGATGGCAGGATTATTAATTCACACTTGTATCACTCCCACAGAGCTGCTCACTTGCCTTTTTCTCCAGCTCTTACAGCAGAATTGTTCCCCTCTTGGAAAGCACCAGGGTTTTCTCAACTGCGCCAGCCCAGATCTGCCCAACCTGGCTCAAAGCACGATGAAGAAATTTGGATTTTGAACTGGGGTTAGCTGGAGTTCAAACCTCACCCCTCCAGACCTCTTGGCTTTGCTGTAAAATGAGCTCAATCCTCAAAGGGTCTTGCCCTGTTTGCTGTTTCCATCGGAGTTTGTGCAGTCACAAGCTGGGAGGGAGCACCGGGAGCCCTGGGGTTCATCTGCTGTGCCCAAAGCACCCACTGGCACATGGTCAGGAGCCTGAGCTGGACCTGCTGCAGCCCTGCCAGGGCTCTCGGGGCTGTGGAGGCCCCTTGGGCAATCTCCTGCCCATCCAGTGCCCCAGATGGCATAAGACCACCTTCTAAACATGCATGAGGTCCGTTTTCCTTCTGGCAGCCTGACACCAAAATCTCCTCTTTGAGGGCCCCACTAAGCTTATGAGTGGAAAAGTCTTTCCAGGACTTCCTTTGCAAGCTCTCAGTCATTTCTGGAGCTTTTTAAACCTGCTGAGTTTAAAGAGCCAGCCAGTTGCTCCAGGCTCTTGTTTCCCCCTCCATGTGATCCCTCTCCATCCCACCACTGCTGTCTGGCAGTGTGTCCTTCCCAAGGTGCAGGGCCCGGCTGTCCCCACCATGTGTGTAGAGCACCATGAGCACCCCTTGCTGCCACCCCCCTGGGCTGGCTGGATAAGCCTGGGGGCCATTTCCAGATGTGACTGCATCACTGCTTTTTGCTTTCACCCAGACCCAGGGTCTAAGCCACCACATCCATAAAGAAATCCCTGCTATAATTATCTCTGTGGCACTATCATTTGTCTAAGCCCTTAGGAGAGGTCTGTAGCTTCAGGCTACAGTGCAGAGCAATTGCCACGTTGTCAGTTAGAAAAGTCGTGGTTTCTTTTCTCTTCTTTTTTTTTTTCCCCTCTAAAATTTTTTCCAGATGTCTTTTTTTTTTTTTTTTCCTTAGGAGAAGAACCAGCAGTGGTACGATTTCAATGCGAGCCGTGACTAATCCACTGCAGAGAGCATTCAACAGCTGTGATCAACTCCTTGGGATATGAATCAAGCAAATGAAACTTTGGCTTAGGGGATGTGTGACCTCTGGAGTCAAATTGGACCTACAAGTGGCACTGGGCTGCGCCTGGGAGCTACAGACACTTGTGGTGGGAGGAGAAGGTGTTCCAGTTGGTTGCATTAGAAGGACCCATGGAGTCTTCGACATCATCATAAATCCAGCCTCCACAGGGACCTGGGAGGGTCACATGGAATATTTATGGATGTCTCTGTGAGTGATGTCAACATCCGCATATCAGCACCCAAGGATGGCTTTTGGGAAGCGTGCAGCGGAGTAAAGAAATGGGTGAAGAAGAATTTCTTCTCTTGTTCTTTGCCACCAGCTGCCTGATCACAGAGATTGACCCGTTCACTGGGAAGCGATGATGGGTCCTCATGAACCCCTCCCCTATCCTTCCCCTCTGCTTTCCCTTTCTGTTGTGTTTATATTCTGTTCCTTGTTGGCCATGGGATGTTTAGTCTTACGTCTGATCCCTCACATGCAGCAGAAGTGCTGTGAGGCCGGATGAGGAGTGAGCTGATACAGAACCCCAAAGGCATCCTACAGGGCAAGGAGCCAGCACAGCCCGGAAGGCCATCACGGGCCAGTCCCTGTTTGACATCTAAATCCTCAGCAACGTCAGTGGGAAGAGTTAAGCACCCAGGTCCATGTCTCAGCCCCTCTCAAAGATAGCACGTAATCACAAGGAATGAACCCAAACCCCAGGCAGCCAAGACAAAACACGATGTTGAATTTTGCTATGGTCTCGGGTGTCCTTCACCCAGCACAATCACACTGCTGGTGCCCAGATGTCCTCAGTCTTGCTGGCTACATGAGACACCATCTTTCCAGCAGTCCCTGGAGAGCAGCCCTGGGGTGAGGGTTGATGCCACAGGAGGATCACAAGCTGCAAAAAGCTGGATTATCCGCAGGGCTCAGGATAGCCCTGTATGGCACGGAGACACTCTTTAGGTAGCAATTTTGGCTGCTCATTCTCCTTTGCAGGGCAGTGCCACGGCCATGCTGGTTTTGAGGGAGCAGATGCACCTCAGATCCTCTCAGCCCTGGAGAGAAGCAAGGAGAGAGGAGCTGGGTTTTCACCCTGAGCATAGAGAGGAACAGACAGGAAAACAACTCCACACAGCTTTGCTGCTGGGCTGCCTCTGGCTGGGCAGCTGCTCCAGCTGAGTTATGATCTGTGAAGTCAAAATACTGAGTGATGTCTGAAGAGACCAACGAATCCAGCTGACTGGCAATTCTGACTGTGGGTTTTGTTCAATCAGTCCAGATCTGCTGGACAATAACCACAGCAGAGAGACCAGTCTGCTGAGAGTCACATCTACCCCCCCAGCATTTCTCTGCCTACTTAGAGCATATTTCAGATATGTCTTTATCCTCCACATGCTCTGCATCATTCTTTCCCCTCCCTCTCCACAAGGCAGTCACAGATATCAGCAATGTTAGGAGACAGGATGGAGGAGCAAAAACTCTCCTGCTTTCCTCTGCATGCCCCTGAGGATGGCAAACACCAGCTCAGGGACTGAGCTACTCCGCTGAGAAATGACAGCATTTAACATTATAACTGCAGCAGGTGAAGTTGTTAAGAGGTGCAAAAACCAAGCAGAGAGCTGGCATTCCCCCCCACTTCCCCCCGTGCTGTCAGTCCGAGAGGGACAGAGAACAGAAAACTCATGGCAGCAGAGCAGGCAGCTGCTGTGACAGTGACTCTGCGGGAAGGGCTGCGCTGGGGGCTGGGGGCTGGTCTGTCCCTGCGAGGGACCCCTCGATCTCCAGCTTGATTTCTCTGGTCTATCCTTTGGAGCCAGGCTGTGCCTCGGGAGGGACTGCCCACTTAGAGAGGGAGAGGAAGAGACCGATTTGGAAAGATAGCGAGGAGGAGGAGGGGGAGAGGCAGCGGGAAACCCAGCCCACCCTTTGGCTTCCTCCTGCCTCCTTCTAAAACCTGCAGATTCCTCCAGCCTGTCCAAGCGCCTGAAGTTCCCTCAGCTGCCGGGACTGCGAGGTATGGCCCGAGCTTCGCGTTTGCTTTGCTGTGCTTTTCCTCCCGACATGGGGGTCCCCACAGCCCCACTCGTGGGGGTCCCTGGCCTGGGACCCGCTCTCCCAGCCCGGGGAGTGTGTCCAGTGCTCGCAATGCGTCACTCGGGATAGGGAGCTGGACGCTCTCCACCCCAAGCGGTGCATTTAGAGACTCCTCCTGACTTCACCCCTTTCTCCTCTTTGCAGCATTTCCACTTCTAAACTGTCTCTAACTCAGTTTCGCTGCCGGAGCTTTAAAGCTTTGGTGGCATCTGACTGCGAAAGTTTAACCTGCCCTCCTTCTTCTCTCTCCTCCCTTTTTCCCCTCTGGGTTTTCAGCTGGTGGGTAGTTCCTTAGCGAGACCCGAGAGACCAAGGTCTGGGCACAGCCAGCCTGCAGAGAAAATCAGATCTATTTACAAACAGACCCCACTACTCCCAGCCTGAGGTGTGCTGGCAGGTGATGTTTTACTCACCAGAGTATCCAGAGGAAGAACAAAAGAGCTGTCGACTTCATCTCAGCGGTTTTATTTTTTCAGTGCAGCCGGTCTTATTTCTCCTTTGGGGAAAAAAAAAAAAAAAAAAAAGACACTGAGCTTTTTGTTCCAAGCAAACTTTGAAAGCGTTTCAAGTCTGCTGCCCTGGCTTGCCGAACTCTGGCTGATCGACTGTTAGAGAGACAGAGACTGCAGGAGAGGAGGAGCAAAGCTCGTCTGGGGTGTATTTTTAAGAACTTCGGTTCGGTCAGGCACAATTTTAGGGCCATACAGAGGAGACAAGGGCTTGTTTCCTTTAAAGGCAGCCACTGTCCTTCCCGGCCTGGTGACGTGACAATCTAACTCTGCTCTTTGTGTCCCTTCTCTAAGAAAGCTCCACTCTGTTGCATCCAGCCAAAAAAAGGGAAATTGAACCGGTTGGGGCTGAATTCCCACCCAAACCGAAAGGCAAAAGTTTCAAGTTGGAGTGAAACCGGGGGTACCGGGAATGTCACCGGTACTCCCGAGTCCTCTGAGACGACCAACTTGAAACAGCCCAAAAACTCAGCATCCCTCCAGAAGGACAAAAGTTAATTGCAGCCGTTTGTTAGGGTGGATCAGGCGAGTTTCAAGTGGAAATGAAAGGCTGTTGCGTCCTGCGCAGCAGCTAAAGCCAAGCCATTGTCTGCCACATAGGCAGGAGCAGGGGTGCGGGCGGTGTTGGGAGGGGGAAGAGCAGTCCCTGACTTTTCAAACTTTTTTTCAAGCCCCTCCTTCCACAACACTCTGCTCTTCCATGACTCAGCCCCAGAGGAATGTCGGCTCCCATGGAAACCTTTTCTGGGTCCTCTGGTCCGAAGGATGTCAGGGCTGTTATCGCTGGAGCGGCTGTGGTAGGGCAAGTCCAGGGAATGCTTTGGAGATGGTTTGCATTTTTGCAGAATATTTATCGGACAGTTTATTCTCTCCCTCCTTTGTGGAGCTGTGCGGGACCAGCTGGTTGCATCCCCCGGGAGCCAGAGGGACCTCCCGCACCTGGCACAGAAATATCCGGGCTGCTTTTGACACTGCCTTAGGTCCAGCCCATACAAAAGAAAAAGCTCAGGCCGGACAGCAAAACTCTGTCTCCCCTGTCTGCACAAGGCTCATCCATGAGCCTCTGCCTGCAGCCCAAAGCTCATGCAGGCACTTTTCTTGGTAGAAATTTAATTGTTTTCCATTATGGATTCAATCTGCAACTTGGAGAAACTATGACAGCTTCAGCACACAGCTGTGATGGGACAGGGCTCTTGCTGTTATATCAGCAAGCCCTGTAAGGTCTGAGCATTTCCGAGTTCAGTCAGAGCTGCTCGGCTCCCAGCACAGGGAATGGGTTCACACAGTGTTGTGGTGTGGCCATGTCTTTAGTGGCTCTGCATGGGCACATGGGGTAGGAAGATCTTTTCCCCACCGTGTTTTACTTAGTGTGTGTGTCAGCTAAAGGGAATTTCACTTCCATCTAAACCTTGCGCGGCTTTCTGAGCCTGCACGCTGCATGAGAGGGGTCTGTGCAGGTGGCAGGAGCCAGGCTGGCTTCTGCCCAGTCCCCTGCCCTGCTCCCCAGGCACCCAGGGCAGCTGCAGCACATCTGGGTGAGCCAGCACCAGATGAGCAGGGACCTGTTCAGCAGGGAGCTTTATGGGGACTCACACAAACAGCTCCGAGTTCAAATGGAATTTTAGCCTGGGAGCGGCTGCTGAGTGAAGCTCAGAGGGTCTTGCTTGCACAGGAAGATCAGGGCCAGGCAGTGGGGACCCAGCCCTGGTGTTGTGTCTCTGTGGGGGTCACACTTGGTCACCCATCTGCACCTTGAAAACTGTGGCCCCGGTAGGGTTTGGCAGAATCTTTTTCTGGGCCATTTTTGCCTTTACACCCAGTGTGAGGTGGGGGAATGCCAGACCCTTCAGAAGCTTGGAAGAGCAGTGAGCAGAGGGAGGGTGGGTGCAGGAGACCCTGCTGCCAGGCTGGGCTGGAGGCAGGAGCTGAGGCATAGGAGGGTTTTGCCCGACCATTGCCCATTCCTGCCTCCACGGCTGCAGCGGGAGGAGGCAGCAGAGCCCCACGCCCGGGGTTAGCAGGGGTGGCAGCTGGGGTGAGCCCGGTGGCCTCGGGGAGGAGCTGTCAAAGTGGCCAGGCAGAGACTCCTCCCCACGCTAACGTGGCATCCCAAAGGGCTTATGCAACCCTGGACAGGGCCAGCGCCACATGGACCACGCTCCACCATCCATGGAGCCTCTCCTGGAGGCTGCACCCACCTCGTCAGTGTTCTCCTCCAACGCACAGAGGCCCCCAGGCTGGGGTCCCCATGAGAGACCCACAGACCCAGTGGCACAGATTCTCCTCTGTGCATCACTGCGGGGTATCTTCCTCATCAGGAGAAACTGATGATGGTGCCACAAGCTTGGGGGGAGCGTGGTAAAGAGTTCCTCAGAGCAGCTTGCTTTGAGTTTGTGGAGGTGCTGAGGGTCAGCCTCAGATCTCTCTACACCCCATGGTCTTCTTCTTTGGGGTATGCAACAAGCAGCTGGTGCTGAGGGCCATGCTGGAAAGGTGAACCATTGAGAGGGGTTTGTGGGAGCCCCCAGACCCTGTTTATAGAGTGACTGGGAGCTGAAGTCCCCATGTAGAATGCAAGTGGGATCAGGTATTAAAAAGGCTGCGCAGTCCATGGGTCCTGCAGCCCACGGGTGCCCTGTTGTCTCCTCAATCCACAGCATTCAGGAGGGCAGGCCTGAGGAGAGGGTGGTGACCGTGGAGCTTCTCTCATTCTGTATTCAGCAGCCCTCTCTGTGCTGGTTTCCAGCATCCTGCGAAGTGCTGGTGTCTGTTGATTCCTTTAGGATGCAGAAGCGCGTAAGTCCCTGCTTGCTAAAATCTTTTTCCCTGTTTTCTTCTGTCCAAAATGACCCCCTGGCTGCACCCTCCTTGCTGCCCCCTGCCCTCTGTGGGGCTCACAAAGCAGTGCCAGGCATTCCCAGTGCAGAGCCCCTCAGGGATCCTCCTGAGCCCCTCCAGCTGGGGGATGGATGCTGAGCTCATGGTGTGGCCCAGCTGCCAGCTCCAAAGAGCATCCTCTTGGATAGCAGGACCATGGCTGCTCCACAAGGAGGGAGACTTGCACCATGGACCACGTTATCCTGATGGAGCAACCCTGTGTGCAGGGCTCCTGAGCTGCTGTTTCAGGACTTTTGACCACCAGGCATTCAGGAATGACCATTTGCAACCCAGCCAGGGGCTCACAGACACTGCAATCTCCTCACTGCACAGGCCTTGCCTCCAAAAGGTTGTTGTTTTATAATAAATTTGTTTTACCATCTAAGGCACAAGACAGCTCTGCAGAGCTTGTTTGCTCAGACTTTTTCGTGCTCCTTCTTCCTCCAAACACAACACTGGCAGCTCCAACTGTCTGCTGGCTCCTAGCAAATGTGTAATTCCCTGACCCCAGTTAACTGCATGTCCAGACTTTGAAATTCGAGGCTTTTTTAAAGCTTGGGGAAATGATCTAAGATGGCCTTGGTGTGGGGTTGGGTTCTTCTTGGTGCCACCTTCCACATGTGCATGCACTGCCCTCTCCTGCAGGCTGGGCACTGCCCAATGAGCATCACTGAACCTCAGAGCATCTTCCAAAGCAAACAAGCCCCTTGGGAGAAGCCCAGGAGGAGCCTTTACAAGCCAGGGGATACCAGCAAGGGAGGAGATGGCCAGAATCACCAGTACTTTTCCACCTCCCTCCCCAAACAACCCTTCCAGGAATGAAGAACCAGGGATCTCTGCTGGCAAATGCTGACAGAGCTCATAGAAGCCTCCAGAACAAATCCAGACGAGGGGAAGGGACAGCTCATACCAAGCAGGAGAGGAGGGAGCTGCTCAGCTGCAGCCTCGACAGAGAAAAAGGGCTCGTCACCCCCTCCCCACAGCTCCTCTGCCACAGGCCCCTCATGCCACCACAGCAGCCATCCCCAGCACCCCCTCCCAGCCCTCTGACATCCCAAGAAAGCTGCCCTCCATTCCCTCACCCCTATTTTGCACAGACACCCCACTGGGGGCTGGGTGAGGTCCTGAGATTGGAAAGAGGATTTTCTCTGAGCAGCCAAACCTCACTAAATTAAGCAGCAGAGCCCAGCCTGGTTGGTGTCCTGGCAGCACAGGTTTGGTGTGGTTTTATACCCAGAGAGCTGCTGTGCATGGAAGGAAAAGGACGCCGTGACATCAGATACCCTGGGAGAGAAGAAGAAACCTTGTCCAACGCTTTCTGTCCCAGCAAATCCCTCCCTTTGCTGGCCCCAGGGCGGGCTGTGCTGCCCCGGCCGCGCAGGTGGAGCGGAGGAGCGCAGGCGGAAGGGAACACTTGGCAGGGGGACAGGTCCCCTCGCTGGCAGGAGAGAGAACGGGGGAGTTTCACTGTCCCCGGGGCGGAAGGGAGCGGGCAGCCCTCGCTGTCAGCAGGGGGATGCCACCCGCATATTAAGCGGCCAGCTGAGCTCCTGTCCGCCCGCACACAGAGCCGCTCGTCCCTGCCAAGCAGGAACCGGGGGGGACGAGGACAGGGGGATGTCACCAGCTGCGCTCTCCTCCTGGCTCCCATCACAGCCGGTGTTAGCTGGGCTGCCTCGTCCCACAGAGGCTCTGCAACAGCCCAGACTGGGAGGGGGCAAAGGGCTCATCCTTCTGCAGCGTCTCCCAGCAGGACACAACCCCCAAGTGTCCTGGGTCCCTCAAACCCTGTCGGGGCACCCTCAGGTCTGAGCAGGAAAGGGAAAAACAATAGTGGACACCCTAACCCTAGGGATGTTTGTGTCCAAAAGGGAAAGGGTTTTCTAGAGGATTTAATTCTCAAGTGCTCTTTCTCATTGTCTGTCTCTCATTCCTTCCTCCCCTTCCATATTTCTTCTGATTGGCAACTAAGATGATAGAGTTTCATTCCTTGGACCTGGCACTCATATCAGGGGATTTTTACCATGAAAAATGTGGGGAGATTGGTAAAAAAAAAAGCCTCCAGAGAAGGAAAGACCCATTTTGACTGTGATTTTCCTAAAGGCATCCAGGAGAGCAACAGACACCTAAGCCCCACTGTCTCATTTTGCAAAATGAAATTAATTTATCTTGGAAACACGATTTGGCCCAAGGTTTTGGCTAGAAAAGCCAACATGTGGGTCTGTAATACTGAACAGACGAGGCAGGAAATGGAGAGAACGCCCTTCTCGAAGTGTCTGAGTGCTCAGCCTGGAGCCCAGCGGCACACAGTGGCCTCCTTCCTCATCCCTCCTTCTCCTCTGCTTTATTCAAGGTCTGCTGAAAGATGAGGGCCTGGATTTTCTTCCTTCTCTGCCTGGCAGGCAAAGCCCTGGCAGCGCCGGTAAGTGCAGGAGGCAGCAGAGCCTCTGCTCTCGGGGTTGTCCATCTGGAGTAGCTGATGGAGATTTCCTTTTATAAGAAATAAAGTGCTGAGGGATGAGAGGCAACTTGAGGGTGGCCCTACTGCCCGTTCTAGTGGGTCACCCCCCTTGGGAGTGTCCCATGGACCCCCACTCACGGTCTTTTCTCCTGCAGCAGGAGGCTCTGCCCGATGAGACAGAGGTCATCGAAGATCCCACCACAGAGGTAGGTGGTTCTGTCCCTCCTCCTCACCCATTCCCTCAGCACCCACTGCTCTGGGGAGAGCATCCCCAAGGTGCTGGGGAGCCATGGGCGGGCTGCTCTGCCCCCCAGGAGCTGGGGATGTGCTCTGTGTGCACCCACAGCAGAAACACCAACCTCTTTTGCAGGAGCCCGTGGGAGCTAATCCTGTCCAGGTGGAGGTGGGAGAGTTCGAGGAACCCACAGAGGATGTAGAGGAGATTGTTGCAGAGAGTAAGTCACTCTTCCCTTGCCCTCCAGCCGGCAGGGACACCATCCCCTCCCCGTGTGGGGAAGCTTTAGCCACCCCAGACAGTGAGGGGCTCCTTTGGGAAGGGCTGTAGCACAAGGACGATGCCAGCCTGGATGTACATTTAAAGCAAAAGAGGCACATGGCCTCTTCCAGCCCTGGGCTCTCTGTAAGCCCATCTTTGCAACAGAAAAGCCATTGGTGTGGCTACAGAAAGCAGTCCAGGATTAGCCCCAGGGCTAACATGGACTTCTGGAAACCCTCACATCTTCCCAGTGTGAGAACAGATGCTGGGGGCTGTCCCTGGCGAAGTCTCTGTCTTCCCTCTGTGCTGAGGTGCCCTGAGCATCTCGTGGGAGGTGAGGATGTGGCTGGCTCTGACTTTGCTCCCCTCCTGCTCCAGACCCCTGCCAGAACCACCACTGCAAGCACGGCAAGGTGTGCGAGGTGGATGACAACAACTCGCCCATGTGTGTCTGCCAGGACCCCTCCAGCTGCCCCGCCACCGCTGGCGTCTTCGAGAAGGTGAGGGCAGCAGCTGCTCGGTGGCCCAGGGCAGGGAGGGACCCACATGGGCTTTGCCAGAGATGGTGACAGATGGAGACAGAGTCAGAGTGGCTGGTCCCCATCTGCTGGTGATGAAGGAGCCATTGCCCACCCCAGGAACAAGTCAAACATCTCGTTTGGAGGCTCTCCCTGCCTCTCACGCAGCATCGCCCCTCCCTGTGCAGGTCTGTGGCACCGACAACAAGACCTACGACTCCTCCTGCCATTTCTTTGCCACCAAGTGCACCTTGGAGGGAACCAAGAAGGGACACAAGCTGCACCTGGACTACATTGGGCCTTGCAAATGTAAGTGGAGCCACTCTACGAGACAAGGGGACCCCTAAGTGCACACAGCCCCCCCCCATTCACAGTCTGAGGGAGAGCAAAGGTCCTGGCAGGCTCGGGGCTGAGGTGGGAGGGCACTGGGGCTGCGTGTCCAGGCTGTGGGGCTGCATGTCCAGGTGCTGCACTGACCACTGTGTATGACTTGCAGTCATCCCTGCCTGCCTGGACACGGAGCTGACCGAGTTCCCCCTGCGCATGCGGGACTGGCTCAAGAACGTGCTGATCACTCTGTATGAGCGCGACGAGGACAACAACCTGCTGACCGAGAAGCAGAAGCTCAAGGTGAGGGACAGAGGAGGGAGTCTGGGAGCTCACCCCTGCAATGGAGTCCAGCACAGACAGGGAGCCCGTCCAGAATGACCTGTGGGATTCCTGTAAAGACCCTCCCAAGGTCCCCCCTTGCACCCCATTTCCCTGCTCACAAGGTCTTCCCGGCCTCTCTCATGGCAGGTGAAGAAGATCCATGAGAACGAGAAGCGCCTGGAGGCCGGTGACCACACTGTGGAGCTCCTGGCCCGGGACTTTGAGAAGAACTACAACATGTACATCTTCCCCGTGCACTGGCAGTTCGGGCAGCTGGACCAGCATCCCATTGATGGGTGAGTGCCAGCAGAGCAGGACAGGGACCCCACCACGACCATTTCCTGCCCAAGGACCAGGGTGATTTGGCAGTAGAAGGTGTCAAGGCAGGCTGGAGATGTGACACAAGTGGGTGGCTGGTGGCAGAGTCACGTCTTGCAGAGGTTGTGGCAAACTAGGCTGGGGTGGAGGCACCTTTGCCTCTTGCAAACAGCTCTTCTGCAGGAAGAGGGGCGTCCCCCAGCCCCAGCTGCTCCCACCTCCCTTGGGTGTGGAGTTTCTCTCTTCTCAGATTTACTGTTCTGTGATAGTCCCCTAAAATATCTTAGTCCAAAGGCCCCGGGATAACTGCAGCAGCTGAGATAGCAGCTGCTGGCTTAGCTGTGGGCTGGAGATGGGCATGAGAGTGATCACACAGGCAGGCCTGTGGGGTGGGGGCAGCTGGCAGGGACCCCCAGCTGGTGGCTATTTTGTGACCAGCACAGCCGGCTGCAAAGGCAGGCACCAGTCCTTGACCCTCGTGACACTCAGTGGCTGATTCTGGGAGGGCACTGGGACAGCAGCCAAACCGGAGAGCTGGGGCCAGCATCTGCCCTCCTGTGACCGTGCGGTCACCTCGGCAGGTACCTGTCCCACACCGAGCTGGCCCCGCTCCGTGCCCCCCTGATCCCCATGGAGCACTGCACCACTCGCTTCTTCGAGGCCTGCGACCTGGACAACGACAAGTACATCGCCCTGGAGGAGTGGGCCAGCTGCTTTGGCATCAAGGAGCGTAAGTGCTGAGGAGGGCAGGAATGGGGGTGGAGGGCAGACTGAAGAGCACCCCCAGGACCCTGACTGTGGATGAAGCAATGCATTACAGCCAGCCCCGGCTGAGGGAAAGCAGGGGGCAGTGGGGAGGGTGCAGGAACAGTGGGACCGCGGCAGCATCCGCCTCCTGACTTTGTCTCTCTCTTTTCCTTCCACAGAGGACATAGACAAGGATCTTGTGATCTAAACGCTCTCCTTCCTGCTCTGCTGCCAACTTCGTCATGTTTTAACCTTCCCACTTCCTTTGGTTTTTAAACTGCTTTTGTTTTGTTTTGTTTTTTCCCTGGGAACAAGGTGCTAATATAGGTCTAAACATATGTAGTAACGGTGCTAAGAGAAATAACAGTCCTCGTTCATAGCCTTATCTATTACCACTAGATTACTCACCCAGCTGTTTCCACACGCTTTTACCAGGCTTTTCTCTCTCCGACTGTCTTTACTGCCGACTGTTCCTGTGCTAAATATCCGCTCTGCCTCTGCATCCGCTCTCCCATCGGCTTCTTTTAACTTCTCGCTAACAGCACCTTCCTGGACAGTCAGATGCAAAACCCTCTCAGCTGATTCACCGCCCCAGTCACAGATGCCAGCGAGGGAAGGCAGAGCCAGAGGATGTAGGAGGACTGGGTTCTCAAGCAGAGCAGCTGCAGGTGGCGTTGTGGCCACCACCCAGCTCATGGTAGGAAGGATGGAGAGGGGTAAGAAAGACAGAGAGTGGTAGGATTTTGTTTTCCTTTTTTTTTTTTCTCCCCTCCCATTCCCAGGGCTTGAATTTAGCAGTTACTGGGCACAAAAAAAAAAAAGAGAAATCAAACAAGTGAATAGGGAAGCGCACAGAATTTAAAACAAGGAAGATGAAATTATTCTCATCCTGTAAAATCCTCTTGAATAATAAAGGTTTGAAAGTGCTACATGCTTCACCATCACTCAATGACCACACTGCTGTCGTGTTTTCTGTGGTTTTCTGTGCGAGATGGGGTGCGGCCGCCTGTCCCCCGGGGTGTGCGTGGCTCACCTTGATGTTGTGATTCAGCTATAGGTGAGGCAAAGCCCTTGGCTCTTCCTAAATCACAGTGCCCTTAAGCACTTCCCACCCCTCTGCCTTGGCTGTGCTTAAATTCCAGCCCTGCTCTCCCAGGGAAGCTGTGTCACACTTGGAAGGGACGTTTCTACCCAGAGAGTGGCACGTTTGCCACATGCTCAGGGGAAAGGCTGTAATATTTTTTTCCTGTTGTGGATGTAAGGGATGCGAAGGATGGAAGGGAGAAGGTATTTGGATTTTGCTTTATAAGAGAGGGTCCTGACAGGAGCAAAGTGATGGTTAAATCTCACAGGCTGAGAACTCTTTTTTTACTTCTGAATGTTCCCTGTGCCTTATATTATTAAATTCCTGCCACAGTGTGAGCAACTTGATGAGTCTCTGTAATAAAAAATTCTGATTTGAAACACTGACAATGAACCAGCCTGCAGTGTTCCTCTGTTTCATCCCATCCTGGTGAGGGGGATTGCCCCCTCAACATCAACCTCATGCATGGGTTCAAGTTGTTACCACAGGTCCCCCAGCCCCAGAAAAGGTTCTGGTCCAAGGAAAGCTGAGGTGCTTCTGCCCATTCCAGCCCATCACTGTAAAGGGCTTGGGGAATATGGGATGGGTAACGTGGGCAGAGACGGGGTCACTGTAGCAGCCAGCACAGACACTCTCATGGCTCACAGGCCCTTGCTTTCATCAGCAATAAAATCCCTGGGAAAGGCAAAAAGGCACAACAGTAGGAAAATAAACACCCCCATTTGCATGGGCTAAAAATAGCCAAGTTGCAAGAGCGCTGGCTCGGCTGTGAGGTCGCTGTTGACAGCCCCTGGGGGATGTGCTGCGCTCCCAGCAGAGCTGTCGGGTCGGATCCTGCACAGGGTCACTCCCGGCTGCAGAGCCCTGGGCAGATCCCACAGGAGACAGTCACTTTGCAATGTACTGCCAGGGTGCTTCACCCCAGTGGGAAAGCTGTTGCCCAGAGGGGCCAGGTGAGGGTTTTCCACCCCTGCCTTGAAGCACAGCACCCATTCCACCCAGCCACACTGCTTCCCAGGGCTGTTAGCCAAAGGGGGGGTTCTCAATGGAGACACAGTGAATGCCTCCCCACCGTGGGAGCAGCCTCTGCTACCTGGCACAGAGAGGGGCACCACTGCCCATGACCCCTGCAAGAGCCAGCTGGATGTGACCCACCTCCAGGCCTGGAGAGTTGTCGAGAGAAAGTCTGGGCAGGAGAGAGGACAGAAAGACAGGCAGGGGCTGGAGGAGATCAGCCATCCTGGGCAAGCCTGCTTTCCAGTCACTCCCTCTCAGCCAGAAACCCTCGCTCCACTCTCCTGCCAAGATGCAGCTGCATTCCTTCCAGCTCGGCCCTCCTGCCAGGAACAGGCACGGGAGCTTGGGTCCAGAGCAAGGGAAGGCTTTCCAGCCCTCCTCTCCCCTGCCTTCAGAGCAGGAGTCAGCTCTAAGTCCCAGCAAGCTCAGGAAAGTCAGCAGGCTGCACCAGGAGAGCTGGTTATCACAGCTCTGGAAGGTGAAGTGATCAATCTCCAAGGCCATGTCCCATCCCATGGGACAACACCCATGTCCCAGCAGTCTGGCAGAGCCCAAAGGAGCCAACCCAGTGCTATAACAAAGTGCAGCTGCCCTGGCTTTAACTGAGCATCAGAATGAGCTCAGGAGGTTGAAGCTGGGGCTCTCTTAACCCTTCAAAGGTCACAGCCTGAAGTATCAAGTGGCTGGAATTTCACTGCCTTGGGGCAAATGCCATACAAGGGGTTATGTCAGGACTTGAGGAATAAGCTGGCCTCTTTGAGCTTTCAGACATAGACAGTGAGCAAGGGTGGAACAGAACAGCCCTTTCCCTGTTAGAGCCGAAATTGAGCCTTCCCGTGTCTGCACAGCAGTAAAGAAACTCGCCTGTACTTTCCGAGTGGAAATTCTCCCTGTGGTTAGTGCTGACTGAGGACACAGTTTGCAGACCTGAAAAAAAAAAAGAAATAGAAAAATAACAGAGGCATCTGGATCCAAAACCAGCATCAGCCTGACCCGAGTGCCACAGTGCATGTGCAGAGATGGTTCATTCGGTGCAGTTACTCACTGAGCCATGTCCTGCATTCAAGAGAGGAAAGATGGGGCAGACAAAGATTTCTCTAGAGATTCTCTAGAGATTCGTGCTGTCCTGTCTGTTTTCCTGACCCTTTTGTAAGAGAACCAAACTGTGGCACAAATACTGCATTAAGGTTTGTGGCCTAAATATACAAAATGCAGGTGATGAAAAGGGTGACAAGCCAGGGATCACCATGACTACTCCAGTCACACACCTGGAGACAGCCTGGACTCGAAGCCTCACTGTTTGCAAGGTGTAGCCACACCTGGAGCTGCTTCTACTCTAGCTAACAGTGACACTGGAAACCCATGGAATTAAACTCATCCTGCAGCACAGAATCATGGAATTGCAGAAAATTCTGAGTTGGAAGGGACCCACCAGGATCACTGAATCCAGCTCCTGGGCCTGCACAGAACAACCCCAAGAATTACACCACGTGCCTGAGAGTGTTGTCCAAACACTTCTTGAAATCAGACTGGTGCTGTGACCACTTCCCTGGGGAGCCTCTTCCAGTGCCCAGCACACTCTGGATACTTGATAATATCCAACCTAAGCCTCCCCTGACACAGCTTCACGTCATTCCCTCGGGCTCCATGTGTGAAGGCTGGTATTTCACCCAGGTTCAAGTCTCATCAGCTAAAATCAGCCCTGCAAAGGAAGACTGAACCACACCAGTGGGGGCTTTGACCCGTGTTCAGGTATGCAGGGTGGTGGGGCTGCTGGAGTTGTCATCCCCAGTGGGAATCTCACACACAGGTCTCTCTCAGAGCAGTTCAAGCACACCCGGAATTGCTGCTGAGGGGGGATCTCGTCCCGGGTCTGCCACAGGGAGGGCCCCAGTGCCAGGATCACCTCCGCCCTTCTGCCCTGCTCCAGCTTGTTATGCAGCTTCCAGACTGCCCATATCCCCTGCGGAGCATCCGTTTGTCTTATCATCTCTTATATATTTCAAAGACGGACAAACTCAGTAAAAGCTTGCCCAACCGCCAGCCAAGAGACAACGCCGGGAGAAACACTTCGAGGGACGCATCTCCCTGCGGCCCGCCTGGGCGGAGGGCAGAGGGGAAGGAACGGAGCACCCCTCTACCCCCTGAAACTGTGAGAGGCGCGTTCTCCTCTTCCTCCTCCTCCTGCTCCATCCCCAGCAGCGGCAGCGGCGCGGAGCGGCCAGCGGGGGGAGCGATGTGGCCGGGGATGGAGCGGGCGCTGCGGGGAGGCTCTGCCGGAGCGGGGCGGGGCGGGCAGGTTGTCCGGGGGCTGCCCGGGCAGCGGCCGGGAGGAGGGACCCGCTCCCGCATCCCCCAGCCGAGGGCTCTGCCCTTCGCAGCGGAGCGGCTCAGAGCCCTGGTCCCTTTAGGGGCTACGTCCCCACCACAGTTGGCTATCCCATCCCATCCCATCCCATCCCATCCCATCCCATCCCATCCCATCCCATCCCATCCCCTCCCATCCCATCCCATTTGCTAAATCCTTTAGACATAAAGCAGTTGATCAAGTCTGAGGCTAGGTTTGGCCAGGGGGTCCACTCTGAACCTCATGACTCAATGGGAGGGTCTTGCTGACCCTTTGCACTCTTACCCTTTTGTATCTCTGGTCTCCATGCAAATCCATTTAAGATGATTCTGACTGATTCTCCTCTGTATGCTTCATCCATGCAGGCACTGATAGAGTGGATGTTGCCACAGAACTCTGTTAAGTTGCACTTTCACAAACTTACATTAAACCTTGCTTTTGCCAATACTTTTGCCAGTGACTCTTAAAGTGACCTAAGCCACTCATTCACGACACCATCCCATCTCACCCAGAGATGCCTGAGCCCCCCCAGCCCTTCTGGAGCACAGACCATTTCACAGTCTAAAGGACTCACGGCTTACGTGATCCCAAGCTTTGTGTTTTGCAGCTCGGTCTGTCTTGCTCAGTACTATTCCCTCTAATTTTTGAACCTACTGGCTGGTTTTAACCTGATTTGATGGGGCATAAAACCACAGCCATGGCATTCCTTCGGGTGGCCTGAGGACAGAGAGAGGATGCAGACAGACGGACAAGTACTTCACTGCACAGTGATGCTGAATTCTAACAGGAGCTGGGCTCGATCTGATGCTCTGGTGCCAAGTTAATTGCACGGTAAGTAATTATTTGTGTCAGGGTTTATCCAGTTTCTGCACTGCCCATTGAGAACTTCCATTACCTTCTATTTTATGTTCTACCGCATAAACCAGGGCCATTTCCCAATTGAGCCCATTTTTTGTCAGGCTCAGTATTGTGCCCCTAATCAAAGAAACTCTGATTCTGTGATTCTTGGGAAACAACTCGCCCCAGGACACATTTTTATGTGCATTCCCTACATTTTTCTTAATTTCATATTCCTTTTGATTGCTGCTCCATTTGGACTCGAGAGACTGCACAAGTGTCTTGTTATTTCTTGTCCAAGCACCTCACTGATCACCTTTACTGCCTGGTTTTGGAGCTCCGGGGCCGAAATTCTCCGTGCACAAAGCCAAGCCTGACCGCAGCCTGATGGTGACTGTCTGCGGCTGCCCAGGGCAGTCGTGGTACCACAACCATTCCTGGCAGGACAATTCCTGGTGGCTGGGGCTGTACTTGACACTCACAGGGCTTTTCACAGCCAGGAGCAGTGTAAAACCACCACAGGACTCCTACACTGAGCATCCAGTGCCGACCAGCCATGTGGTGCATTTCCTTCCCATGAAATGAAGGATCTCCTGGAAACTGGAGGCTCACTCTCCACCAACACTAATGTCCCCAGAAGAGCTGCTTTGGCTCCCAAGTGCCTGAACTGGATGCAGTCTGGAAGCCGGGTTAATATCTGGGTCAAGTATCACCACTTGTTTGCTCTGCTCCTTCTCCCTGAAGCATCTGCTACTGAGTGCAGAGATGAGTCAAGGCAGACCTTTGGTCTGACCCAGTCCTGCTGCTCTTCTGCACTAACCACACCTGCAATCATGCCCTGTCTGCTTGGGCTTGAGCAGCACGATTCATCCTGCAGGATTCCTGTTGTTTCCTCCTGGTCACGGTGTCCTTAATGAAAACCTTACCTTATCTACCATCAGATGATTCCCCCATCATTCATGAGCCAGCCCCAGGTTTTAGCTCTGGTGCGGATTTTCATGCCCTTCAAAGAGCCGTTCCCTATTCCGAGCACTGCCCACATGCTGTCTGTTTGGTGAGCCTTTATCCTGCTCCACAGGAATAATTTCCTTTTCCTTTACAGCTTGCTCATCCAGGAGTATTTTACTTAACATGTCTTGTTTGCATCCTTCTCCTTTGCCTGGCAGCTGGCATCGGATGAACTACCTGTGGCAGGAAGAAACATGCTTAATAATCAGAGGGGAAATCTGGAGGGCTCCAGAGGTTTGCTCCTCTTCGGAGGCAGATGCCCATAGCCCCTGCACGTTAACCATAACACAGGGCCTGTGCATACAGATGTTCTTAAGCCAGTACTGGCAAACTTCAACCCCTGGCCATGGAAACTCATTTCCCCTGGAGATCCTGGCACAGTGGGCAGACTGGAAGGAGCATGAATTTCCCTCTCCATATGCAAAGAGCAAAAGAGGATGGGAGGAGAAGACCATCCTCCTCTCCTTGGCTGCCTCTGCCTAAAAACTAGCAGGGATGAAGTGCTGCACATAGAGCTCACACCTGCTGTGTGCCCTGCCCGTGCTGCCCACACGGGCAGCCCTCCAGGGAGGAGAACACGGGGGGGGAGCCAAGCAGCCTCCGCAGCCCTCAGCACTGCTGGGCTCAGCCCGGTGCTCCCACGCCGCTGTGTCCATCCTTTCTCCCACCACCTCCAGACCCCATCTCCACCATGCAGCTGCAGTGCCGTGGCAGTGACCCCCTGGCAGACCCAGCCCTCCTACTCTGGATGGTTTGTTTCCCCAAGGATGCTCAACTCTGGCTTGAAAAGCCAAATGTTAGCTGAGGAGGAACTCCTTTGGAAAGGAGCTGGGCTGGGATGTCAGGGCACACCTTGCTGCTCCAGCAGCCAGCCCCGCTTCCACAGCCCCAAGCTCGGGGCTCTGCTGAGGGCTCCCCTTTTCCCCCACGCTG
Source organism: Eulacestoma nigropectus (assembly GCA_013397775.1). Classification (NCBI taxonomy): domain Eukaryota; kingdom Metazoa; phylum Chordata; class Aves; order Passeriformes; genus Eulacestoma; species Eulacestoma nigropectus. The sequence continues at coordinate 337,392 of VZTE01003567.1, forward strand.
GAAGCCGTGGCTGGCTTCCCTGCTTCTCGCCTCCAGCCGTACCTTTAACATGTGTGGGCAAACCCAGGTTCCTGAACGCAACTCGGTTCAAGGCAAAGGTGTTGGGGCACGTTCCATTCAGGAGGGAAGGAATGACTGAATTGCTGGGGAAAGGCCAGCCTTGCACTGCCAAAGCTGGGAGAGGCCTGGCTTCCTGATCCAGCCCTGTCTGGGAAGGCTTGTGAATGGACCCAGGGGGGAGCCAGCGAGGGATGGAATCGGCTCTGCTTGGCAGCCACAGGGACAGAGGAAAGAAGATGGGGTTGAGACATGCCCCCTGCTGCAAAAGGTTCCTTCTGTGAGGGTGCCAAAGGATCTGTGAAGAGAGTGAATGAACATGCCTTGGCATCCCTGCTTCTTTGTAAATGTTTCCTCTTTCCATCCAGGTGGGAGAGCAAAAATCTTCCCCTTCCATGCAGGCCAAACTGAGACCACATGGCAGAGCCGCGCTTCACACACACGCATGCACACCCACGCACAAACAGGGGTTCTCGGGGTATCTGACAAGTTCCTACTTCTTCTTCCATGTTCTGTTCCCTCTCTTGCTTCTCCCTGGGCTCAGCTCATCCTTGCACAGCTCCTTCCATCCCAATGAGTTACACCAGAGTAAAGCTGAGTCCAGGTGGTTCTGACTCTTCCCAGCCCCCCAGGGGACAGGAGTGGGGCTTGTTAAGCCAAGAGACAACTCTGTGGGTGCCTCTGTATGGGAGCCATCCGTTCAAACCCTGCTGCCAGCCAAACCCCATGTCCACTTCTGCACACCCTCTCCCTGCCTCTGGCCCATCCTGCCAAGCCAGCTCCTCGGGGACACAGATGCTCCCAAACTGGTCCCCACACACGACTGGAGAGCTTCTCAGAGTGCCCCAGGAGCCCTTTGTCCTGCCCACTTTCCAGCCTGCCTTCTCCACAACCCACCAGACTTCCCAGGAAATGCTGGTAGGGATTTTCTGCCTCTCTGTGTTGGGGTTTCCGGGAGCCAGAGAAACTTCCTACATATCTCCAGATCTAAATCACCAGAGACGTGCCACAGCCAGCAGCCACCCCAGCGCAACCCCAATCTCTCTGGAGTGAAGTCAACCTTCCCCCAGAGCTAAACAGGAGGCTCTGCTCCCCACCTCCTTGGCAAGCCCATTGCTCACCCACAGGGGGATATCAGCCTTCATTCTCCTGGCCCCATCAGTCTCTCCTTCCCCTCTCAGCCCCAGGTGCTAGGAAAGAGCAGGCACTGATCTCTCAGCACATTTTCCTACCAGGACCCTGCCTGTGACCTCTGCCTAGAGACCTGCAGAGGAGCAAGGTTGAAAAACATGAGCACAAATTGAAGAGTCTCAGCTTTCCAGCTGAGTTGATTCATGTGCAGGCACCCCAGGAATGGGATTAACTGTGGGGTTCAGCTCTTATCTGAGTACTTTTAGCTTGACCCTGAGCTGCTGAAGAAGTGATGGTTGGATTCCTTGTAGATTATTTAGGGTATCAGAAGTTGCCTGGCAACAGGCTTTTTCTTCCTTGTAGAACTCAGGATTAAGCCATGTGCTGCTTTGGGAGTGGTGAAATGATGATCACACAGGTGATCATTGAAAAAAACACACCCAAAGCCTCCAACTTCTACTCATTTCCAGTTTTGCTCACTTCCAGAGCCTCCCATTTCTCCTGACTGTGATGATGACAAGTGTGATTCCAGCACTGGGAGGCATTGATTGACCAAGTTCTTCATCCTTTTATTTACTTTGTCATCCACCCACACGTGGCCAGGCTTCGATTCTCTGAAGAATCAGCCCCTCGGCGTTCTTGGAGACTCGTCTACAGCAATAACCAGCACAGATGCCCTCAGCAGGGTTGAACTGTTTGCAGGAGGGAGTGCTGATTTTTTGGTGGGAATCCAATGTATGATCTCATCCTAGAAAAGAAGCCAGAAATCACCATCTCCACCGGGCAAGTCATGGTGTTCACTGTCACTGTCAACTGCACAGACCACCCCATGCTCTCTGCAGATGGTCTGTCGTGCCTCTCCACCCCTCAGTCCCACCAACGTCTCCACCTCCACATTCTTCAGCTTTGATTTCTTGGCAGGAATAATCAGGACTGCTGTCATGGCTGTGACTGCTATCAAAGCCACTCTGCCACCAAATACCAACTGGACATCAGGCAAGCTGGTCAAAAAAGTAGAAGAAAACAAGTTCAGTGTCAGAGTAGCAAAACAAACCCCAAGGAAGGTGGCAGAAGCAAGCAGGCTGTCTGATAAGGGCTGGGTTAGCACATGTGGTGTGGTGGATGCTGCTGGGCCAGAGGCAGATCGTGTGTCCCTGAAACAGTCCCATCCCTGCACTGTCCCTTCCCCATTTCCCTGCCCTCGTGCTGGCAGGGCAGCCTGGCCATCGTCCACAGATCTGGGGGCTGTTCTGCACTCCAGGTGTTGCCCCAGTTATGCCTTAAGAACCTAGAAATGAAACAACACACTTTCGAGATAATATTAATATAGGAGGTAATGTAAAGTTTGGGTTTTATTGGAGGCCTCCAGGGGTAGGTATGGAAAATGTTCACAAAAGCCCACGCCCCACGAGGTGAATACAGTTTTATAAGTTTAGCAAATTAGCGTAATTGACAAAAATCATCAATTAGCGACATGAGAGGTGAGGTAATTTCCACCCCAATCCCCCTCCTAAAATCCTCCCCCCCTCAGATGGGACTAAACTTTGTCAATGAAAATGTGTCTCAAAGAGCTGTTTTTCGGCCTTGGTTCCCAGAAAGATTGGGGCTTTAGAATGTGTTTTGTCTTTCTGCCTAGGAAAATACTGAAGCTAAACTACAATAATAGACTACAGAGCTACAAATACATGTGTAAATAATACAGAGAATGTATAAAAGGAAAAGGCAAAAATCGATATGGCATCACCAGTCACCCCTTCTTTCCTCCGTTGTGGCACTTCCTTAGCGGGCCCAGGCAGCAGCACATCAATGGCACCACGCTGGGGCACCATGACTCTGCTGAAGTCCTCAAGATGTCCCTTCTCAGCCCCATGGGAGGCCAGCAATGCCATGACTGATCAGCACCTGATTTAATTTCTCACCTGAGCCCTCTCCTGCCTCCAAGCCCTTTCCTGTCTGCCTCCCAGCTGTGTTTTCCAAAATGGAGCTACAGGTTCTGTTTTTGAAACTGAGGAGCCATCCAGCTTCTCTGATGGCCACTCAGCCTCCATCCATCCCACTGCAGCCACAGCTCTACTTTAGGCCGAGCCCTCAAGCTTTGGCTTGCTGACACAGCCTGCTCGCCTGGAAGCAAGGAGAGGGAGCACCCTGCCAAGGTCATGGAGAGGGTAGGGAAGAGATGAGGTTTGTGCATGTCCACAGACACCCATGGCAATGCTGCCACTGCCAGCGGGCCAGAGGCTCAGGCTGGATGGGAAGAGATCCCTCCTCAAGGTCCCTCCCTGATCCACAGCAGGGATGCTCCCTGGTGGAGTGGAGCCCTCCTGGCCCACCTGCCTCTCACACATGTCCATCCTCTCAGAGAGATCTCATCTTTGTTCTCTGTACCCCTGTGACATCTTTCTTCCCCTCCTCTGTGTGTCTCCACACAGTCCTCCAGACCTCTGGCTCTTCCTTTCAAGACTCTACCACATTCCCCATTTTAATTGTGCATTCCAGTGCCTCTTGCCACAGCCACCCATTTCACACATCTCATCTAATTATTTCTGCTCTATTTCTGTCCCTCACCAGCACATCCCTCACTGGCTCCATTTCCCTCCCCAGTTCCCCAAAAACCACCTCCACCACTCTTCCATCTGCTCTCAAGTGTACTCTCTGCCCACCTCCACCCACAGCTTCCACAGCACTGCCTCCCTGACACGTGGCTTTCCCTGCCCACCTTCAGCCCTCCCATCTTCAAACTCTTTAGGAGGGCATGGAGCCACCAGAAGAGGTTTGGAGGGAAATCAGCCTGACCCATATCCCCTTCCATGAGTGTAAGAGCCAGCCAGAGGGAGAGGTACTTTGCATGGGTGCCTCCCTTTGGTGGGAGGAATTGGGGTCCACAGGCAACAGGTTTTGGTTTCCTGGGCTGGAAAGTCCTGCGGGACCTCCTACCCCTCCCTGCCTATCAGCCACTCTTTCCAGATAGCCCAGGGTACCCTCTGCTGAATGTGGTGCAGCTCCTTCTCTTTGTTTCTTTTCCAAACCTTTGCAGTACCTTTGTTCCCTGCAGATTTCAAATTGCTGAAAGATTTATAAGACCGCAGTAAATCACAAGATGCAACACCCAAACAGGGGCTTTAATTATCATCACAAAGGTATTAAACATACAAAAAGAGAGGGGGACTGCTCACCTCTCCGTGGGTATAATTCCCTGTTGATGTGTTTGGGTACATCTCTTCCCCCCACCCTGCATATTTGTATACCAGTGCATGAATTCATCTTTGAAGGCTTTACAAGAATGTGTAATCTCTGCCTTTCATGTGCTTCCATATCTTTTCTCATCTCGATTAACAGGCCTCCCCTTCAGTCATGTTCATGTTACGCCATGAAAGGCATCTGTGCACATACATGGAGAGGAGCATAAACTGGTGTTTACTACCTCCAGACGTATTTCCACACAAATACATCCTGCATCAACGGCTGCTTTTGCACCTTACAGAGATATTTTGACACATATGTGCTATGTGTTTATTCTATGTCCCTAAAACCACTCATTTCTGTACTTGCACAACTTTGGCATGGTTTTCTCTACTGCTGGTGTCGTATCCTTGGATCAGCACCATTCCCCACCAACCTGCCCCAGCCTCTGCATCCCGGCTGCCCAGCAGAAGACAAAGCAGAGATGTGAAGAACCCATGGTGTATTTTCCAGGTCACTTGTTTTATTTACAACACCTACCTTAGGTTAGCCTAAGATGCCCAACCAGCTTTGAAGGCAATCCCTTGATCCTAAAAACACCCAAACATCTGTGTTCTTTCCCTTGGAATTAAGTCTGCCTTCAGAGCTGGCTCTCATCAAAAGCCCTGGCAGTGAACAGTTTCCCCCACCTTCAGTTTAGTGTCTCCTGAGCCCCACAAAGGTCCACATGTCTCTTTAAGAATAAAAGCACACTCGGGAAGGTTGAGTCCTCTGTGTAACAACACAACCTGTGGTCACTTTGCCTTTCCCCCCTGTTTACGCAGTCCATACATGCACAAATCCACCGCAGAAAAAGCCTTTGGCCAGGTGAGGAGTTCCCAGGGTATTTGTCCATCTGGCACTCACATGCCTGCTGAAAACCCATGCTCCTACTGCCCTGCTGGTCCATCCCTGTGGAAACAAGAGTAAGCTGTGTCCATGCTGTTGTTGTTTCCACATTCCCTACAGCCATTCTGCCCTCTGGTAATTTTGGACAGAAGCACTTTGGAAATTAGAAACCACAGAGTAATATAGAGGGCCCTTTCAGTGCTGCTGGCAGTCAGGCTTTCTGTTCCCCATCTTTAGTGATTTCAGGTATGAAGAGGAAGGAGATAAATCAGAGATACCAGAACTCGTGAGGATCCACATGCTCTCCTGTTCTGCCAGAAAACAAAGAGCAGAAGAATGTCAAATCCTGCAGCCAGGAAGCAAATGTCCCCGCTGTGCTCTGTGGGGCTCATGTCCATGCACACACTCTCTGCTGGACACACTGGGCCACGTTTGGAGCCAGCCTGGCCAGCAGGCACACCAGCTGCCACAGGAAGCCTCCCGGCCTGCCCCACTCTCCAGGAGCACCGCAAGCTTTGGCTCAAGGCACATGTTTTGTGAACTAGGACCTGCCCCTCACTTTACACCGGCCTTGGCACTTACGCTGATGGATGTCCTGCTTCCCGGGACTCACAGCCAGAGCCACTGTGCACGCCCAGCAGACACTGAGCACCTGCTTCACCCCTGAAACTGCATCTCCCCAGAGGAGAGCATAGCCCAGCAGGTAGTTCCTGTTCACCTTAAACCCCTTGGATTTAGTGGTTTGAAGCCACCCTGAATCACGATCCTCCGGAGCTCAGTCAGAACAAGTGGCCAGCTGATGGCTCTTCCCCTCACCTGAGGATTCAGTCACAACCACTGATACCTCACGGGTCCCTGATTCAGGAGCTGCAAAGGCTGATCTGCCCTGAGATGGGCTCCTGAGGGCACAGAGAAAACTGTGCATTGCCAGGGGCTTTGGCTCTCCCCCTTCCACCTCTGCATGCCTCAGCCCTCCCTGTCCCCAGCCCAGGGAGCTTCCACAGATGCCCACAGAGTCCATCTCCACTGCATTTTCCTGTACTGCTCTGCCCTTTCCGGTCTGCTGCAGAGGTACGTTCCCTCCTAATCCCTTTATAATTTCTCCCATTAACAAAATATGCTGCTTTTGCAGAAGGAAATCCTTTCCAAGTGCCTAACAAAGCTATGCCCCATAATTTTCTATTCATTTGCGAAGCCTGCACGCTGCTGAAATACCCCGAGCTGTGCTAAGGACTGGCAGGGAGCGCATGGTAGTGTCTAAAGCAGAATTTCCTCTATAACCAGCTTAGGGAGCATTAAGAGCATATTAATAGCAATCTGGGCCTGGCTAAGGATCAGCCAGTGCTGATCCACATCTGAACACCTCACGCTGCCACACTCCCCAGCAGCAGCAGCAGCGAGCAGAAGAGCTGAAGTGCATCGACACGCGGGGGTGTGTTCCCAGCTGCAGCCAGCCTGGGCTCCTCGCGCCCTGCGGCTGCAAGCATGAAGTTCTCCAGACTTAAAACTGGGTGAAACACTTGGCCCCAAGCTTATCTGAGAGCAGACGTGTGTCTGGAGTCGCTCTGTGCAAGAGCCAGAGCTCCTGTGCCTTTGCCCAGCTTCGAACAATGTTAAATGAAAGGACGAGGGGTGGCAGATGGGCAGAGAGAGAAGCACCCCAACCAGCTGTGTGTATTTAGTGACAACAGAGCAAAAGAGAGGGAGCAGGATCTGTCCTCTGAGCCCAGAACAAGACATTAAGCTGCACATTGTGCCCCTCATTGAGCTCCTACAGCGCTGTTCAAGCCGATCTCAGCCAAGCAGAGCCCCAGCTGAGGCACTGGGACACCTGAAGAATTACCCCTCCCTGGTTGTGCAACACTGGTGTGATTTGCATAACTATAGCAAACTATTGTCCAACAATCACATTTAGGCTGCTCACAGTCATCCTTTGTACACACACACCAAGCCATGTCAGTATTGGCCAATATTTATTAGATCTCAACCATCCATCTGCCTGCCTACATCTCTGCAACCTTTGTGCTGAAGCTCACCAGAATGCTGGGTTTCCCATGATCAGTCAAGGAACTGGTTATTTCTCAATTCCTGGTCTCCTGGTACTTCAAATTCCATATTTCAGGGGCTTTACCCCTCTGATTTGACACTGAGGATGCTCAAGCCGTTTACCTGCAGATTACTTATTTTGCATTAAATGAAACCCTAACAGCGAGAAAATGCAACTGAAGTGAGATGCTCTCCAGATACCAGGGAGAGCCCTTCAGAAGGCAGAACGACTGCAGTTGTCAGCTCAGCCACCTGAAGCACAGACACCTCCTCCAGAGCCTGGTGTGTGAACCCTTAGGTTAATTCCCTACGAATTCTCTAAGAGAAGCCACCTAATACCCGATGACCTCTCCTAAAACTCCGTGGCAAATCTCCACCCTCAGTCCCAAGGGGCAGTGATAGCACACAACACTCACTTTTTAGTGAAGCACTGGGATCCACGGAGCTAAAACCTCCCTACAGAACCAAGCAGAGAAGGGGCGTACCAGAGTCTGGAGAGGTGGGGATGCTGAACGGGAAGATGATTTGTGCCAACGTACCAGCCTAGGCTTTAAACCTCAGCCCGAGGTGCTCTGGTGCCCTGGCACATGGTCCCTCTGCTGCCCAGTGCCCTCCATAGTGCCCATTTGCTGTTATTTATCCAAGTACAAGTCAGCCAGGCACAACACTCATTGTGAGAGGAGGGACACAGGTTTTACAGCAGAGCTTCCTTCAGGCAGCTCGATAGATGGCCGGGAAATAAAACCCAGCGAGAGCTTCGCTCTGGGTGGCACCCACCAGAGATAATTGCTGCTGGATACTTGCCTGGGGCTAGGGAGACATTCCTACATCAGCACAGCAGAGCTGCTCCCCAGGTACCCCTGTTCCTTCCCCTCCACATGCTCCCCTCTTCCAACCTGCACTGGGGGAAATTCAGCCACCAGGTGAGATTGCTGTGAGAGTGTCCAGCAGCACGGCCAGGTGAGATGGGTTAAACCGCAGTGCCAGCAACAGGAGCCCACCTCCCACTCCCCCTCCCTGTGGCTCCTGCCTTTTCCCGCTCCCCCCAGACGAGTTCTGGTTTGTTCTGAGGTTTGCTTCTAGCTCGCCTTGTTTATATGAACGATAATTTTGGATGTGGTAATGGCAGAACTGTAGCAACATGCCTCCCTCCCACCCCCCCTTCTCCACTGGCAGTGTGGGGCACCACGTTGCACACTGCTGTAGCCGAGACATTTGGGGGCCTGGGAAGGACCAAGCTCCTCACCACTCACCTCCCAGCCTCCTGCTCACTTCCTCTTCTAACCCCAGGTCCCATTAACAGACCTCAGACCCATCCTGGCCAGTGCTGTGGTGTGTCCTTGGGAAGCCTCCCCACAGGCTGCCATGCTCCCACCACCCTCACTGCAGTAGCAGGGGTGGAACCAGCCCTGGGTTTCACCTGATTTATTCCATATGCCTTCTATGCGCCTGTCCCACACAGGTCTAATAAGTCACGAACCAGATCCTCTCGGAATAATATTAATGGCCATGTTTATAGTCAGCAGTGTGCAGGAAATTCCCTCCCCACACCTATCACTGTCAGGCTTATCAGTGAACTTCCAGGGGCTGCAATTTTATTCTTGATTCCCGTGCCAGGAATACACGAGCTGCAGGTCCCTCGCCTTGCCCCAGAGATGTGTATCTGAGATTCATCCCCTGCAGTTATTGATCGTGTGAGTTACCACAGCACCCAGCAGCCCTTGTCCTGGGATGCCTCAGCACCAGCTGTGTGCACGTGTCTGCCAGCAGCAACAGCACCAAGAAGGTCCCTGAAGAATGGTGACACCACCAGGGCAAGATTCCCTTCTGCCCAAGACCAGGAAGGAATGACTCCCTTGCTTGGTATCAAATAAGGGATGCATGGATGGGTGGGATAAGCCAAGAATGGGGAGATACAGGTGAGTGCATCCATGCTGTCCTTCAGGGACCTGTTTCCAGATCAGACACAGCTTTGCTGCTGTCCAGACCACTCCTTGGGTAGACTGAATGGAGCCAGCAGCAAGGCCCAACAATCCTGGCCAACATTCTCACCAGAAAACTCAAGCCAGAGTCACAGCCAAGCACAGAGCAGGTCCACAGAGGGGAATCCCAGGCAGGATGTCTGCAGCCCCCAAAACCTGGTCCTGCCCTTTCTGAGTGCAGCAGGCTTTTCAGTGGCTGGTCATAGGGTTGCTCTGACCTGTTAGGGACAAGTTTTTGCAAATCCCATCTAAACAGATGCTCACCAGACTTACCCATCACATCAGCTTTTTGGGGAGCCCAAAGCAGCCTTACCCTCAGCTCTTAAATCCCTTCTGCCAGGACCTGGTAGTGCAAAGAGGATTTTGCTCCAAGTGACTATTGCTCACCATGCTACAGAGCGCACCTAAAGCAGACAGGTCAAAGAGGAAGACTCACCAAGTGGCTTTCTTTTAAAACTGGTGTCATTGCCACAAGTTGTTTTTATTGTAGTAGTTCTAAAATTAGATGCTCTTAATTGGTCTGGGCCAGTGGACAGCAAATGCAGGCCACAGCAAATGAAATAGCACAACAGAAAGAACACAAGGAGAGTTTGCTCCATCCACACAAAATGCCATCCACTGCCTGTGGGAGACGACAGCTGGGCAGGCAGGATGGCCCCGTACCAGCTTCCCCACTTGGAAAATCCCCAGCCTCCAGCTCCAGCAAGAGGCTGTGGGAACTGGCAGAGAGATCAGCCCAGCACCAGCTCAGTGCGAGACACGGCGACGTCCCCCTGCGGTGGCCGTGTCCCAGCCTGCCTGAAGCACCAGCAGAGGATGAGCCACCAGGCTGGAGAGAAGCTGCAGCCCATGCAGCCAGCACGGGGCAGGCTGGGCTGCTCTCTGCTCCGGGGGTGGCAGCCACCAGAGTGCCCTGCAAGGCTGTACAAGAGCGGCCAAGCGCTCCATGCCCACTTGATTCTTCTTCCTCTGCAACCCAAAACTTGCGTGTTGCACTGCAAAGCAGCCCCAGTCCCAAGTGCAGCAGGCAGGTTGCCCTGCCAGTGAGTCCCCAGCCACATTCCCCTTCTCCTCTCCTCCCATTCCCCTTCCTGCTCGCAGCAGGCAGGGCTGGGTAAGCCACTCCTGGGTGATTCACTCCCCAGCGGGCAGAAATGCTTTCTTGGGTACACACAGCTGGGCACAGGGAAGAGGCGCAAGGCCTCTGATCCCAGCTGAATCACTGCGCCCCAATGAGCTCCTGCATGCAGGGACAGGGCTCCCGCTGAGGTCGTGGCCAGGTGAGTATTGCAACAGCACAACGTGACTCACCGGCAGAGAAAAATGCCATTTGGGGTAGGAGTGGGGAACGGGGGAGGAGAGCAGCCCGCCGGGGCACAAACCGGGGGTGGAAGGCACGGAAACACTCAGGTCTGTCTCGGGGCGAGGAGGAGAACAAAGTGCAGAGCAGTGAGAGGGCTCAGGGAATGGCGTGGGGTGAGCGAGCCCACCCCGAGAGCCACAGCTCCTCATCCACGGCTTCTGCAACCCAGCCGTGTCTGAGCTCAAGTGGAAGAGATCCTCAACCAGCCACGGTGCTGGGAGTTCTCCTCTTTTTGTTTCAGGACAGGATCTAGCCACATAAGTCCCCACGGGAACGGGATGGTCAGCTGAGGTTTGGGCTGGATGGTGCCAGGTGCACCTTGCTGAACTCTGCCGTGGAGTCAGACTCTCATGCCAGACAGTGGCACTGCCAGGCTCTGGGAAAACCAACCCATGGGACGCTGTCCCTCTCCTCCCCTCCCCAGTCCCTGGGGCAGCAAGATCTGCCCCTGTGCCCCAGCAGTGAGCCAATGTCCCCAGCACCCAGAGGCCTCCACAGGCACTGCTTTGGGTAATTCCAGTGGCATGCCCTGCACCTGCCCTACAGGGTAACAGGCTTTTTCCCACACCCATGTTTTCTTGCCTGTCCCTGAAGGCAAGGCAGCCTTGATCAGCATTTCCATGTTGTGTTGAAACAAGACACAAACTCCTTCGAGTCAACTGTCCTAACAGCCTTGCCAGGGGCAGCAGGAAAATGGGCAGAGATTCCCACCAAGGTAACAAGACTCCCCTAATTCCTGCTAGGAAATGCGTGTCCCTAGTCCAGGGCACAGCCTCATCCCCACTTCCAAGGGAAGGGTGTTGGCTGAGAGCAGCAGTGCTGAGTAGACACGTCACGATGGAAAGCTGCATCGTCCTGCATCCCTCCGAGCCAGCTGGATTTCCTCCTGGGGACTGCAGAGGAAGGGAAAGGGCACCATGAACCACCCACACCCAGAGCAGCAGAGGAGTTCCCCTGTCTCCCTCTAGTGACTACAATCCTTGGAGGATTTCAGGTTAATTCGGCTGGATCATTAGCTCAAGCTCTGGTTCGTGGAGCCCTGGGACCTGCTGTCCCAGAGGGCAGAGCCCACAGCACCCCCAGAGCAGTGTCCCCAGAGAGGTGGCAGTGTTTGTGTATATGACAACACCATGTCAGAGCAGGGGTACAGAGCCAGAGCCCTGTTGTGCAACATGCTGTTCAAATGGAGCACAACAACAAAAAAAAATGTAATACCTACCTATATAAATAAACCAGGCACATTTCCATTGGGAATTTCTGAAAAAAAAAAAAAAAAAAAAAAAAAAAAAATCACCCTTTGGGATGCAAAGCAGCTAGGCCTGGAGAGCAGCTAAGAATTGTTATTAAATAAATTAATTAGCTCAGCAGAGCCCGCCAGGTACTGAACACTTTCCACTTCCAAGCAGGTAAATGAGTCCGTGGGAACAGAGGCTGCTCCACGCCTGCCAGGCAGCACAAGCTGCATTTTAATGTTAATGCAATTTCTGCAGCTCTGCCCCTGGAAGTGGCACACCGGGTGCTGTGTGTCCCCCAGGAGGGACCAAAGAGGCCCCAAATGTCAGGGACCACAGTCACCTTCCTGCGTGCCCCGATGCAGGAGAAGGGGTTTGTGCAAAGGGACGCCTGTGCTCAGCATAGCCCGGAGCCTTCCCTGCTGGGAAGCAGCAGGTCTGGAGCCAGGGCTGTGGGGGGTGGCACCGAGCAGGGCTGGGGGGGCGAGGAGGGCTCAGCATCACCTCGGAGAGCACAGCCCCACGCTTTGCATCGCCCAGTGCTGCTGCAGGCGGGCAGGATGTCTTTGATCCCCTCCCCAGCCCTATCTCGCTGCCTTTAAACACTAACTTTCATCACCCTGGGGTCTGGCAGGAGCAGGCTGAGTAAACTCCTCTCCTGCCCTAATTGCAGCTGACACCGGCAGGCACGAGCCGGGCTGGCAGCGCGCAGGGCAGGTGACAGGGCAGCACTGCCCTCCCTGCCGGGGCCAGAGGCGTGAGCTGGGCTTTGATCCCGGTCAGCAGGAGGTGACCCAGGGCCAGGCTGGGGTCAGAGCATGCTGAGAGGAGGCAAAGGAAGAGGAAAACAGGAGCTGGGAGGGAAAGGTGGAGGTGGTAAGCAGGAACTCTTCTTCCCTCCATCCTCCCTCCAGGGCAGGTCCAGCTGCGGTGACCCTTCCTGCATCTCCCGCTCCAAGTGTTCTGCATCAAAAGGTGAACAAATCCCTGTCCTGCAGCAGCTTTGCTAAAACTGAGAATCTCAACGGGACTGTAGAAAACACCAGCAGTGCTCAAGCCTCCCTTCCAGGGAAGTGGGGAGGTAGATCTCTGCTATAAGAGGAAGTTCACAATTACAGCACAAGTCGTTACTGGAAAACAAAATTCCCTGGCATGTTGCAAATAAAATCTGAATTCCCCAGTCTGGGGTACAAGACAGCCCACAGCCTTCATTCCAGGGCCCATTTGAAAGATAAAATGAGACAATATTTATGATGGCGGAGACAGATAAAAGTTGGTAGGCGAAAAACTCTGGGAGGGCATTTCGAACAATGACTATTCCATCCAAAAGGGCACAAGATTCACTTGCAAAAAGAAGCCCACGGTGCTGAAAACTCCTGAAATTAAATCTATGCACACCCTCCCCCGTAATCTGAGCAGCACTATTGCAAACAGCTCCAGAGAGCAGAAGCCTGCTGCCCCTTCCTCTCCTTGGGGAAAGAGGGTTAGGTAAGTCACTGAGAATCTTTGAACAGCTCTTTTTTTCCACCGTGGGCGACAGCAGCTGTGTCCAGGGCATATCAGGGTGTCCAGCTGCTGCAGCACACCAAGCTTGGGGTCTCTGCTTTGGTTCCAGCTCTGAGTGACCCACAAACAAGCAGTCAGTGCTCTCCCCACCCAGCAATGGATGCCCGTTCAGGCTGATTCCTTAAGGGACCCCGATCCCCACCCTGGGTCACCCCCCAGCATTCCCCATGGGGGCTGTCCTAAGAACAGAGCACACACCCAACCTTCCAAGCACTCCTGCCTGCCCATACAGATGTGCCTGCCCGTACAGATGTATCTCCCCATGTACGCACATCACCTGCCCTTTCCTCTCAGCCTCCTCCAGAGCCACTACAAGCCCCAGAAGCTCCCCAGGGGGCTGCAGAAGCATCTCATGTCACCCCACAGTTCAGCAATCCACAGATTTGCCACGACTCGGGCAGGATTAGGCAGAGCTGCTGCCAGGCTGAGCTGCCCAGGGAGGACAGATCATTCCTGCCAGGAGCCAAGACTCTGAAAAGGGACATTGTTTCAAGGATGATTTGCTGTTTCCCCCTCACGCACACACAGATCTGTAGCTCCAGTCTGGCTTTTTTGCAAGGCACCTGCTACCACCTGTGGTCAGCGACGAGATCGGAGAGGGATAAGCAAAGGAAGGAGGGAGCGAAAGCCGGGCTGGTCAGACGAAGCCGGGATGCCCTGCAGAGGGGCTGAGCTCCGTCTGGGTGCTCAGCCTTGCCCAAGCCCCGCTGCTCCAGGTGCTGCACACTGATCTGAGGGCACCCCAGAGCTGAAGATGCTCTGCCCCCCTCTCAGGCCAAACCCTGGCTTCCCTCCCAGTGGCCCCTGCTATGCCCAGGAGCCACGTGTTCAGCCCTTGCTGCAGGGAACAGGTTGCAATACCTCACTCCCCTCCCCAGCCCATCTTGGCTCGGGGCATGCTGGCAGCTGGGAAGAGGCAGTGTTGGAACAGTGACTTCAGGCCCTGCAGGAGCTCGGTTGGGAAGGCGATGCACACTGTCCTGGCCTCCACATGCAACCAAACCTGTGCCGAGCCACACGGACTAGGGCACAGGGCAACTTCCACCTCAACTGCTCAGGGATGTGGGATCTGATTTCAGGGGCCCTACAGCAGCAAACCCACATCCCCAAACAGTCCCTCTGCTAAGCCACCAGCCTTCCCCAGGAGAAGGCAGTAGCTCAAAGCTGGTCTCACAGACACGCTCTGCAGAGCTCCTTTCCTGTTGCTCTCTGTCCTGTGAGATCCCCTGCACCCCCTGCCCATGGCAGCACTTCCCTCCACTCCTCAGCACAGCTAGTCCCCCTGAGGTGGGCTTACCCTCCTCCTTCCCCTGCTCCAAAGCCAGCACTCCAGCCTGGCTTTGGTCACACCAATCTGAGAAGTGATGGGCAATCTCTTCTCCTGCCTGTAACCTGAACCTTAGTCTCAACCTTAACCTCCAGCCAGCTGCTCCCGTCCCCTTTATCAGGCAGCAAACTCCCCACCAGCACCTTCTCCCTGTATCCTTTCTCTGCCAGCACAGCCCCTGCCCAGATGTGATGCAGGCAGACCCACATCAACCTGACCTCTAAACTTCGAGACCTCAAATGAAAATGGGCCTGAGAGATAAACCAGCCTCCCAGGTTTACTTTTAAGCTCAGTGCAAATCAACGCAGAGGACATTTTGCAAAAGTCAACATTGCCTCCTGCTGCAGCACTTCAGCTCTGTTATTAAAACAAAGAAAACAAACCCCTGGATTATGGGATGGCTCGGTACCAGGTTTGGTCAATGGGTCAGAAGCGTCTGTCAAACGTGCAGCCAAAGAGGTTGGAGAGTGCCCTGAGGTCTCTGCAAAGCTCCTGCAAAGGACTTGGTGGGAGGATTTGCATCTGCTGAGCAAAGAACAGCGCCTGGGGCTGTGCCCCCGAGATCCATCGGTCCCAGTGGTCAGGGTTGCTCAAGCTCCAGGGTTCTGCTCTGCTGGGAACGGGGCAGGAGCGCTGGGCGGAGGAGTCACGTTCGCACCCTGGCTCCCTCCAAAATGCTCAGGGATGGTTTGGAGCATGATGCCAGAACCACCCATCATCATACTTCACTTTTTTCCTTTAGTCTTTGCCTTAATCCTTTAATGAATTAAGTGGAGCAATTAAGCAGGATTTTTATTTCTTTTTAAAGTGAACGCGCATGAAAATGGAGATGGGTATTTTTGCCGTTTGAACGCTTAATATGATAATTAATGCAAAGCCCCTCAGCTTTAGGGATTCTCCACACCTCTCACCCAGCCCTTTTTCTGTTTATCTTTCTGGCAGACTGCCTCTCATACTTATTCCAATGAAGGTTGCCCCTTCCTCTTGCTCACACGATGCCTGAACTGCACAGATCAGAGGGAAGAGGAAAGGGTGGATACTCGGAGACGCTTCAGAGCAAAAGCCCCAGCCCAGCATCAGTGGTAGAGAGCGCTGCCATAGCAGAAAATGGAGAAACCTCCTTTCTGAGGAAGCTCAGAGGGGACCAACTTTGCTATCCAGCAATGTATCCAGCCTTCACCTCAAGCAGCTGAGTTGAGCCCTCATGCCCAGCTCACTGGGGAAGGGTTTGCTGGACAACGTGATGAGGGAAGTGCCTTCTCCAACCCTGACAAAACAGAAGGTTTGGCTCTGCAAAGGAGGCTGGACAGCCTCACCTTCCAAAGCAGCCTTTCCATAGCCTCTATCTTCTGGCCCCACCAAACCTTCCAGTCCTCAGGTCCCTGCTCCCTTCCTCTGCTCCCCCTCATCCATCTACTCCCTGTTTTGCTTAAAATATTTGCAAGCATGGCTAAACATCTCCATGCCTCGGTTTCCCCATCAGTGAAGAGGAGGTTAACAGGTGCCCTTGCTTCCCTGGAAGGATGCAGGCACTGGGAGATGACAGACAATTGGGGGATGCTGTGGGCACAGATCAACACTGCGGGGGCTCTGCCACCTCTGTTCTCAGCACAAGTTTTTTACCAAGAAGACTGTCAGCCCTACAGACATCCTTATCCGCCGTCCCAGAAATGAAGGGAAGGAGCCTGGGACTGATACAGATCAGAGCAGCACAACTCCAAAGGTGAATTTCTCAGATATTTCTCCAAATGGCTGGACAAAGTGCTTCAAGGACAGGCAAAGCCTTACTGTAGCTCCATGAGGTGCTACCAAACATGGCTCACTTGAAAGCAGGCAGTGGGCCACCAGTGAATCCCAAACAGACCGTCCCAACTGGGCTGGATGGTATCTCTCAGCACTAGGATTTGCTGTTGGGGCTGGGGAAGTGCCTCTGCAATCTGCATTTCTTTCGTTTTTCACTCTTTTTTCTTTCAATTTATTTTTAACTTCTTCCTTTTTTCATCAAAACACATTTCCTGACACAAAAAGGTCTTGGTAAACGTTCTCTGACTCACTGAACTGCCCGAACAGATCTCCTGCCTCCACAGGAACTGGACCATCCTGTTTGTGGGTACAGCAGCCACCCCCAGCCGTGTGCCGAGGGCTGAGGAAAGCTGTTCCCATTGTGAAACACTCCCTGCCAGATGTGGGCAAGCCCTCCCTCACATCTGGAGACCAGTTAGACATTTTGATTTTCTCTCTCAGTTGTTTGTTTCCTTGTCCTGAGCAGGACAAGCCTTGGAGATGAGGCTCTTTGCCTCTTTCTGTAGAGCAGTCCACCAGCTTTTTTTCCTACAGGACTGTGTTTTTGCAAACCCAGAAGGAAGACAATAATACCCCCTGAAAAGTAGCTTCAGTATTGGGAGAGAAGTTTGTCTCCTCTCCTTTGCTACCCTGTGAGGAATCAGTTTGGACGGTGGATTTGTTCAGTAGTACAAATTCATGGAGGTTTGGGCTGCTGGTACCATGTCCCTTGGTGGCCACCACCCTTTACAACACGCCTGAGACGCAACCTTTTTCCATCCCAAGGCACAGAGTGCTGCAGAGGTTGCAAAGCCTCTGGTGATCATGGCCAAACACAGCGGTCACTAATGCTGATGACCTTTGCTTGGTTGTCCAGTCAGCCAAAGGAAACACTTTTCCCCTTGGGCTCCTGTAGAAGATGCTTCAGAAATTAGGGAAATTGCTCCCATAACGTCCCTGGGAAATGTCAGGGGCACACCAACCATCAATATTTTGCAGTCTGAGACAGTAGCAACATCTCCTGCTACACTGGTACAAGCCCAGACACTGTGCTCTGGCTTCCTGTAAACAAAAGCTGTTCAGCTCTAAATTCTTCTTTTGGCTCAGGCTCCCCTGGTTCAGTGAGGATGGTATCGAGATAATCATCACATGGATTGTATTCCTGGTACAAGGCTCTGTTGCACAATGGCGCCTCTTTATAATGCCCTTGGAGCAAGGAACTTCCAGGTTGGTTTCTCTGCCAGGCAAGACTGGGTGTCAGGTCTAAGCACCAAGGCAAGGGAGAAGTAGAGAGCAAGGATCTGAGAGGGGAGCATGGAAGTCTGGGACGGAGGATTAACAGACAAACATTTACGGACTGCAATGCAAAGGAGAGAGTACAAAGGATCTGGACTGGAGTAGAACAGAACTTTTTTCCCAAAGCAAGGCAAAGCAGGAGAGGAGTGGTCTTTCCTAGGGAAAAGAATTAGTGGTCCAGAATTTTTCAGGCCAAACCAGAACCAACACAAATTATTTCCCTCCTTCAAAATTAACCTCCACTTTGAAAGAGTTTCTGCACGAGCTGGGCAAACCAGAGACATCGGAGTGAAGCAAGAGTGCGGGCAGACCCTGCTCTGCCGGTGCCTGATCTCCCAGTGCCTGTGCAATCCCCAGCACACGATCCAGTGCACTGGACTAAAAGTTAAACATCTAGCCCAAGCTGGTTATGTGACATCAGTGAGGGGAGAGAGTCATCTTCTGGGAACGGCTCATTCTCCCTGGACAGACACCTGAACTATGGAGCTGTAATTTAACCTCTCACCCTTGCTCTGCCATTCAGATAAATGAGCTCACTGTCCTCTTTCCTCACCTCCTAGCACAGACCCAAGCAACTCCCACGTTGTTCCCTCCTCTATTTTTCACTGCCATCCCCACCAATCTCTTCCACAAACACCAAGGTGAAGTTTGGCTTCTCAGCCAGGGTGATGGAAAAGCACGTCTGTGTTAATCCACCCATCACAGCCCCAGCTCCTTCCTGAGAAAATGGGCCAGGAGGAGGCACTTCCTCGGTCCCTATCTTGGCCAGAAGCCACCACGCCTTGCAGTGCATGGTGGGGAGAAGGGGGTCCAGTGCAGTAAATTCAGAAAGACTTATGGTGGCCTGGGACGTTCCTGGTGGACAAAAGCACGACCCAGCAAAGTCCTGTGAAGGGGACCAGCTCCTCGGCTAGTCACACCAGGAGGGTTAAGGAGTCCATGATACACGAGGCATCTGGGAATGGCCAGCAATACTGAGAGAGAAACCTCCTGCCAGACCTGGAAGTGAGAGGCTGTTCCCTGGGCACGCCAGCAAGGAATTCACCTCGTTCCCCACCACCCACTCAAGTCTGGTGGGCAGTTTTGCCTGAGATCATTTCCCCAAGCCTCGCTGAGACGTGGTGGCTCCTCTTCCCATGGTGTCCTGTCGGGGACTGCAGTGACACAGCGCTCCGGAGTCAGTGCCGGTGGCACAGCCAGCGATGAGATCAGCCATCCATGAGATCAGCCATCCATGAGATCAGCCATCCGGCACGCGGTGCAGGACGAGTGGCTTGGGATGAGCTCATGCCTGCTCTGCACGGACGGATGGAGGGGGAGGAGGAGACACGCTGGCTCCCTAGCTCAGCCCGTGACGAGGGCCTGGTACAGCCCACTGTGCTCCCAGGAAAACGTGCAGCTCCAGCCCCCCAGCAGGGCTCTGCTCGGCACGGACGACGGCAGTGGGGCCATGGCACACCCTGGGACCGTGCCGGCGGGTCTTCACTGCCTTCCCCGTGACATCAAACCTTCTCCCAAGGTCCTGCACAGCATCTTGCCCCATCCCATCAGGGTCCCATCTGTCTGTAGAGCGATGACATCCCCTCTGCGGGCTGGCATCCCAGCCTTCTGTTGCTCTGAGCTTCTGACTCTGTCCTGGTGCCAGATGGCTTCGGAGGCAGATGACTTCATCTCTTTTAAAGGGGCACGGGTTCTGTCAGCAGTGCCCTGTAGGAATCAGTGTGCATCATGCTTGGTGGGAAGCCAACACAGGGAGCATGCCACAGCAGTCCTTGTGATCCCACACAGGGCCCAAAGAGACTTGGACCCCAGTCCAACACTACCAACAACCTCGTGTCCTTCAGTCTTGGCCACATGTCACGTCTGAGCTGTCCCACACAAAAGACTTGTGGAGTGGGGGACCCGACTCCAGCATGAGCTCTATGGCAGTGCCCTCTTGAGTGTCTAAGGGCAGGGACTACCCAGTGTTCAACATCACGAGCCAAAGATGTCTTACTAGAGCCTGCACTGAACGCAGGGGTCTGCAATGCACCAGCCTCTATTCCCAAAACTAAGTATGATGGGTGGCCTGAGGGTGGCACTCATCATTGGACTCCTCTTGGACTTCAGGCCAGGACAACCTGGAGCTCAAAGGAAATCCCAGTTCAAATTTGTACTGGGTACAAAGGGTGAGTCTCAGGGTGAGAATTAGGTGTGCTCACAGAGATATGATTCAAGGTTTGTGATTACCACTCGGAGGGTCTGCTGCAAAGAGACAGATGGATCCAGCCTGTGCCCCTTGGGAGATTCCAAGCAACCCAAATGTCCCTCTCAAGACAGCACCTCCTCATTCCCCCACAGACTCTGCCTGTCTGGGAGCTGCAGGGTGGTTTGCAGGTCTATAGGAACGATCCTGAGGCATTGGAGCCGCTTCATCAGCGCTGGTCAAGGAGGCTGCAGTCAGACACAGCTCAGGGAGCCGATCCCTGCTCAGGACTGGATCCTCCCCGCCCCCAGCACACGCTCCCGCTTGCTGAGGAAAGCGCTGCTGCCGTTCCAGGCAGATAATCGCCCCTTCCCTGGCAAGTCCCTGCACGCTGCCATGCAAACAGACCCACAGAGCGCTGCAGCATGGCAGCAGATGCCGGGGCTGAAGGGCCAGACACACAGACGGGCTCTATTCTCTGCAAAGGGGAAACAAAAGCTGTTTGTCCCTGAGGGAGGTAACTCACAGATCCCAGCACAGCTCTGAGCGGACATTTGCTGCAGGTTTGGAGGGGGACTGATATATCAAGTAGGGCACTGTGGGAGAGCAATGGGAGCTGGGATCGCTGAGGAAATGCCCACCAGGAGTCTGGCTGCCCACCCTCACCAACACAGCTGGAGCATCCAGTCCCCTGCTCGCCCAGACCCTCAGGAGACATGATCAAGGAGGTCACACCATCACGGCTGTTTCTGAGGGCAAAAGCGTTTAGAGAAAAAACCCAGTGCCACATCTCAACAGCACTGCCCTGACCTCCCGGTCCACAGAGGCAACACTCCAGTGGGGCCAGTTGCAAGTGTTGGCCAGGAAAGGCACAGGTTTAGAGGATGAGCTGGAAGACGGGCCTGCAGGCATGTCTTCAGGAGACAGGCACGGCTGGTCCCCAGGGCAGTGGGTACAGCCATTGGCAGTGAGGCCCCTGTAAGTGTTTCTTGTTGGTCCAGAGAGGCCCGTGGTGATTTCCCTACCCCAGCCTGAACATGCTGCTTCGCTGCAAAGCTCTGCATGCAGGTAACCCACAGCAGAACGTCTTGGCTTTATCACATGGAGATCTTGGGTGGAACCAGGAAATGAAATCTCTCCCCATGATTAGGGAGAAAGAAGCACTCTTGCCAGCCAAGTGATGGAGCTCTGACATTCCCCACACCCTGGAAAAGGTCTCATTGCTTCTGACAGGGTGAGATCCCGAGAGCAGGACATGGTGGCATGAAATGTTGACGGCAGCTTATGGAGCTTTGTTGGCTTCTTTGACCGACTGTCTGAGTGGTGTGAAGAAGGACAAAGCCAGGCACCACGCACAGCTCCATCTTCTTTCTTTCCTCCTGGCACAGTTCCCCCAGCCAGGCCAATCCTCTCTGCTTGCAACCACAGGTAATTCTGCAACCCACCCCTTTCTGCAGGAGCAGAAGCTGCTCCTTGGGATAAGCACAACACTTGTTTTCCCAACCCAGCCTGACTTCAAGTTGAGCAGGAGAGTTGAGAAGGCAGAGCCAGACAGTTTTCACGAATCCCAGGCTCTCACCCACCGCTGGTACAGAATTAACAGCTGGGCCTGAGGAAAAGTTCTCCTGAGCTTCTTGCACTTCACTGGGATAGTAACCAATCCAAACGTGCGCTAAGAGACCACGTTTGTCTTTGTGTGGAAGGCAGAAGCCCATCTCAGTATCCTAGTTAACTGTATTATGGGGATTTGGGGGGTTCCATAGCTAGATTGCTGCTCACCCCAACGCCGTGATTGAATTAGGAAAGGTAATGTTTGTTATTAAACCATCTGGTACATTTGTAGGAGTAGGTGGGCTTTCAGACAATCAAGCCCTCCTTCAGTCACGTCCCTCATGTTCTGCTGCTCCATAGCCAAGGAGCAAAGTTTTCTCTGAGACCTAAGCCCCCTGCAGCCAAGAACGGTACCATGCTCTGCCACCTCTGTGGGAAGGAACACCCAGTGCCAGCAACCTGCTGGCAACAAGGTGGAGTTGTCAGTGGCTTTTGCGCTCACTGGATATTGTACATATTCTGTAAGGAGATCAGGTAATAACCAGCTTACACCCAACATTTCTGCAGGGCCTGCCTGATACACGGCTCTTCCATGAGCACCAGCTTCCTCAAAGAGCATTTCATCAGCAGAGCAAAGAAAAGGGATGAAAGAGGGCCCCTGTCACCACCTGGGAGAGCAAGGAGACCGTGCAGACAGGAGAGCTGGCTTGTGGGTGGCATTGCTGAGATCAGCACTGCTGGCCTTGCTAGCTGAGGGTTCACACCTTGCTGCACAAGATGAGACCGAGTCCCAACTGCTCCAGATGCAGGCAAAAGGAACAAGGCACCCATCCAGTCGTGAAAGGCTCCAAACGCAGGGAAATGCTGGTTCTTGCAGCAATCAGCTGATGCCCTGAAGCCAGAGGTTTGCTCACTTGCACCTTGGTATGTCTAAATATAATACAAGTATTGTTCTGAGCCCTGCGTCAGCCCCGCTGAAATCCAGCCACCAATACCTGATTTTCTCGCCTTCCTCAGCTGCAAGACATGAGACATGCAGCTGTGTGAACGAGCTTCTCCTTTCCTTCCTCCCAAATGCGCCTCCCATTGCCATCACTGACGGATCACCTGGCCTCCTCTCATGAGATGTCCTAAAGAGGAGCTAATTTGCAGTTTCAAGGTACTATTACTTCTACTGTCACTTTTATGATCCTCAAAACTTCACTACAAGTTCCCCTAGAAATCATCTGAACAAACCAGCTGGAAAAATGGACAAGCTGCATATGTAAACCCAACTGGATCTTTGCCTTCTTCCCATTCAGTTCAAACTGTTTCTGAAAGGCCATGACGAGCTTGAAATCAAAGTGGCTTTCCAAGTGGACTTAAGATGCTGTGAACAGAGCACCCAACATGAACATCTGCAGTGCAAAACCCATCAGCGATTTCCCAACCCAGCAGTGTCCCACAGTGACCCCAGGGAGACTGTTGAGTCTCACCATGCTGTGCACATTTTCTCTCTCATTCCAGGTACAAACTGTTCCCTCGATTTAATCTAAATTCCTGACCAATTTTGATTCCATCAAAACTGCATTTTCTGCTGAATTTACCATATTGCTCTCACTCACCTCCACCAACAACTCCAAATAGCCCAATATATCAAGGGTCAACTTCTTCACATCTTTTTGGATCTGCACCATAAAATCACATGGATTTTACAATGGATTTAAATTGACAGCATCTAGTTTGAGACAAGTTCCAGTCGAGGCTGTACATGTGGCCAGAGGATCAATAACCTGCTGTCCTGGGGGGCTTGCTGGTGACCAGTATGGTGCAAGCTTGCACTAACCACTTCTCCTCAAATGGGATTTTAATAGACCCTGTCTCGCTCCTCCACTCATTCCTGTGCTCGGTGCTGTCGCACACGGAGCCTCACGAGGAGCAGCCAAGCACCTATTTGGACAGTTTGAAGTTAAAATCACCCAGTTTCCATATCCTTTTTGTTTTCCTAAAAGCATACAGAAAGCTTTCTGGTAATTTCATCTGCAAAAATGCACCAGAGGGAAACTTCTCCTAGAGCTGAACATTCATTTCCCATGTTGAGAACTACCCCTGTATCTGTTCAAACCTCACTGCAATCTAAAGGCGGAATGTTAGTATTTACTGGGGTTTGGGGTGGAAAGGAAGAGGGGAGGCAGAAAGGGATTGGGACAAAGAGGACTGAAGGACCCTCACAGAAACACTCACAGAAGGGTCCGTGTCCTTTCACCTTGGTCCAGCCCTGAACAACTCCCCCAGAGTCAGGATGCTCTATTTGTACAACGGGAAACCCCCAAAGCTCCTGCATGGTGTCTGGTCTCCCCACGCTGCCATCTCTCCTTGCTGCCTCCCTCTCTTCCCTCTGCCTCCTGCCTTTTCAGGACAGGACCACCTTTCCATCCTCTCCCTGCCTGTGCAGCACGGAGCACCCTGGGGCTTACTGGCAGCAGCCGAGGTTTCTGGGGGCTCCCCCAACACAAACAACAACAACCACCACCTTCAAAGTGCCTCTCGCATGCAGCTGCTCTGAGGGCAGACTCAGGTTTCCCCCCCCCCCTTCTCCCCGTCCCTCCTTACAACACCCACCTGGCAGATAGTTAAAAACAATCTTTGAGTTTTTCAGGTGTGTTGGAGGGATTTACCTGACATATTCCACCAGCCCACCCTCCCCCCCACCCCCCGCAG